>JAQFVV010012837.1:102500-574111 GCA_028023455.1 Epiperipatus broadwayi
CTATATAATATATATTTTAAATAAAAAAATTTAAACTAGCCAGCAGCTGATTAACCTGATGATTTCTGTTTTCTTAATTATCCCTCGATGAATGCTTTGCAATAAATTATATAATGCCCTGGGTGAAAGTTGCAGATTCTAGTGATGTGATGTGATGTATTATGGCTTCTCCTTAAACGAAGTCAAGAATATCTCAGCAATTATGCCCAGATAAACCTGTTAGCCACTTTATTTTCCATTCCCCACTCTTAAATCTTCCCATATTCTGCCCCATCCCATTTCCACAACATAATCTTTGTCAACTCTATGGCCTTTATATCTAAATCCCCCTTATCTCTTTGCAAACCCAACATAAAAACTAATAACTCACTTTCTGTATAGTCACTTTGTTCATGTCTATTCTCCCATAACTTCATTATCTGTATCCTTTCTGCTTTCAAGCATTTACATTCAATCAACAGATGCCTAATATTTTCTATACCTTCCTTACACAATTTGCACACTAAATCATTCCAGACTCATAGATTGCAGCTCCACCTTGGTAACTCAAATTTCTTATAAACTTCTTAGCAATAAACTATTTCATTATTTATTTATTTTATTTAAGGCTACTTTGCCTCACTATACCTGAGGCAGATCCTCCATAGGAATAACTTGGTCTAAAATATTTCAGGAATTTCAGTTATAATTTTTTTTAAAAAATTAAAACTTCATGATAACTTTATGATTCGTTAATTATAAAGTTAATTCATTAATACTAAATTGAAATAATAAAGTTTATATTTTAAAATATATATTGTGCCCTTTTCTATAGGTCAGAATCAGCTCATCACAGTAAATTACTAAAAATTTTAAATTTAGAATGTGTTCTCTTTGGGTAATAGTTATATTGTATTGATAATAGTTTAAAAGTACAATTTAAAACTAAATAAAAATATGTAATGCATAAAATTATAATGAATAACCTTAAAACAGTTAAATAAAGCTAAACATATTAATTACATATGGTTGGAAAAGCTGGCCATAATAAATAACGCAGCTATAAATGCTTAAAGTATGTTTAAAAAGTTAAATTTTAATAGTTTAAACTTATAGATGATTAAGTGTTATATTTAAATTTATAAATTATATTTAATAATTATAATTAATATCATATATTCTAAAAGTAAGTTTTATGGTAGTAAAAGTTATATTTAATTCTGTATTTTCCAAATTATTATTCCAAATTTTATATAATTGTATTATTTATTCAATATAATAAGTGTTGCAATTTATCATTTAATTTTCAGACAGTAAATTGGATACGATCTGTCTAGGTTGTAAAATCATGTGACCTGCATAATATAGTAATACACACATGCTTGCCAGTATTTGTATTAATGAACTTCAAAATATTTTAAAAAATTGCATTATACAATTGAATATATTTATTTGCCTATCATAAGGGAAAATATTTAAGTTAACTATCGTATAAAATGTTTTAAAATAGTATTATAAGATGAATACAGTTAATAAAAAGTTAAATATTTTGTTTTAAAATAAAATAGATAAATTAAATATTAAAGGTGGGATAAAATTATTAAATATTGTTTTGAAAAGTCATTTTAAATATTTAATTAATTTTAGTAAAGTATAATAATTGATTTAAAATTAATATTTTAAATAATATTTTAAAGTTATAATGCGTCATATTTTATTTTTGAAATTTGATTGTGTAAGACTGTAGCAATATGCAAATTCGGTATCAAATGAAAAGTAAGAATCCACCAATAGGATGAGGTATTTTGTAGGGTATAAATCTCTTGCACGATTGATGTCGAGGGTGATCGGTGTCGTTGGTGATTGATGTAATAGTAATTTTAAAATTTTTATCAAGTTTTAGTGCTCTCGTATATTTTATTTGCAAACTAATAGGATATTTATTTTAAAGTATTTGCAAAGAGAGCATTGTAATAAATATATTTTAATAACTTTATTAAAAAAATGCATTGCTAATTTAAAGTTCCCATTACCAGGATTATTCATCAAAACTTAATATAACTTCGCAAATAAAAATATGAATATGCCAATAAGTGACACGTATTTAATGAAGAATATTTTAAAAATAAGTATAATAATTGTTAATGCAATATTAATGGTATTAATCGAGAGGACTATTCCAATAAGCAAAGCATTAGTATTTCGGACATTGTACAGAAAGCTTAACAGAAAAGCTATTTGCAGATTAAAAAATGAACCACGCATTTTTTATATAATAGCGAGATAGTCGTGTTTAAGACAAACAAGTATTATTATAAGTTATATAATAATTTTATGGAAATATAATGCTATGGTGATGAATGTTTTATCCTTTATGAAGGAAAACATTATAAATATTTTTAAAAAAACTATTATAAGTAAAAAACTAATAGAAAGTATTTTTGGAAAAGTGTATGTTATAAAACCTAAGTTATATAGGGTTATACACATTTTTTACTAAAAATTATTTAAAAACTGATAATTTTAAACAATAATGAAACAGCTACAAATGGATAATAAATAGTAAATTATCCTGAAGAATAAACCTATAAAGAAATGGATTATAAACCAGCAATTACTCAATTTATGGAGATAGAAATATTTTAAATTGCGCAAAAAGTTTATCCGGATTGCCCGTAGTTAAATTACCGGGACATGATGCATCACCAAGCCAATACAGGATATTCTAGAATAGAAGCTTCAAGTTATTATTTTTCAACATTATGATTGTATTATTATTTTAATAAGCATTGTTCTGGACAATAGAAACCATAAACTATTATTCTATTAACTTTTCCAGAACAGATTAATGATTATTTTTATTAATTTCCAAGATTTCCAGATGTCGTACTTTATTTTTATTTTATCATTTAATTTTTAAACATCGCTCATTGCACCAGAAGGATTTACAACGCAGGTGCAAAGCTCGGCGCAGTTGTTCGTTGTCAAGCAAGAGAAACTTAGCAACAGGGGAGTTTTAAAAATTGCTCTTGAGGAGAACATTTTAAAAAAAAGAACTCTCGAGAAAATAAAAACATTTGAACTTTATAAAAAAACATTCGTCAGCTGAAGATATACATAATTATAGTCTTGATTTTTATTTATTAACTTTTAAAGTGTAATATTATTTTAATTAGAAGAGTAGGAACATGAATATTAATTAGTACTAATGATATAATAATCTTACAGTAAAATAGTTTTGATATTTTAAATAAGTTAACATTTTTAAGTATGGAAGTGTGAATATCATATATGCAATGTTTATTTTAATTGATGGACATGAAGATTTCATAAGTGATTACAAGCTGATATCCCTTAGGTAATAGTTGTGAATATGGATATATTTTATGATGTATTTTTTGTTTTTCTTTTTTTTTTGCAGATTTCCAAAAGAATTAGAATATATGGAAGTATGAATGTTAAATTATATGTAAACGCATTTGTATAACACTTTTAAATTATGAGATTAGGATTTATTTCGGGGAATATGCATACTTTAATTTCAAATTAGTAATATAACACAACATGATGATGAATAGTTATATGATTCTTTTAAAAACTTTAATATTATTGGACATTCAAAGTATTTGTATGACTAGTTTGTATGTGTTTAAGAATATGAGATAGGAAAGTAAAGCAGACTATTCTTGTAGATTAGTGAGATCATTTTAATTACAATTGAATTTTGTTTATTATTTTGAATATGTGAGTTAGTTATTTGTCGATGTAAGATTTGATAAATCTATTAAGAAATGTTGATAAGATAGTGACTTTGGGAGTAAGCTGGAGAACTTGAAACCAAAGAGATGATATCAATGTAGGATGTATTTAGGGGAATAGAAATAGTATTTTTGTAATCTTCTTAAGTATGCAATACAGTTAACAATGCTCTGTAGTTGTATATTTATTTATGGACAGTGTCTATTTTCTTTAAGTATTGATGTTTCAATAAAGCTGAAGGAATAGCTTTGACATCATTGATAGTAGTGGGCCATTAGACAGAATAGGTCATGCCTCTATTTTTTATAGATACATTGTGCCATGGTATTTTTATTCAATATGTACTATGAGTTAGACTCTAGTTTTTCTTCCCTAGGCCTACACATCTATTCGCTGTCTCAATTTCCAAAGTAACTACATCGCACAGTATTGAATATTTTGTAAAGAAATAATAAATAATTTAGAGTTTAAGATATGCTATTGTCTGAATAAGATAAGTTCATTTACTTGTAAGAAGGAGTAAAGTTTGTGCAAGTTGGAATTGAAAATCCAACAGACTCAAAAATGGAAAAGAATTATAGAAATGTTCTAAATTTGTTTTAGAAATAAAATAAATTTCAGGAATAAAATAAATAAAGCAAAGTTGCTCTTTGAAATGTTAAATAACTTTTAAATATTTTATTTCATTTTTTATGAATATTGCATATTTTAAGATATAATGTTATAAAGCAAAACGATATAAACAATAAGCATAGGTACAGTTTTTGTATTTATTTTAAATAATAAGGAATACATCAGTGATTATAGCTATTCAGTATTAGAGTAATTTTAGATAGGATATATTATATTTAATAATCATAGTATAATGAACAATGGTGTCCACATCGTCTAGTAATAAATTAACAGTAGATATTTTATATAGTATTTTCAATATTGCAAAACGAAAATTGGTTTAGTAAAAGATCCATACTTGATTATTATTATATTTTGTGTTTTCCGTACTATGTTTCGATGAATGTTTTAAAAGGAAGCATAGTTAAATAATATTCAAAAATATGATATGTTAAAATAGTTGTAAAGAAATATAATTTCATCATAAAGATTGATCACAAAAAGATAAATAAAATTGTATTGTTTTATTATTATTTTTAAGTCAGAGTGAAGACTTAAATAGATTCTCTATTGTTTTAAGAACTGGTTAATAAGAAATGTATAACGATGCAAATTGAGGATATCCAGTGTAAATATTGTAAATAAATTGTTATTTTATTTTATTGTTATAATAAACTTTGTTAAATTTGTTTTCAAAATTTGTGTGTTCAGACTGTTTTCTTTTCCATTAAAATGCATGATACACTTAGAATAATAGAATCAAACATAGTATTTTTGCACAGTCCTTAATAATGGTCAAACATAAATTTGTCCATAATGTTGTTTTCAATCATTAATAACAGTTCAACACAATTGAAATAAAACAACTATATAAAAATAATAAATATTTCCTTTATTGAACCGGTTTTCGCCCTACATTAGGGCCTTTTCAAAATACACTTCTAATATAATCACATGACCTTTATATCTATCAATACTCCCTCTAACGTTCATTTTATATAATCATTTTACATAATCACACAACCTATTTACATATATATATATCCCCCTCCCCTCAATTTTTTTATTTTATATACATATTATTTTTATACAATAGATAAAATTACATTAAATACAATTCAATAATTATATACATATATTATACACCATAAAATTACATACACATACTTTATACATTAAATTATATATCATTCCATATATTTTTATAACCATATCTTCAAATATAAACTTATTTATCTATAATTAACAATTATTTATATAACTAATTATTTACATATATCATATATATCAATTTAAAAAAAAAAAAAAAAACAAATCAACCATATATTAAATTTTCCAGTTATCCTTCAATGCCCATTTACTACTCAACTTTGCAGGTCCTTTAACTAAATTAACACATTTATTCATATTTTCTTGAATATATACAGTCTCATAATATTTCCATATGTTCATTATTTGAATACTGGTCATAGAATGAGATGTATTGAGGATATGAAGGTTATAAAATATGTTAAAGATTATAATAGAAGGAAATATTATGAGACTGTATATATTCAAGAAAATATGAATAAATGTGTTAATTTAGTTAAAGGACCTGAAAAGTTGAGTAGTAAATGGGCATTGAAGGATAACTGGAAAATTTAATATATGGTTGATTTGTTGTTTTTTTTTTTTTTTTTTTTTTTTTAAATTGATATATATGATATATGTAAATAATTAGTTAATATAAATAATTGTTAATTATAGATAAATAAGTTTATATTTGAAGATATGGTTAGTAAAAATATATGAGAAATGATATATAATTTAATGTATAAAGTATGTGTATGTAATTTTATGGTGTATAATATATGTATATAATTATTGAATTGTATTTAATGTAATTTTATCTATTGTATAAAAATAATATGTATATAAAATAAAAAAATTGAGGGGAGGGGGATATATATATATGTAAATAGGTTGTGTGATTATGTAAAATGATTATATAAAATGAACGTTAGAGGGAGTATTGATAGATATAAAGGTCATGTGATTATATTAGAAGTGTATTTTGAAAAGGCCCTAATGTAGGGCGAAAACCGGTTCAATAAAGGAAATATTTATTATTTTTATATAGTTGTTTTATTTCAATTGTGTTGAACTATTATTATTTTTGAACAGAAATAAATAAAGTGTTATTTTAAGAATTTGAATATTTTCTTGGAATTTATTTATTTAAGAAATCACATTTTACATTATCTTATGGTCATAAATTGATTATTATAACAGTACATTGAATTATATGCTATCCGTTGCCACACATATATTTGTCAGATTATAATATGCTACCACATACTTATTACGTTATTATATGAAGATAAAAGAATATATTATAGTATTTTATTATGGTAATAAAAATTATAGTGAAGAGAAAAGATGTATAAAATTAGTCCATCCAATGAAGAATATTATTATTATTTATTATTATTAACTTAGAATAATTTTATGAACCTGAGATTTTATTGAGTTAAATTATTGTAGATAAAAGATTAAGATTTAATTATTAGTTTAATCTTAATGAGTAGGATTTATTAAAGTTATAAGAATACTATAAGTTTATTTACTTGAGATAGTAATAGGGGGGATAGTGTTCTTATGCCATTGAGATAGTATCCTGTGGGATATTAGCTCAATGTAATCTTTCTTGTCATCTGTATTTCACTTCCAAGTCTCATGATATAATAAATATTTTATTTATTTATTTTATAAACTGAACCTTTTCATTATTTTGCTAGTAGAATGTTTTAATATAATGCAGGATATTTTATTTATCAATTATTTGCATTTAACCAAACATAATCATAACTGAGCTAACCCATTTTACTTAATACTATATTGTCCGGAAGTGAATATACAAACGGATATGGTTAGAATATATATACTTAACATCTAATTTAAAGAGTAATCTAACATCATTGGAATTTGAGAAAATTACATTCAAAATGAATTTATAAAAAAATTTCCAAGAAGAAATATTTCAAATATGTTTTTAATCATAAAGAGAAATTTAAAATGGTTGAATGTCTGTCTCAATTTTGTATCACATATTAATTTTCTATTATTTTCATAAATTAGTAAAGAAAAAAAAAAGTGCAAGCTGATTTCATTTATGTTTTAAGTTTAAAAAATTCAATTTATCAAAAAAAGGTTCAATTTATTTGTTTTAATAAAAGAAAAAGGTTTTATTATACATATACGTATAGCAATACATTATTGATTTTTTTTTTCCCTATGATACCTGTTAATATATTGTACATATAAAAATTTTAAAATAATTCCAGCCTACTTATTTTTCAGATTTTTTTTTTTTCATTTGATAGATTTTTTTTAGCAAATCATAAATAATCTCTAAAGATTTGCTATAAAAAGTAAAAAAAATAATTTATTTTATTGAATTGTAATTTGATATCTAAGTTTCATACTAAAATTTATTAACTTTTAAAATCATAATAGCTTTCTGTCTAAAATGAAAAATTCTACTTTTTTAAACCTTTCACATGCTCTTAATTACAAATTTGAATGTTAAAATAAAAATATATGAGGAGGCAAAAAAATCATGTTAATGTTGAACATATATTAAGAAATGACTTTATAAAATATATATTAGAAATAAATTCATGCTTATATACAAGTTTTGAACCAAGATTCAAGCAAGAGGACATAATGACAACATTTCATTTGAAAATAAAAAATTATTTAAAACTGAAAAACAAATATAACTTATTTCTCAGAACAAAAAAAAAATTAATTGCAATATATATCTCTATTGTTTTATTTCTAAACACGCAAAATTCTCCATACAGTAGTGACACCCTGTGCCAACCAAAGTAATCAATCCCTATCTAGTGACTACTCATCCAATATCCCCAGACTAATTTCTGGCTTGTGGCCTTCGTCAGTGAGGTGAGGAGATTGATTACTCTGGTCTGCACAGGGTGGCACTACTGTATGGAGAGTTTTATCTGTTTAATAACAGTTATGTGCTAGCATAAGAGATGATTGATCATGTGATGTTTAGTTGTTTTATTTCTTTTTCTTTTTTTCTTTATGTGTATACAATTAGACTTTTTTGTTGTTTTTTTGTTTCAATTAGATACATGAATTACTGTTGCTTGTTTCAATTATATAAAGTTTTTAATGTACAGTATATATATCCCTTTATCAAATAAAAAATTTAGTTAAAATAGGTTTTCAAAATAAATACACTCACTCTTGTATTCGACAAGCCCGAACACCAATCGGTCTCTAAAATATAAAACAAAGAAATTAATTTTTTTTTTTAATTTGTTATATAAATATCTATTGCTGATTAATAATTATAAATATATTATATAAATATTTAATTATAAAAAAATAATATTAACAAAGCTTAGCTAAAGACTAATAATAATAATGATAAGGAAAGGATAATCAACAATTAGGGTAATTGAACTAAAGGAGAAAAAATATGTATTTTTAAGATACAATTTTATATTCCAATGTATTCTTACAATATATAATTTTAAAATTTTTTTAAAAAATTAACATAAAAAATAAATAATTATTTCAGAAAAAGATGAAGTTAAAAAAACAATTATAAGTATAAATTAACACTTTTGAAACACATTATTGGCCAAAGAAATTCAGATTCTTTTAGTTCAATAATTCACTTTCGTAAAAATTCAATCACTATTAAAACACCCATCAAACTTTTAAATAATTGATCAGGTTAAGTCATTTTCTAGAATGATAATGATTGTCCCATCCTCTTACACTATAAAAATATTTTGTTGTCATCCTTATCAGATCAGTGAGATTTCATGCGGATTTTACATAGCAAAATACAGTCAGAATGATATGTATCTAAAAATCAATCATGCTTTGTTTGTCGATATTATTAAAGTACATCATAAACATAATAGAATTTCAACAACAAAAAAAAATCCCTAAAATCAAAGATGAATGCTATGATTTTAAAGCTTTCGAAAAGAAAAATAAACACATCTTCAAACAATAAAAGCACTATAAATAAAGATGAATTTAAAAAAATGTAACAGCACTCAATCAGTTATTAAAATAAATAAAAAACCATTACTAAACTACAAACTAAACTAATTTTCTGTACTTATATTTTGTGATTAAAAAAACTGCTGATATGGAAAATATTAAAACAATGTACAAAAAGAATACCTCTTGGGCCATGCATCAACACAAAGCTACTAAAATAATCTATGTATGAAGTCTCGTCACTGAAAAAAAAAAAAAGTTAGCATGAAAAGACCAACATATTAAAGTTTGATTCTATTGACTTACCAGAAAACCGACATTTAAATTAGTTCAACCCTAATGTTCCTAAAATGTTGAATCAGATATTAACCCTACTTAGCAAACTCTCTAATTAGTGTTATAAAACCAGGTTAAGATAACATTCCCATAAAAATTCTTAAAAAAAATATAGGCATACTGATGAAAAATTACTATGAACTTATTCAAGGTTGGAATAATGTTTTCTCAAGAATAGGTGAAGATAGTTATACTATGCAAAAGCAATATGATGTGATCTGCAATTATAATAGTATTTTCCTTTTAAGCATTAAAGATAAAGTTTTTGCATAAGTTATTCTACAGTGTTTATGAAAGTTGCTCTGTGAAAACTCCATTTGGGTTAATGTACATTTTGAAATGGATTTTCAACCACCGACAAGATTTTTATATTTAAACAATTCAATGCAAAAATCTTTGATTCAATATACAAAGTAATACTTTGTCTAGCACTAGAAATCATTGGGTGATCAAAATTGCTCAGAATAATCAATTCCTTCCATAAAAGTATGAATGCCAACATTCAGTTTGACAAAAATTAACTTTTGAGATAAAGTCTAAAGTCAAGTAAACTGTATTCACATATTTTTTAGGAATCTTCTCTGCTGTTTTTTTCGTTTTTTATGGATTGTAGATTTAGACATTAGTAGCAATGACCTCATTCATATCAAGTCTAATGATTCAGAACATGGTGTGAAATTAGATCCAGGATGAAAGTATCACAACTATTAATTAAGGAAATCTTCTTTGCTGATAATACAATTCTTATTCACAAATGAGCTATTCTATAGTAACTGCTTGTCAAGAAGAATATAAACTTGGTAAAGAACAAGTATATCTTCCAATATCACTTTTAATGATCACAGACTTAATACTGTACAAACAATAAGCTCAGTATAAAATCACAAAAATAGTTTCTCTCGATAAAAGCAAAAACAATTTGAAATTAAGTTATCAAAAATAACATGAAACAGCCCATGAAGGTCTAAGATTATGATCTATTACCCTATGGATTTTAGCATCCCTTACCTAAATGGATTCAATTTATGAATTAATATATTTAAAATAATACTAAAAATTAAAACAGCTTCAAAAATTATAAGCATCAAATGCCAGGATGCTATAGTACCTATTTCTCAGACAATATTTAGCAAAAAAAGATTAAAATAGTTAGTAATATCAAAAGAATGAGTGACAGTCACATTCTAGTCATATTTTAAACAGGTACATGAGTAACACAACCAACTATTTACTCAAATTTTGGCATAAATTAAACATAAGAACTGTTCATTAAAAATATTTGGTAGCTACACTTTCAACCAGCTTCAGCCAAGATAATGTGTACAGAGCGCAACGACACAAAATGCAAAGTGAAGGAGGCTAGTTTATTGCAGATGATCCCAAAGCGATCAACCAAAGAGACACCTGCTTTAGTATCTCTAAAAAGTGGGCCATTTAAATATTATTGAATAAATTTGCATACATTACTGTGGCAGTGAATATGGGAACATAGAATTCCCGAAAGCACTTAGCTTATCAATTGTTATGTATAGCTTAATTGTATATAAAACGCAAGCTTAGTATTATAAATGGTTATATTATCAAAATCATATGATTTCCATGCACCAAAATGTTAGAATCTTTCAGTCCCTTTATACTATTACATCTACGTTGAGCTGCACAGTTAATGCTATAGGAAAGTAACTTAAGTTATTATTTTCCATGCTACTCGCTTGAAAGATCAATGACTTACTTAGTTATTCTGTGAGCAATAAAATAGCCGATTCTTATTACTTATATTAGTTTACATGTTTTCTGACATTTCTGTTAAGCTTTCTTAAAATATTTTCTGGCTAACTGTTTCAATTATTGTGTAAACTAGATGATGAACTCCATATGAGTTTATTTCGGTAAGTTAATTATCAGCATCTATATTTCAACATAGTTTGAAACTAATCAAAGTTTAATAGTATCTTAACATTTACATATTATAAATAAAAACTGCAATATGAATAATCATTGCAAATTCAATTTAAATATTAATAAATCAATGAAGATTATCAGCATCTATATTTCAACATAGTTTGAAACTAATCAAAGTTTAATAGTATCTTAACATTTACATATTATAAATAAAAACTGCAATATGAATAATCATTGCAAATTCAATTTAAATATTAATAAATCAATGAAGATCTTTAAAGTTAAATTTAGAATATTCTATTAAAAGTTAAGAGTTTGCTAGATGAAGTGAGTACTTATAATAGTTCATCTTTTTAAATATATTTTAATGAAAATAAAAGTATGTGAGATATATACAAGTTTTAAATTAAAGATACAGACCTTTCCATCAACAAGAATGGCAGCATTGACAACAGCTCCACCTAGTTCATAAGTAATAGGTGGTGTATCTGTCCATCCTCCAGATAAATCAATCCTTGCAGGACATTCTACATTCACCCAATTGTTTATTTCTGGTAGAGGAGTAGAGGCTGTTGTAATAAACTATAAAATGAATGAATGAATACATAATATTGAAGATTTTAAATGTATTTTAAATTTAAAAAAAAAAAATTACATTAGCATGAAAATTTTAAAAAAAAATTATCTTTATAAAAGAATTTATTCAATATTTATTTTGAATTCAGAATAAAATATTAAAATAAAGTATTTTAAGATGCATATTTTTAGTAATATTTCCAAGTATTAATGCAAAATTTTCTGCAATTGTGAACAGATTCATATCTAATGAGAATAACTTTACAAATTCTATTATGACCATTTTTTAATAAAAGTCTTTTAATATAGTACTTTAAAAATTGTCTGTGTTAAAAATAGTATCATCATCATCAACCATTATCAATCCATTGCAGGATGAAGGTCTCTCCAAGTTCAATCCATCTTCTCCGATCTTTAGCCTCTCTTCTCCACATCACCCCTGCACACCTTCTTATTTCATCCATCCATCTCACATGTGGTCTCTTTCTGGGTCTTTTAAAATCTCTTGAAATCCAGTTTAAGATTTCAATTGTCTATCTACTATCATCTCTTCTAACAATATGTCCAGCCCAAGTCCACTTCAGTCTTTTAATTTTTTTCAATGAGGTCAATAACACCTGTTTGTTCTCTTACTCATATATTGCATTTTCAATCTCTTCTTGTTACTCCCAACATGCATCTCACCATACTTCTGTGAGTGGTTTGAAGTCTCTGTATTAAATGTACTACTTTTTAATGCAATAGTTAGTCAGGAATGTTTAAATTTTATGGAAAATGCATTATCAAAGACTCACACCGTCACTTTTTTTTCTATTAATTTTTATTCCTAAATAATTCTAAAAACAGCATCTGAAACTTAAAACAATTGATATTCCCAAGTTTTGTTTTGTTTTTAAAAAAAGAGAAAGTCGATTTTTACATATATGTTGCTAAATATTTGTTAAATATGTTTCATTTGAAAAAAATATTAAATATTTTTTATGGGAAACAATGGCTAAGAAGTAACAAGAGCTAAAAAATAGAATATATTAAAGAAGATATTTCATGTAATCAATGATGAAGAAGACTGTTTCAACACATCGCCCAATAAGTTAAAGTGATAAACATTTTATAAAATAGAATTTCAAGCTCTAGAATCAAATTTTGTGAATGTGTGTACATAAACACAAATATATATATATATTTTTTTTTCAAAATTTTTTTTTTTTAGGCTCAGTAAGTTTAATCCTTCTTGCTTTAATTGTCCCAAAATATGATTACACAGAATATAATTTTAAATATCAATAAATTAAAATTTCTTAATAAAAAAAATGGTTTTCTTATTAAAAAAAAATATTTTTGTTCAAAGCTATACTTTCTTTTCTTGGCAGGCAGAATTTAAAAAATATATTTTTTGATGTTGTGCACATTTTCAATGTTTTTTTGATCAAAACTTAATTTAATTATTTTATAAAAATGACCCCGCAGCACTGACTTCGTTGTAGTACTATACAGATTTACTTAATCTAACAATGAGGCTTTTTTTTTTCCAGATATTTATTGCTAACTAATTTTTCAATGATAGTTTAGCTATAAGAAACATTTTAAATGGAAATTTTACTATCAAATTTTGTATGTGATTCACAGTTATATTTTCTGCCTTAATTTTAAATTTAATTCAAAACCACACAAGTCTCGAGACATTGGCAAAAACCTTTTACACAGTAACAAGTAGACAAAAAAAGGACCACAGAACTTTACTCACAATATTTAATACTTCATCTTAGCATACAATCTATGTATATATTTAGCACAAATTGTCAGTTAAGACCTCAGCACAAAAACTGTCCATTCATTCTTTTCCTTTTTTATTAACAAGCGGAATACTCGTTACAATGTCAAAAAAGCGAAATGGCTTTAATTAATTGTTACAAAAGATTACATTAATCTGAGTACCAAATAAAAACATTTAAAATTATAATGCAAGTTTTACCTTGTAAGCTAATTTTAGATTAATTTGCTTCATAACAATGTTTGAATTTCTTACCATATATAATAAAAGATATTTGATAATTAAGCATATTCCATTAGCGTTTGTAATATTTATGTAATCAAAATTTTGTCTCTTTTTTCAATCTTAGACAAATTGACCCTCGAACAAATGTAGCACACTTATTACATTAATCATTATTTTAATAGTAATTTACTATTTCTAAAATTAGGGCCTAATTTTATATTTATAATGAATTTATAAATATTGTATTTAAAATCTTAGAATAAATATTATAATTAACTTTTAATTTTCATACACATATTATGAAATGATCATTTCAATATCAAACGGCAAAATTATAAAAGGTGCAATATTAGAAATTATAGACCTATCAAACTTCTATCATTTCTATTCAAAATCTTTATCGAGGTAATTACAATTCTTCTTTAGAAAATTTTCGATTCAAATTAACCAAAAAAAAACAAAACAAACTGGATTGGAAAGTGTTTTAGCACAATGATTCGCATCCAAATATTGAGTAAAGTCATAAAAAGATTAATGAATATGAGTTATCATTATACTTAGAATTTGTAGATTATA
This sequence comes from Epiperipatus broadwayi, assembly GCA_028023455.1. Taxonomy (NCBI): domain Eukaryota; kingdom Metazoa; phylum Onychophora; class Udeonychophora; order Euonychophora; family Peripatidae; genus Epiperipatus; species Epiperipatus broadwayi. Next base: position 117,265 of record JAQFVV010012837.1, read on the forward strand.
AAAAAAACTTCTTTAGTGACTAAAACTTTGTACCATTATTATGTAACACCCAAAATAAATATCATATTCTGAAAAGTGCTTATCAAAATACATTAGGGAATTATTATATTAGATTAGATTAACATTGAAAAGAGTATATGATAGGGTGATTCCACATCTCTAACACTTTTTACTGCAGTTTGGGAAACTAAGGGAATGAAAATATATGTATCTAAGTCATCTAGATTTTCTTAATGATGGGGTTGCTTCTACAAACAGTGCTTCAAAGCTTCAGGAAATGGTGAAAATCACAAAACATAATTAACGCTAAATGTTAAAAAGACTCAAGTAATATTCAATGGATTTTCTCAGAAGAAAATAAAAAATGATAACTATGAATTAGTAGTTAACGATTATAAATATCTTAGTCACATGTTTAACACAATCGAAATACAATGGATGAAATTAACTGTAGAATTCTACTTGGATGAAGTGCTCCTAAGCAAAAGTAATTAAATATTAAAAGAAATTAGGCTAGGTGCCTGAAAATGGTTTATAATACATCTGTTTTACTAATTTTTACATATGGATTTAAGGTTTGGAAACTTAAAAGAACGGCAAAAGAGACTTCAGATCACTCAACGAGTCAGAACAGATAGTGAGTTGAGAGTAACCAAAACATCATCCATAGCATGCAATGAGATTAGAGAGAGGAGCAGCAGTTCAATTTTTCACTGTGAATCAAAATATTTTAAATGAAAGCATAACAACATTTCTTGTAAGCATTAAACAAATTATTTAAATCATTAAAACCAGTTGAATTCTATACTTTTTTTTTTTATGGTCAGCAAAATATATTTGTTTTTTACAATCTATTAATCAAGATATTGTATCATAATAACTAATATTAAAATGCCAAATACAGGTTTTAATGTTCGTATTTAAATTTATTATTTCTGCTTTTGGTCTTCCTGAATTTATTATTGCTGCTTCGTCAATAAAACTCAGAAATTCAAATAACAAAAAATCAATCATTCAGCATTTATTAATAGATTTATTCATTTCAAAATTATGATGATTCTAAAAATATTTTTATAAAAATATACAATATGAAGGAAAAGCTGATTAAATATTACTCTTATTTTAATGAGATGACATTAATAAAAATATTTTTAATAATACTTCGATAATAATAGTAATTTTATGTTGTATAAGCTGTTACAAATATCTTTGAACTACAATCATACCCCTTCATGCATAACTTTTTAAAACTGTATGGATTCGATTCCAAAAAGACATAGAAATAAACCATATCCGAAGGGTGAAATAAGAAAAGTTTGCTGGTGTGATGTGGAATAGAGACTGTAAATCAGAGAAACTAGATTAAACATGAAGATACTTTCATTCTACGGCGGATCTGTAATAGCTGAAAATAAAGACGATAATCATTAAGATCACATACAGTACAAAGATACTGCTTTGGTGGAATATCAAATACAAATTATTTTTTTTACAATTGAAAATCAATAGGGAATTCTCTACTTTCTTTTATTTTTCTGTTCTTTAAATAAAGCCAAATAGACTGACACTTATTACATATTACTGTTGTTCTTTTGTGCATAACTTACAGCATCAAATGATTTTTTTTCTCTCTCCAAACTGTATAGGCCAATTAAATTAATTTAAAGCTATAATAGCATTTTGAAATTTTATCTTTTAATAACATTAACAGCAACATCATTCATATTATCATTTGTGAATTTTAGTATAGAGAGACGAGCTGAGAAATAATTTATTTCATAGCTAAGATGGAAAAAAAAAGATTCTCTGAATTCTTCTCACTATATTTCTATTAACATAAACTTGTTTCATTAAAAAAAATTTACTCAGGAAATTTCATTAAAGAATTGAACTATTTTAATTAAAGAGGTTGAAAGTGTTATTTCCATTAAAAACATATCTTTGTTTTAATTTTATTTTATTTAAGCTGCTACTAATGTAAGAGAAATTATTTTTTAGAACATTGTTTCATTTTGGTACCTACCCTTTTCAGATCTAAGAAAGTTGCCTCACCTATTAGACTAGCTCTAAGTCAAATGACGAATTCATTTTAAGATTCTCTGGGCTTTAATTATTCATAGTTTATGATTTTCCTAAAACCAGCTTATACAACTGGATTTTTTTTTTTTTAACGTAAAGTACTAATCAATATTGTTTTCACTATAATCTCATTTATAAATAATAAAATAAAGGTTATACAAAGGTCTATCAAAATATCTTTCTTTAGTGGCAGAATATAAATTGATTTTTTCAAAACCTTAAGTGATTTATCAAATTAATTGATATCATGTGATAAATATTTTTATATATTCTTTTAAGAGTTCTGTAAAATTTCTGATGTAATGCCATCAATTTATATAGCCATGATCATGAATTTGATTTTATCTTCTATGTAGATGACTCCATCACTTGTCCTGATTACTGTTATCTTTGTAGTATATTTCTTCCATCTCTATTTGACCTTTGTGTAAAATTAAAGCAAAATATTTAGCCATTTTCAAATATATAATAATGTTTTTGAAACATGGTCACAGCATTAATGCTTTAATTGCAACTACTTATTAATTCATTGCTGATATAAGATAAAACAGGATTTAAAATATTTGGCTGGAAGGTAAAAGCACTTTCCAGCTTCCTTCTATAGAAAGGCAATGGAGAACATAATATTCACCAGATAAGTTAAATGCAGATAATGAGAGTTTATGTTTTACTTTCCTTATTCATTTTCTATTTTAAAAAAGTTATATACCAATAAATTGATCAACAATTAGATGGTTAACCAATGATCTGATAAAAAATTCCTTACTCTTTATTGCAATCTGAAAAAAAATGTCCAAGTTTCAACCATCCCACATTCGTACCCTAAACCCCATGGATATGGCAGATGGCTGTTCTAACTACTGTATCAAAATCCTTCTCTCTATTGTTATATATCTATTACGTGTATGCATAATATGTAAAGATAAACTATTATCTCAATGTCTGCACATTTATGATATCTCTTTCATTAATGGTAAAAAGTACTTATTTTATCAGTAAATAGGCACTTATCTGATCAAATCAGATTGCCTTTGACTTAATTTATCCTCCAATTAAAAATGAGTAGATATCATTCTCAACCAACACTAGATAATTAACTAGCCTAGCTATAACCTAAAATTCCTAATTAAAAAATCCTAAGCAGATTACTTAAAAAATCTGAGATCCCAAGTTATGAAGTAAAGCACTAATTATTAATCCCAAAACCACACTTTATAAATATATGTATATATTGCAGATTTATTAAAAATTAAGGGATTTATTATAAATTCAGTTGAACTGTTTGTATCTTGCTATAGTGAAAATGATTGCCTGAAACTCATTAAAACATTTATTTCTTGGTAAAAAAAAAATTTCAGTAATTTACAGGAGTTATTTTTCATTATGGATACAGATCAGTGTAACTGTTTATATATAAACTGAATTTGTTGGTAGACCACTATACAATCAATTATGAAAGTTTTTTTAAACTTTTTAAAATAGTAAGATAATCTTCCACTGATCTATCATCAAGTGATGACTAAGGAATATTTTGTCAACTAAAAACTGTGAAGATCTTCTACTTACTTATATAGAAATAATATCCGTTCGGTCTCATTTTGTTAACTTATAAGCCACTGCAGATTGATGCGGAACAAAAATTAAATTATATAAATTGTCTATCAATCTAAAATAATATGATAATTGACTTCTGGCCTCTATATAAAATATACTATTAAAAAATACACACAATTTTCTTGTAAATAGTAAAACTGAGCTGTGTTTAAAAGAGAAAAAAATCAACCATATAAGTCTATCATCAATGAAAATGAAAGTTTTTATTTTCACCTGCTTAGCAGTCATAACAGCTTTTCTTATAAACAGCTGGGCTGCACCTTCATAGTGCCTTGCTGCTCGTACTACTAAATCTGGTCGATCAATCCAATATTGTCGTTCATTCTTCAACATTAAAACGCCATTTGCTATATCACCTTCCTTAATTTAAAATAAATATATAAAAAACATTAATATATATTATTGCAAAAAGTGCTTGAGTGTCTTTCTTTCTATATATATATATCATTAAAAACAGTCAACACTTACACAATCCCAATATCAATAACAATCAACAATTTCAAACTGTTGTCAAGGCAACCGTCATTTAACAATATATGATATGGACCATCATGATATGAAAAGTAAAGTGGTTAACAGTCTTCATACTTATAAACATATATACAACCATACATTAGTGTGTTGATTTCACGTCATAGATAAGAAATGACATCTATTGATGCTACTGAATTAGCTTTACCCTCTAGCTTCATATAGAGTTCCAATTTTATTTAACAATGTGAGTAGCTTGAAAAAACAATTCAAGGAAATGGTTTTCAATTATAATATAGTCCAATAATTTAACTAAAGTGTAAAATAATACAAGACTCTTTTATCCAACATAGAAAATCATCTTTAATTAATATTTACCATCTCTAAATTCATTCCTCAGATTACATTTTCTTTCAATGCAATAATCTTGGTCTTGAAGTATGGAATCTGGATTCACTAATGATCATATTTAAATATATATATATATATATATATCATATGTACAGATAACAAATATACAGAAGAGAAAAGAAATTTGACACAAAAATATGCTAACAATAATAATAATTTAATAGTTAAATAAAATGAATAATTGGATAGGATAAAATATGGAATTTACAAGATATATGCCTGACATAATAAAATAAAATTTAGTCAGTGTGGGTTTTCACTATACACTGTTTCATCTTTCTTTAGAATAAATTTTATTATTATCTAATTAAAGCAAAAGGTACTAAAATAGGCTTGTATAACAGATGATACAGATTAATAAAATAAAACAACAATTAAAAATTATTATTTTTTTAGCCATAAGTTATTCAAAATAATAACTTTGATATCAATAAATCTATTAATAAGGAAGTTTTTCTAAGATTTCCTAGTTTTTGATGCATTGATCTGTTATAGAGCTATATTTGTAGATCTGATAACTTCAATCTTGAATGGACAACAATTTCCCTATTAGATAAGTTTAATTTCCACAGTTATTTTCATTAATTCTTTATATAGGTGTATTTCTTGTCAGACAACAGTTCTTATAATATATAGGCAGTTATTTTGAGGCATTTTAAAATATGAGATGCTGATTAATTACTACAAAATAAAATGAAAAACAATCTAAAAACAGTTCATTGAGCAATTCATATTATTGAAACATTGGCAATAATAATAAATTCCATTTTCCAGCTTATGAAAGACTATAATGATACTTATAATTTTTCTCACAATTGTTTCTCCAATATCTTCTAATTATTGTTTTGGAATCAGCTTTTCTTCATCAATATCAACTACTCCACATCATTTTATTGATTCCTCAATTTTTCAATTACTTTCCCAACAACTAACTTCTCAAAAGTCAACCAAACTCCTGCTAACTTTATATATTGCATATTTGTTATGTCAAAGTTATAATTTTAAAACAATTTGTGTCAGATAATTTGTTTTATCTATTACATCACTATAATTGTCCTCCTAGCCATATTGTTTGGTAACCAACAAAGGCATTCTCTGAATCAATTTGTAAACTAGATGGTATGTCTCTGAAATAATTTTTTTATATATAATTTATTTCAACTTTAATTGACATTGACAAACAATCTCCCTAAAAATTATATATAAATTTTATTGAAGAAAAGAAATAACTTATTTCTTTACCTTTTACAATATAATATTGCTTAGACAAATCTACAAAAGTACATGAATTTTTAAATAATTTGTTCCATATTATAATGGTTGGGAGGTTGCCCCACATTTTCCTTTTTTTAATTATGTATATATATTGTACCGATGCAGTCGTTACATGGTATTTATCATGTGTAAATTTGTTGAAAGAGATTTGTTTCAAAAAAAATAATAATTAAAAATTAAAAATAAAATGTATATTTATTTTCTAAAAAAAAAAAAAAAAACGTTTAAAAGTTTGAGAAGAGAAAAGAACAAGGGGTGGGGGTTGTATTGAGATAAATGATTGTAAGTAGGGGAAATGATTTCAGAAATAAAGAATAGATAAAGGAAAGTGGTTAACATTTTTTTTTATTATTAATTTATAATATAAATAGTATTATTTCGTATATAAAAATAAATGTTAAAAAGAAACGAATTTTCTCAAAATAATAAAATTGAAAGCTAATGAAAATAAAAGAATTAAAAAACAAAACAATGGGAAAACATAATTACAACAGCTAGTGATAAGTAACAAAAAAAGGATTAATTACTACTACTTAATTAAAATATAAACTAAAGGAAAGAATCTTATACACTAAAAGAAAAGAAATGGAAACCCAATAGGAGTGCAGTAGAATGTCTGATACATCCTAAGATAAGGAAACACTGAATATATAAGGGAGAGCTTGGTATTGTTTCAAATAATAATAATAATAATAATAATAATAATAATAATAATTATTATTATTATTATTATTATTATTATTATTATTATTATTATTATTATTATTATTATTATTATTATTATTATTATTATTATTATTATATCACATAATAGTATTATATTATATTGAAAAATAAGTCAAAGTTGATCCTGTTAAATAAAAAAATGCATTGCTGAACCCATCAAATTGTATGGCCGGCCTGAATCTTCACTGCAATAACACCTGCAGTTAGTTCGAAGAAAAAAAATGCTCATTTGAACCTGAGAATCAGCGGAGTGTCCATGTCCAGAATAGTTCATATGTCATCACCAAAAAATAAAAAGCCTACGAGGAATCACCGTCAACCGGTTGGAGCAACAGAATCAGCAGAAGCTACGTTTCCCTATTGCGCATATTACAGTGTTCAAATCCTAGGTAAAATCATTTTATTTTCCTTTATCTTCAAACTTTTAATTATAGCCATTGAAAACCAGTGAGATAAACCTTTTGAACTTTATAAAAACTATTAATTTCTAGGTTATTATTATTATTATGTACATTAGCTTTCATAATCAGATGGTTAAAATCAAATCTCATTAGGGTGTGTGTGTACTTTAATTAAATATGCTTTTATTTCTATTTGTATTATTTAAATGTATATGATAAAATGTATCAAATATCTAATGTATTACAAGAATGTATGCATGCATTTTCTATTATGGGACAAGAATGAGAAGCTAAAGAAAGAGAGCGAGGTATAGAAATATTTAATTATCGATAGTGATTTGAGCCAATATTAAAAGGGAAAATTTTAGGCAATAGATTTTGAATAACGCCAATGTTTTAATAAGTAAATAACTATGTTATTGAGATTGAGAAATAGAGATTTATAATGTGGACAGAGAATGTGGAGTAGCTAGAATCCAATGAGCTGGCTGGGAGGGCAGGTACTAAATTCGTTGCTGGTCGAGCAAAAACGTTAGTTACATTGTAATTGACTTGCGCCTAAAGGGTTTTTCTTTAAAATAAATAAAATGGTTGGATGCCAGTGTTATAATTTAGTAGTAGAGAAATAATATTATTGGTAGCTTGCTATCAATGATGTTGTTATCTTCCTGAAAAATCGACAGCCTTCAAAGATAGTACATAGAAACCAAAACGAAGGGATCGAATAAATAAAATCTAAAAGTAAATAGATGTTTCCATCCCTTCATTCAGATATAAAAGAAGGCGGGCAGTATAATATATTTAAAAAACACTGTTTCAACAACCCTTTGATGGTACACTCAGGTAGAGGGATAAAATATTACTGATAGATTAACTATCAATCATACCTATGATCAGACCGAGACTGCATAAACGTACAAATCCCGATCATTTTTCCTGATCACAGCAACCCTTCATAACTGCTGGGATAATGCCAATCCTCCAAAGGCAATTTATTTTTTCAAAACAAATCTCAGGTGCCATCTGGTCATATAAACTTTATATAAATGGAATGCCTCTGACAAAAGGCATAGCAGAACCCAGCGCTTTGAAAATAACTCAGATTAGCTCCAACACTATGAGACAGGGAACCCAGTGCATAAATCAAGAAAACATATCAAACTTGTCCAATTTCTTTTTTATCATGGAGATGCAGGTAAAGGAAAGAGAACAAACCAAGTAATCTTTAGCAAATACTTTTTATTCCTATACACATGCACACCGGTATGTTAATATTTCCATTATACATATATTTAATTCTTAAAAAAAAAATATAATAATAATAAACAAAAATAAATATGGTTTAGTAAGATCTAATTTATCACATACTTCTTCGATTATGTAATTCTAACATTGGTAATCTCAATAGTCCTTCCTTCATATTATTTCATTTATACTTAATAATGTCTAGACATTTACCAAGAAAGTTTAATATATTTACCTAGGTTTAACTTGGATGTGACATTGTATCTATTTGTCACCATTTTGGATGATATCCCTTCCTGGTCTGTGGGCTTCTAAATTCACAACACTTCTTTCATTCTTCATAGTTGGACATTTGGTCATCAGCTTCAGTTCATTTTCATTTTTTAGAATTTTGGAACAGCGATAGGAGAGAATATAAGTGGCAAAGTCCTACATTACAGGTGAGGCATTGATGGCAGAAGAGAAATTGATGGTGATGGAGACTGGGGAATGAAGCCCAGATGTGCACACCTGTAGTTTTCTTAGCAGTGCATGGTGTTATTTAGCCGATCATTAATTTTATAGTGGCAGAGTCCTACATTATAGGTGAGGCATTGATGGCAAAAAAGCGATGGATGCTGATGGAGACTGAGGAATGAAGCCCAGATGGTCACTCTTGTGGTTTTCTTAGCAATGCATGGTATTATTTAGCTGATTATTAATTTTATAGTCCATTGTATAATTAGTTTTCTGCTTCTTGGTTTTCTCTAAGATGAACTATAGCGAACTTCAATAATAACTCTACTAAACTCAAACTCTGGACAAATTACAAGACACACTCCAAATAATTGTCCCAGTGGATTATGGATTATACTCCCTACCTTGAACTGAAAAAAATTTAACTAACACTTAAACTATCTAGCCTGTCATTTTTATAGACTTCCCTCCCCCTTATTGTTCACTTTTATTCACTTTTGCTTTTAGTTGATTTTTTTTTAATTAAATGATTACTCTTATCTTTTTTTAGTTTAATCTCTTGTCTTATCAGTCAGGAATTTTCTAAAATTTAATTGCATTTCTGCCAGTGAGATAGTTTGCAAAGATTACATATCATTAATTATTTTATTTTTCTATTTCTAATTTGGAATTACATTTTACTTCCATTTACTTCAATTACTATTATTTCAATTTACATTATGTTTTGACATTATATCCTATTTCTTTTTCTTTCTACAACATTAATTCTTTCTTAGAATTCTATTGTTAAAAATAAAGAGAAGAGATTAGGTTCTGAATCTTAATTTAAAACTTAAATCAGATTTTCTTTTCCCCACCCTTGCAATTCAATTAATAAACCTCTACTAATTTTCTTCCCTTGTTCTTATCTTATCGATCTACTTGCTACTTTAGTTTATATTACTGTATTTTAAGTATCAATATGATTTACGCTTTATTTCTTAAATTTTTCTCTTTCATTTATTTATCCTTTTTTTTTCGTTTCAATGAATTATAAACAAGTACATGTGACATATATATATATACGTGAAGGTTACACTATATATATATTAGAACGTTACAATATATTATACTAAACAAAGGCAAAACTCTCCATACAGTAGTGCCACCCTGTGCCAACCAGAGTAATCAATGGAAGCCAGAAGGCTTGTGCATAAAATCCCTATCTAGTGCCTACTCATCCAATATCCCCAGACAATACAGCAGCAAAAAAAATTGCATTTAACATCAAACAAATACTTGATTTTTATTATCAGTGCCTTTAAATAAGATTTTTGAATGTAACTTATTTATATTGAGTTTAATTTTTATTTTCTTAATATTTTTATTTTAACTGGCATAGATTATCTTCAGAAACAGCTTTTATTGGTTTGTTTCTCAAATTTTCTATCTTATGCTTTATCTTATTATTATTTTTTAAACTGTGTGTCCCATCATCATTATGCTTTTTTAAAATAATATTTCAGAACCACAAATTGTTTTTTAATATTTGCTATTTAAACATTAATTTATATATTTATTTAACAATTTTATTGTTTTAAGCTTAAATAACTACAACTATTATTAAACAATTTGTAATTTCTACTAGTATATTCTAAATTGGCAAAGAATAAATATCTTTATGCTGACTTCCATAAAATAATAATCAGAAAATAATAATGAATTCTTTATAACAGCTATATAAATGTCAGTAATAATATTACACAAAAAACCTTTAGTAATATTTGAAAAGGACACCAAACCAGGTGTTGAAAAGGCTTTCTATGTGTAATATTATTACCGAAATTTATACAGCTGTTATAAAGAATTCATTATTATTTTCTGATTGTTATATTCAAAATGAAAGATTACTCTTTAAAACACCTTTATTTCTATTATTATTTGTTTTATATATGTGTACAGATGTAAGAGGACCTTTCAGAGAAAATGTGAGACCCGGGGCAACTAATATTTTAGAAGCCCTTCAAAATTTAAAATAAGAACATGGGGAGAAAGAGAAAAGAAACAAGAGTTTTTACTTACAGGGCCAAAAATAGGACTCTGGGAGCAGTTAGTTACAAGTCGCAGAAACGAGCAAGCAGATCAGATCCAGATAGCACTTGGATAGGGTAGATTCACTCTAGTACTGTTAGTATCATAGAACACTGTTAGCACAGAACTGACTGACAGGGGGCTCTACTGGTTGTCAAGCACTGCAGTCACTTTGTCACAGAGTCGTCAAATTGACACCTCATCCCTAAACTGGCTTACATTTTTGAGTTGTGGTATGACTGCTTGGAAAAATTTTTCTCCAATATTTTTTGGAAAATTTAACTGTAAAATTAAGGCCATTCTATGAGCCTTGACATTGCTTTGCCTTCTCCTATACTTTTGTTTAAAATATTGAGTTGCCAAGTTGAGGCCCTTAACATTGCAAGGCCCAGGGCAGCTGCCCCTCTTGTCCCCCCTCTGATTGTCCCTGAATATATGTATATATTTATTAAAACAAAATTCATCATGATTTTTTTAAATTTTCATTATTTCTTAAATGGGTGCATACATAAATTTTACTATTGCTCTGAGAAGGGAATTACTGGAAAGATCTCCGCTCTGCAGTTGGTTATTTAAATACTAATTTCACCTTTTATTTACTTTCATTTAAAATCAGCTATATCTTTGAACTATACTTTTATATAGGAAAAAGCAAATACAAAGCTTTTTTCTGCTTGGTTATTATTAATATTATTGCATATAAAAATTGCACATAGATATCAGTAAAAAACTCAGCCGCATTCTAGAATTTAAAGTCTCTGACAAATATGTGTGTAAAATATTATATTTTACTTATTTATGTGTATGCATATGGACTTAAAAATAATATATTTCTAATTTTTTTATTCAAGTCATTTTTTTTTAACTTGTTTGAGTTAATTATTGTAAAAAATAAAGAAAGGAATTAAGGTGTACAATACTTTGATTATAAAAGCTAAATGTTTATTTTGATAACATATGTGAATGTATATAAAATATCTATCTATTTGAGATAGAGAATTTTTGCCTGAAAGTTTATGATGGTGGTATATTAGTTGTGATAATGTGTTGAACTATTTCCATCATTTATCAATAAATGTCGAATATTTTGAGCAGTAGTATTCTCCCCTCTTCTTCAGATGTTGCTGGCCTGTCCAGTAACAGTATTAGCATAGGAGTCAAACTCGCACCTTTAGATTCTCAAATATCGAATTTAAAGCAAACGCTCTAACCAACTGAGCTATTCTTTCTAAGCTCCTATGCTAATACTGTTACTGGTTAGGCCAGCAACACCTGAAGAAGAGTGGAAAATAATATTACTCAAAACATTGTGTTATTACTAACCTGTGTTGTCTATTTGTGTGTTATTACTAACAAGTTGTTTGTATTTGAAAAGTTTAAATAAAGTTTAAAATTTTCTATACATTCAACATTTACTGATAGATAAATAGTCCAGCATATTACATGTATAGAATTCGTTTTACAATAAATGATTACAATTATTGCTTGGCTGGACTAAAACTGCATGGTATTTTCTTTTCTATATTCTAAAGAATACATAATGGGTCTTGGTAATATATGCCTTGCTGAATATGTGCAATCTATATGACTGAAAATGATAATTTGATAAATATAAATTTTGATAGAAATAATAAAACTAAATAAAATACCATCATCACAAATCTTCAGACAAAGACAATAAAAGATTACTAATAAATTGTAATAATGTATTACTTAATACAAGTTATTTTTCCTTCATACTTTTAATTAATTTGATTTATATATCCATCTTATATTTAACATCAGATATTGTATCACTGATTAAAAATTTCAAACTTTTTTTAATATTAGCATATATGTCATTTCTACCCAGGAATATGTAATGTGATATAAATGACTTCTTTTTAAATGAAATTAGAAGTTTCTGTGAATACGCTGTAATACCGAAATTAAATATTCATTCTCCCTAAAACATTTTTATACCATTGAAACCTGTGTATTTGTTCTCTTCCTTTCCATGTCGACATGGAACTCCACCCTTCTATTCTCATAATAATAAAAAGCAAACAATAAACAGATGGATATTTTTTCTTCCTTAACAAAATAATTAATTCATCACAGAGGGCAGGAAATTCCTTGCAATCCTACCAATAATAAACATACACAACATTATACTGTATAATCAATCCCATAAGTAAATGTTAAAAATAAAACAAAATTTTCTTTTCAAATTTAACTGTAACTAGAAGTAAAATAAAAACAGGGAAAATTCAAAGATGATAGTAATATTTTCTTTGATAATGAGAATTTTCAAACATTGGGGTTTAACAAGATTATGAAAATGGAATTATAGTTATTGTAATTAAGCAGAACTATGAATAAATAAATAAGCTTTTTATCCATCCATTTTATTTCACTCATATATTTATTCTTTTCATTTGGAAAGATAAACAATGTTAAAGTTGAGATTTCCAAACAAATTTTATTTTTATGCTCTTCGTTATTAAAAATTATAAAAGACTATTTTTATTTTTTTATAATATTATAGTTTTATCAGATTATTTTAAAATATATACAATATTAAGCCTGAAATCTCAGCACAATAAATTGCAGAAAAGATTAGGTAATTCCATGGATATTTCATTTGATTAAACTATTTTCAACTCATCTTCTTCCTTTTAATTAATAATTTGTAAAGCGCATACTCATTACGTAAGTAATATATCTTAAGACTATGCGCCTAAAATGCAACAGTAGGGACCTCTACAAATCTAAGCACAAGATTAACAACTTTAAAAGACAACAGCGGCCACTCTTATCTTCGACCTAATTCCTTTTGCAACTTTTAATTCAGATAAAATAATTCTTAAATACATATTTAAACAAATGTCAATAATTAATACACTTTTTTATTCATTTTTATTTCAGTATACAACAATGTTATTTTCTTTTGAAATAAATATTCATTTGGTACAAATTATGATAATAATATATATTTACTTTTATTTTACCTTTTATATAAGCTTTTCATTAAAACAATTGAATAATTTTTTTTAAATTAAATGCTAAAAATGAAAAAAGATTACATTCAATATAATCAAGTTATTACTATATTTTTTAATGTTAAATGACATAAATAAATATGATGAAAATGGAATTTTACAGAAAGAACACCAATATTATTTCATTACATAATAGTGAGAGAGAATAAAAATATAAAATTCAGCAAAAAATATTTTCCAATAAAATCAATTCATTAATGTCTTACTTCCAATTTTTTAAATGCCTCAGCCCATGCTTTATTTCCTGCAGGACCACTTCTTAAACCCCCTTTTTTGCCAGCCATACAGCCTAAGAGATCAGCAATATTAGCTAATGTTCGAGCAGCAATACCGGGAGATTGAACATCGATTATTACTAGAATAAGACAAAATGTAATACTTGTCATAAATAAATAATCTATTTTATATAAGTTACTAAATACAATCAATATATATATATAATTAATATAAATCATCCTCAAAAAAATATGCAATGAAAAACAAACATTGGAGATTGTATAATAATTTTTAGTACTCATCCATTAGACTAGAGATTATCCAATAATGAATAATATTACACTACAAAAATATTATTCATTACTGGAGATTATATATATTTTGTGGAATAAAAATTTATTTTGAAAAACCTAGCATGCATTGGTACAGAATATCATATCATGGCCTAATCATGATACTCTATATCAAAAACATACTAGTCTTGCTAAATAAAATTTTACCTAATAAAGTGCATATTATGTCATTATTTAGCCTCATGGAGATTATCATTTAGTAGTAATTGAGTTTCCTGGCAACATCAAAGTCAAAGGTTATTTCTATTTACATGGATAAAATCTTATTTCTATTCTTTATTAGAATAACAATCCATGGAAAATATTTAACATATATATATATATATCAGGGACAAGTTCTCTGTTGTAGCAATTTAATATAAATTTTCACAAATCTAATGATGATGATGATGTTAATTAAAAGCACTTTTCATTTTAATATAACATATTAAAATTTCAAACTGCCTCAAATTAAATTTTTTTCATTTTTCTAAATATATTGAGAGACTTGTTTTACTTTATATTTTACCTTTTTCTCGACACATTTACTTCAATCATATTTTGTTAATTTTTTAATTAATCAAATACATATATATAATTAATTACAGTTTGTTTTCAAAAACTATTTCAATTCAAGATTATTGAGCCCAATCAGTATAGAGTTAGCTTTAAATGTCAGAAAAATTGTATGCTGATGAGATATACATTACTTTGCACAGTTCCTTTCGTTAGTTTATTAGAGGATTTGGTTATCTGCGTCATCCTCTTTGTTAATATATACCAAATTCATCATCATACTTTTTGTTTAATAGAATTTACTTCACAAATTGTTTTAGTTAAAAGTGAGAAACAGAACTGGCACATGGATCTTTAACACCAGTTCCACATTTCTACACATAAAGATTAAATAATCAAAAAACTGGTAATCATCGTTGACAATCTGATCTTTTAATATAATTAAGTAAAGTGTGGCTGGCTTTTTATTAGCTTCTGCCTCTCAAGTTTTCTATTTCAGTTCTAATAACCAAATAAATTCTTTTTTAAATCCATTTTCTAAATTTCTCAAGAAACTAAGTAGAAGCTATTATTATTTTTATGTCAAATATAAATGTAAATGTTAAATAAAAGCAATAACTCGCCACTACAAAGAAAATGCAATGATGTGTGAAGGTCAGTGCTCAATATATTTCAAATATTATATTCCTGAGTTTTGATACATCATAAAAAGTTTTCACTATATGATGCCTTTCAGTTTCAGCAGTCTTCAGGTCTGTTACTATCTACAATGCAGACTTGAAAACCCTTTGACACTGGCCCTGGTGAGGGATACATTACTGTGAAGCTATTTGGATTATCTGACGATGAAATTGGAAATTAAAATTCTTGATATATCTTCAGTTTAGAAAATGATGTCAAAAAAAATAACTACTACCCTCCTATTTATATGCTTACATTACACTGTGTACATAATATGCAACTGAGTGAAGATCATGTGATTTGTAAAATGAGCGAATATAATTTGCATTTTGACATCTATCTATTGTGAAGGAGAGATATCATATGAGTAATCAACATCAGAGGCATTTATTTGAGAAAAAGGAAGTATCAATAAAAAAAATAAGCAAGATGGGGATTGCATATATAATAAAATAAAATATTGGGAAGTTTGTGGAAGACATGTTGGATAGATATATTTGATTATACTGTACATAAATGAAAATAAACTTAAAATTCATTTGAAGCAGAGTAAAAGTGCTTTTTAATAATTTAGAAAAATAATAATAATTTTCAAGCAGGTATTTAATACTTTTGTACCATGTTCATGATTAATTATGAATGCTATTACTCAATTGAAAATGCTTTTAATTAAGATTTCAACTATAATTTAATTAGATGCTATTGGAATGTTGTTTGAGAGCATGGATAAATGAAAAAAAACCATGCTTCTTTTATTTTCTATTGTTTAATACCAAACTTATCAGGATCAAACATGATGTCTCATTTTGAATTGCATAATATAATTCATAATTAATCATAAATATGATATGAAATAACTTGATACTAAAACGAAATAAGCCTATGTGTTTGAAAAAGTTTTTAATAAATGTGTTTTACCAGTTTTTACTTATAAATCTGAGAGTTGAACACTTAATAGAAGAGCAATACAGAGACTTTAGACCACTCAAAGAAAATATGGAGAGATGCATGTAGGGAGTAACAAGAGATCAAAAATGCAATATATGGGTAAGAAAGTGAACAGGTGTTACTGACTTCATTGAAAAAATTAAAAGACTGAAGTGGAGTTGAGCTGGACATATTGCAAGAAGAGATGATAATAGATGGACAATTGAAATCTTAAACTGGATTCCAAGAGATTATAAAAGATCAAGAAAGAGACCACATGTGAGATGGATGGATGAACCAAGAGATTATAAAAGACCAAGAAAAAGACCACGTGTGAGATGGATGGATGAAATAAGAAAGTGTGCAGAGATGATGTGGAGAAGAGAAGCTAAAGATCAGAGAAGATGGATTGAACTTGGAGAGACCTTCATCCTGCAGTGGACTGATAATAGTTGATGATAATATGAAAACACTAAAAGGCCTATTTGGCAATTATTTTTTTTAACTAATAGAAAACACTTTTAATCTATTTCAAATAAAAGTAAGTTTATTTACATATTATTTAGTCAGATGGGTTCCCTTGTATTATGCATTTATAAATAGATAGATAGATATCTAAAATGAAGAATGCATCATCACTTGAAATGATGCTAGAACTTGAGTATGTTCTTCAAATAGCACACTCATGCAAACAATTTATGGAAATGAATGTTATACATTAGAAGAAGTTCAAACAGTAAAGAGAAAAGAAAACCTACTATTGATAATATTACAATGACCTGAAGTAATTAAAGGCACTGTGCCTAAGGCATGCTTTTTAAATTAACAAAAAAATATCTCTAACTCTCTATAAAAGTTTCAAAATATTCATATTAGTAATTTATTTTATTTTAAGGTAAATATTGAAGGAAGATACTTTTTAAACAAAATAATGATTCAAAATTTTCTTTGCATGTTATAGTTGTATTAGCCCATAATGTCTTGAATTTCTTATATATTCTCTTGGTTTAACTTCTTGCAGCTAAATCTTAAAGTTCATAAAATCTCAAGTTAAACTTACTATCTCATATATCAATTGTTATAAAAGAATTGAATAAGAATCTCTTAAGGTCATAGAAGACTTTATCAAGTACTATACGGACTCTTCATAAATATTACCAAAATCACACTTTCCTTTATTTTGTTGTAACATTCCATAAACACAATTCATCCAAACCACTTCAAACACTACATACATCTACACTTCGACTGTCCTGCAGTCTTCTTCAGAGTCAGTTCACTTTAATCTTTTTAAAAAGCTAAGAGATTAAAGTAAACTGGCTCTGAAAAAGACTGCAGGATAGTCGAAACTTAGGTGTATGTATATATGCACAAATAAAGAGTTTTGCTAAAAAGTGTTCGAAGTGGTTTGGATGAATTGTGTTATATGAAATCTAAATCTTTGACAAGAATCTTGCATAAAAAAATTATCTTTAAAATACAAAACTATCATAACAAATTCATATGTATCATAATAAAATTGAGGGATATATTTTTATCTTAATTGTTATAAATTATCATTTTCTGATGGATTATCATAAATGCATAAAATACTAAATGCAATAAAACATGCTTTTAGATTGAAAGCATACAAGATCTAATCCATTAAATCTATAATGAACTCTCACATGTTTCTATCACATAATTAAATTATGTGACCAGGCTATAACATTTATATAAATGATGCAGGAAAAGAAATCCAATAAAATAATAGATAGTACATCCTTATAGGTTTCCATTTCTTAAGGAGCTCCTACTTTGTTCAATGCTGAATACCTTTAAGGTATTTGCAAACATTTCTTCTTTAAAATCTTAATAGCAAATGTATTATAATTCTTCTGATCATTGAATACTTGAGAAGTGTTTTGCTTCTTAGTAGAATTATATCTCATGGCTATTTAAATTGTTAATAGCCTACAAATCATCATCATTGTCAACCATCATAAATCCACTGCAGAATGAAGATCTCTCCAAGTTCAATCCATTTTCTTCAATCTCTAGCCTTTTTTCTCCACATCACCCCTGCACAATTTCTTATTTCATCCATCTCACATGTCTCCTTCTGTTCTTTTACAATCTCTTGGAAGCCAATTTTAAGATTTCAATTGCCCATCTATTATTATCTCATCTCGCAATATGACCAGCCCAATTCCAAATATAATCTAATAAATAAAAATTTGTTTGTATTGATATCTATGAAGTGGCAAATAGTGAATAAAATTCAGTCAGTCTTTGCAAACCTCAATCTCCCTCCAAAATGAGTTTAACTTTTATGAAAGTACCTGAGATAACATCTTTCTTATGTAAACATATTCGTTTTTGAGTGCTTATCACAAGACATTTTCAGCATTTTTTTTGTCGGAGATAACATCAGAACTTTTAATATTATTGGTATTAATATTTTTTTTCTTTTTATAGATTTTAATTTGTTTTCTAAATTTATGTTTTTAACATGATCAAAAACATTATTCTGAAACTATCTTATCTTCAAACCCTGAAAAAATATTGAAAAGTTCGTTTGATCTTTGAATAGTACTGAGACTTGAAAAGATCATTTATTCTTTTGTTCATTGTCAATATTTTTCTTTGAATTGCTTTTGATTTGGCTTTATAATCTTTTTTTTTTCTAAATACTGTTTAAATATTTTTTTAAATATATTGTCTTATAAAATTTAAATAATAAATTTGCACCAAAAATTAGGTATAAATTTATGAAAATCTTAGCAAGAATTATTACTGGCTTCAATCAGACTAAATTTGATATGGCCAACACTAAAAGGCTTTCTAATATTAAATGAATATTTTACAGCATTGGATTGGATAAAAACGTTCAAAATTCAGCTTAACTGCACACTATAATCGAATAATATATGACAGTTAAAAGAAAAACCTACTCATGCCAAACTTATGGATATGAAATTTTAAATATTAAAACATTTATATCCATTTCTTTGCAATAACTATCCATCACACTTCACAGAAAACATATAAAAGTTACTGGATAAATCAGCATCTCTAGATCAAGACAGATTTTCGCAAACCTAACACATACCCTAAGTCAACCCTCAAATAACAATAAAATTATGGATCTTCATATGTGGTCTCAGACATTATTCAAGTATCACTAATGAATTAAGAAACATCCATTACCTCTTTATTTATCAAACAAGAAATGCTAATACAGAGGCTAAGCTCTCCATACAAAAACAGGCAAAACTGCCAGAAACTAGTCCGGGGATATTGTATGAGTAGGCACTAGATAGGGATTTTATGCACAAGCCTTTTGGCATCCGTTGATTACTCTGGCTTGCACTGAGTGGCAATACGTATAGAGAATTTTGCCTGTTTTAATAACAGTTAAGAGCAAGCATAAGAAATGTTGATCATGTGATGTTTATTGGCTTAAAACCAATCTTGCCTAATAAGATAGTGGTGGCTATGGTTATTAAAGAACCAAAGACATCAAAATGTATAGGTACTGAACTGCATTCAGACCTATATGCCTATATAAGCTAATGAGCTTGGATTGAAAATATTATAGTGTTTGAATCAATTTGTCTCATAGTTTGTAGTTAAATAGAGATAAAAGGTGGCTGCTGGAGGGTCACATTAGATCCTAAGATCTAGATGCAGTGCTCTCAGATCCAAGGCTCCTCAATGACAAAGGCCACAAGCCAGAAATTAGTCAGGGGATATTGGATGAGTAGGCACTAGATAGGGATTTTATGCACAAGCCTTCTGGCATCCATTGATTATTCTGGCTTCCACTGAGTGGCAATACATATAGAGTTTTGCTTGTTTTAATAACAGTTAAAAGCAAGCATAAGAAATGGTGATCATGTGATGTTCATTGGCTCTTCATAAAGTAGTGCAACTCGGTGCAAACCAGAATAATCAATGGATGCAAGAAAGTTTGTGTATAAAATCTGTATCTAGTGCCTACTCATCCAATATTCGCAGACTAATTTTTAGCTTGTGGCTTTCATCAGTGAGGAGCCTTGGATCTGAGAGCACTGCACCTAGATCTTAGGATCTAATGCAACCCTCCAGCAGCCACCTTTTACTTTATTAGCTAACTAGTTGAAAATGATATCACAATAATGTTTTAAACTCAGTTCAACATCCATACTTTTTGATGTCTTTGTTCTTTAATAACCACAGTCACCATAATTCTATTAAGTAGGATTGGTATTAAAGCACTAAACATCACATGAACACCATTCTTTATGCTTACACATGTTGTTTACACAGAGGCTAAACTCTCCATAAAGTAGTACAACTCATTGCAAGCTAGATTAATCAATGGATGCAAGAAGGTTTGTGCATAAAATCCCTATCTAGCGCCTACTCATCCATAATCCCCAGACTAGTTTTTTATAGCTTTCATCAGTCAGGAGCTTTGGATCTGAGAGCACTACACCTAGATCTTAGAATCTAATGCAATCCTCTAGAAGCCACTTTTAACCTTATTAGATAACTGTAAAGCTTTGAGTAGGCACTAGATAGGGATTTTATGCATAAACCTTCTTGCATCCATTGATTACTCTGGCTTGCACTGAGTCGTGCTACTGTATAAAGAGTTTGGCCTCTGTTAAACAGCTTGTGTAAGCATAAAGGTGACCATGTGATGTTTAGCGGTTTAATACCAATCCTGCCCAATAGGATTATAGTGATTGTGGTTATTAAAAAAACCAAAGACACCAATAAGTATGGATATTGAACTGAGTTCAGATCTATACCACTATACAAGCTAATGAGCTTGAATTGAAAACATTATTGTGTTTTCATTTTGGATTCAAAGCTTTATAGTTAGCTAATAAGGTGAAAGGTGTCTGTTGGAGAGTTGCATTAGAACCTAAGATCTAGGTGCAGTACTCTCAGATCCAAGACTCCTCACTGATTAAAGTCACAAGCTAGAAACTAGTAGGCACTAGATAGGGATTTTATGTACAAACCTTCTTGCATCCATTGATTACTCTGGCTGGCATTGAGTGGTGTTACTGTAGAGAAAGTTTAACCTTGTGTAAACAGTTTGTGTAAAAGAATGGTGATCATGTAATGTTTAATGGTTTAAACAGGAAATGAATTTTCTTAACCTTTTATGTAGCAACGGTCAAAAACTAAGACATGAGCCACATATTTAATGACCAATTAATGCATACGATAGTAGAAATGAAACACATAAACAAGTGAATTCATCTCCTAATTAGAATTGACATATTTCTTTATAAATAATCGTGAAAAAATAAATGCATATGGTAAATAAAGCAATAAATAATTAGTGATTTATCTTACTTTTTTTATAAAAAAACTGACTAATCTATCCTATATTCATCAAATATATATATAATTGAATAAAAAATTACTACAACCTTGGTCTAGAGTTTCCAATAACTGCTCCTCATAATTATCGGCAACAGCAGATTGAAAATAATGCAATGTTGCAACATTTTGAGACTGAAGCAAAATTTTTTGTAAATGATGTTGGCAACGCTCATAATAGAGAACTCTGGAAAAAATATATAAATGCATAAAATTAAAGTAACAGTAAAAAGTAATTACATAGCAAGAAATAAATAAAACAAACCTATTGAATTACATGAAAATTTGTGGATTAATTCTTGCTAGTCTATCTGTGTTTCATTTTCACTAGCTAAGATTTTAACTTTAGAAAATTTTCACTTTCATAAACTTGTGCATATTTACACAAAGTGATGGACTCTGTAATTTTCTTGCACAATCTTACTTACAATACTACCTTTGGTCATCTAAGTAAACAATAAAGCAGTCTTTAAATGGTGCTGATTCCTCCAGCATTCTTTTTTTTAAAAATAATAAAGGAAACAATAATACACTATACCAGTGGTCTTCAACCTTTTCACTCCTGCGGACCGGCAAAAATAAGGATAAGAGTTCACGGACCAGCAGGAATCTACAGATAAATTTTCTTAAAGATGTAAACTGCTTAGTCTTAGATGAGCATAATTGTTAGAACTGACCAAAACAACACACTAGTTACTGTGTAGTGTAATAGTGTTGCTTACCTTCACATGCTGAACACTCTTTCTTGAGTTGCGCAGTCATACTGCTACAGAAAACAGTACAATAACAATCATTCTCATTAATGTGCCTGCATTGCTACATTTATTATTTCATGGTTAAAACATGCAAGAGTATAATGTTATTCACCTGAATGCTGTGAAATTTCACAACTAGCGTAATTAATGGCAATGATTATGATAAATGTAATATCTGTATTTAACGTTAAATATACAAGGTGAAGTTTTATATATATATAGAGTTAGTATAATAAACTTTTTTTTAATTTTGAATTTTTTTAGAAAAATAATAAAAAATTTCACTCTACCCCCCCCCCTATAAACATCTGTGCTAACTAAAAAACAAGTTAATTTATGTATTATTGATTAAATTTTGTTTCCATTTTGTTTTGTTTTTTTTTTAATTGGGTAAAAATGAGATGAAAAAATAAATAAAAATTGTTTATATTAATTAAAAGTTTAAAATCTTATTATTTTGTTATTACAAACTTTCCTGCCAGTCTAGCGTGGACTGGCAGAAAACTTCTGTGGCCCGGCGCCGATCCGCGGACCAAGGGTTGAAGACCATTGCACTATACTACTCAAATGGTGAGTAATAAAAGATTTGTTTTCTCTTCTTTGTTATACTCTGAAACTAAAAATAACTAGATATCTGTTTACCGGTCAGTAATTGGATGATTAATTATGTTGGCTTATAAGTTCACTATTTGAAAAAATAATAATAATCTTGAGTTGCTTGGAAACTAAAAAAAAAAAGGGAAGTCTCAAAGTTTTAACTGGATTCATATTCCATGTCTCTGGCATAGCAAATAGACACATTAACCATTATGCCATAAGTCCCTTAATTTACTCATTTAACTTGTATTATATTACTTTTTAACATTAGAATCAACATGCTTAATATTTCCCTTTATTTCTTTATCAATGTTTCCTACTTCTTTTCATATCATTTCTGTTTTTAATATTCTTACAACTAAAGAAACTTCTAATATTTTATTTTCCTATCTATTAGCATTTATTTAAAATTAATAATTCTGCATAAACACATGCATAAGTTTTTATGTAAGAGATGGTTAATAACATTACATTAAGATTCATGTATAAATTCAATTAGACAAGGCAGTTCTTCACACTAGCGCCATCTATTATAAGCTTAAGAAACTAGTGATTAACAGACACATTTAAATCATCTTTCTGTAAAATTTGAAGAAATACAGTTATGCATCTAACAATGCTTAAATCCACTATATCTAACAAGCTAAAAATCAAGTTTAAATCAGCCTAAGATTTTGAAGTCAACAACTTACCTAAACACTTATATAGATCTAAATCCACTTCATAACTATATATTTTAATATCTTTGGTTTTTCGTATTGAAGCCACCTTAATCTCATGACCAGAACTAACAATAAATCATTTAATTCTTCAGCCACATAATATGAGCAGTTCTCCACTCTAGCGCCATCTAGGGTAACTTTGAGTAATCAATAATTACCCGATACATTTACATTCCCATTCTCAGACTAATTTCTTACTTTTACCCTTGCAATAGGGCTCCGGATTCAAAACTGGAAGAATGCTCAATCTTTAACTCCATTTTTATCTGTCAAGCTAAGAATATGAAGATTCAAACCAACCTAAGGCTTTGAGCCAAGTCAATCTACCTTAATTATTATAATGGTGTTCTGCAGTTCAGTAATACATATTTGTTTAGTACTTCCATTTCTTTATTAACTGTAGACACCTTATTGAAATAAAGGAACATTTCAAAACTGATCTGGAATAAAATGTGTTTGCCAATCACTTAATGCTCGAGCTTACAGTAAAAGACAATAGAGTGGGGGAGCTCTTGACTTATCGTGTCATATAAGATGGAAGCTGTTTTATTGTTAATCAAGAAAATAAAGTGCCTTTAGTTAATAATGAAATGAAGATTCTAAAGTTATTAAAATAATTTCAGATTTATTTGACTGCTCAAGTAAATTGGCTTATATTCAAAACCTTAGGCTGATTTGACCTGCAGAAATTTTAACTTGACAAATAAAATAGAGTTAGGAGAGATTGCTAGTTGCATAACTAATCTCAATGATAAAGCAAAAAGTCAGAAACTGGTTCAAATGCATATGCATCTGATAATTTATTTAAACTTATAAAATATGGTACTCGAGTGAAGAGCTGCTCCTTCTTATATTGTGTGAACTGGTCAGTTAACTGTTTTGTTGTCGATAAATGTGACTGTATTAAATTATCAAAATTACATAATTTATTTAATCCTTATTTTTATCTAAAACATATTTTTAATTATGATTGTATTAGATTACCAAAATTATATAATTTATTTAATCCTTATTTTTATCTAAAACATATTTTTAATTGTAAATGCAAAGTGATTTTTATTCTTAATGACAAAATATTATAAACTAAAGTCCATGCAATTAAGAAGGGGATTAATTTTGAATCCTAATTTTCATTCAATTGTAATCACGTAAATAGGAACTGTTCAGGAATGATTGATTAGCACTAGTATGCTATATTTTATTACTTTTTTGAGAAAAGTGAATTATAACCGTGAAAGGTGTAACAGTTGTTTATTTTGGACAAACAGGCAAAAAACTCTCCATATAGTAGTGCCACCTTGTGCTAACCATAATAATCAATGGATGCCAGAAGGCTTGTGCATAAAATCCCTATCTAGTGCCTACTCATCCAATATCCCCAGACTAGTTTCTGGCTTGTGGCCTTCATCAGTATAATACAATAGTTTCGTTTTTGTAAAATTACTTATCAAAAAAGTACTATATGGAGAGTGTTTTGCCTGTTTACTAACAGTTATGTGTTAGCATGAGATTGTGATCATGTGATGTTTAATGGTTTATTTTGGACAAACAATTCTTGGATAAATCTTCTTGGGTATGTTTTCGAAAGAAAGTGTGAAAATATATGAATGGTCAATATTTATTATAAAAATTAAATAATTTATTGGACAGAAGAGTAATGATGTTTGAATATTGGGAATGACAGAGATGAACACTTGAGGTCACCACTTCATCACTCCACTAATCCAGGTAAGGCAGTGTTTATTATGCTATTGATTTATCTAGATGGAGAAATCAGCTGAGGTTATATATAAGAAAAAAAGTGTACTTACTCATGTTTTTGTTCTATCCAAGACAAGGATTTTATTGTAAATATAATAAAAACTTCCAAGACTATGACAGAATGAATCAAAATATTTCAACTTATGCTAGGTATTTAACTTCTAAATACTGATTATGGAAAGGCTGTTTTAATTTTCGACAAGTTAATTTTAATTCTGAATTTGATATCTTTAAAATCATGATTGAGAATAAGGTTTAACTATATTTCTTATAAATTTTTGAAGAATTTTAAATATTATTATAGCAATTTTCAAAATATTTATTCACTAAATGATCAGAATTAGCTATCTACTTTGGGAAAGTGTTCCAACAACAGTAAAATTTGATGAATTTGCATAATTATTTGTATAATGCTACATTTTAAAGAACTGTTTTCCATTTAAATTTCTCTGAAAATTCACTTTCAAGAAAAGAGTGTTATGGTACCAAAAGATGTCATAATTATCTGAAGAATTGTAGTAATCTACCATTTACTCGATAACCCCAAAAAAGCATAAATAGTAATGTCTGAACACTGCCTACACCCATACAAGCCAAAAATCGTCTCTATAATAATAGTTTTTCTTAAAGCTCAAGTTAATCATTAAAAAAAATTATATCTGATGGCAAATTCTTCAAATAAAATAATAATTACTAGATTATAATCAAATAGTAGAATTTATCCTTCACAAATCCTTCTAAGAATTCTTGTAGCTAATGTTTTTGTTTTTTTTTTGTTTCATTGTTTCTAATGAAGTAATGCAAAATAAAAAGGTAAAAACCAGAAAATAAGTTTCATAATTTTATTTATATAATGACAAAATATATCTAAAAATTATATTGGCTTTAAGTTTAAAGTATTTTTAGCTCTAAGAGTGAGCTGAAAATCCGTATTTCCCTCTTATTAGAATTTTCATTTCGAATTTCAGATAAATGCAGGTTTGTTAAACAGATAGTAGATAGATGGAGGCTTGTCAATGTTAATTAATAACAGTAATAGAAAATTCATATTAATGAATTATCATGTAATCTTTGTAGCACATTATGTATAATGATTGATTGCAGTTGATTAGACATAGTGTGATTTGAAGTTTGATTGTATTGGCCAAGATATGGCAGTTATGTCTTCTATACTGCTAGTAATTGCTTTAGGGAGAACAATTGTTATCTCTGCCCTACTGTGTGAAGAATAGTTAGCTGCTTATTTAAACTTCTTACTAAATAGTCACATTTAAACCTTTATTCAGCTTCCTTATACAGTGATTCTCATCATATTATTTATCATATAACTTTTCAATTTAATAAATTTATCTAATAAAATAGCTAAAACGGCCTTTATATTAAATGTCATCAGATAGCTTTTTCTTATTGTTAAGGTTAAGTTGATAATTAATGACTTCTTACTGATCAAAATCAGTTTAACTAACAATGGGCAGGACTCTTGTTATTAACCCTCTTCTCCTTTATGTTGACTTTTTAATTCTCTCCCGATATGATAGTAGCCATGATTTCTAATGATAAAAAAGATAATTTTTTTAAAATTTTTTTTGCAATTTTAATCATTTAAAATCAATCTAGTTTGTATCTTTACACTACTCATTATCACTGAAAATTTTGCAAGTGCTACCAAAAACGGCTATTAATTTTCTCTTTATGAATGAGATTCACAATTTTAATTTCCATAATTTTTTAAACTTGCAAAAACAAATTATGACTAGAATTTTTTTGGAATAAAATGATTAGCACAGTAATTATCTTTCAAATTCAGACCAAAATCATTAAGATAATTAATAAACACTCCCTCATAATAAAAAAGATAAAACAGTATAATTCTAATGTAATTGTCTCAAATATTTTTAACAAGATTTATTTTCCAAAATTAATTGCATTAGCAAATGTTTAAAAGTGAATCAAATTTAATACCTTCTTCTATGCATTTCTGCTTCAAAATTTACACAAGAAATGATATATTCTAAGGAAACCCTCGATCTTGAGCGCCATCTGTAAAAAAAAAATATAAACAGATTTGATAAGAATTTTTTTTTAAAAAATCATCTCACTAGAAAATGAGGGCATTTTAAAAAATTAGAACAAAATGTACTTTCACAATATCTATTATTCCGGGAAATTATGTGTATGTATATACGTCTTTGCATGTTTCTATATTATATATTGTATAGGTCAAATGATCTAAAATTTCAAAATCTAGATTATCATGGGGAGAAATTTTCTTTCCAAAAAAATGGCCAAGTAGTCAAAGGAAGTTGTGAAAATTAGTCATTTTGTAAAGTAAACTAAGAAAATCATATGCTACTAATGTGGATAGGTGTCACTTCCATAATCTTCAAACTACACGTAATCTTTCACAATTGCCAAAGAATCTCAGTAGTACGCATGTTCTACAGCAGTCAAGTAGAATGTGAAGCTGAATTTTAAGAATATAATTTGTAAAGAGGAGGTCTTAATATAAATGTACGTTTATAATATTTTTCTCCTCTGTCATTAATGGAGTTATTAAGAGTTTACAACATATAGATTTTAATGGCATTCCTAAAAAGTCATTTTCAAAATACTATTACCCTTTTCCATAATATAGATTATATAAAACCACTAAAATATCATATGATCACCATTTCCTATGCTTACACAGACTGTTAAAACAATAGCAAACTATCCATACAGCAGTGCCATCCTTAGGATGATGGTGATTGTGGTTTTTTAAAAACCAAAGACACCAAAATGAATAGATACAAAACTGGATCCAGATCTATATGATTACACAAATTAACGAGCTTGGTTAAAAACATAATTGTGTTTTCATCTTAGACTCATAGTTTTATAGATAATTAAATAGGTAAAAGGTGGTTGCTGGAGGGTTGCATTAGAAATGCTTTCACATTTAAGACTCCTCCCTGATGAAAGCCAAAAGCTAGAAATTAGACTGGGGATATTAAATGACCAACTAGATAAGAATTTTATGCACAAACCTTCTTGAATCTATTGATTACTAAGGCTTGCATTACTGTATGGGGATTTGTTACTGTTTTGATATACATTATATTCAATCCACAGCAATTTTTTTCCTATTATAATGTTCTTTCTGTCAGTAGTAACATTTATAAATTAATTATAAACCAATAAATAAATCAAAAAATTTAAATCCAAATTAATACAATATATTATTCAAATATAAGTGCATAAACATTTAAAGAATGTATCATAATTCTCATCGAATTATAATAAAATTATACAAGTTGAACCTCATTAGCATAAAATTCTTAACACAAATATCACTTTATTTAAAAAAAAAGATTTCAATCACTGTAAAAACAAATACAGAATTAATGTTAATTAATATAAACATTAGATCCTTTAACATACCTGTTAATATCAAAGATACTTTTACCATCTTACATAATAAAAAAAACATAATACTACTAATAACCGAAATACAGGCTTATTATATACCTGTATCAATATATGTAATATATAGGGTATATGAGCAAAAACTTTCACATGACCCACCATTGTGAAATCACCTTACAGTTCTTAATAGAGAGGGAAAAAAATCCATAATGCCATTTCCATTTTAAAGCAAGCTCTAGTCTTTTTAAAAAATGTTTCCAATATAATACAATACAGTCTCTTGTTTTTGTGAAATTACTTATCAAAAAAGTACTAGATGTAATAATTACTTTTTTACAAAATATTTTCTTTTCTTTACTATCCTTCAAAAATATTTTTTTCTTTTTCAGGTATTTTCATTCAATAAAAAGAATAAAACAAATAATAAAAAGTATGCTAACTAAAACTAATAACTAATCTTTCTTATTGCATTGCCAAAGGTATATCATATAATACTAAATCATCCATGCACTTTACTGCTATAGTTTACAGTTTCAATTGCCCCAGCAGTCTTCTTCAGAACTTTTATATCTCCTAACTTCAACTGCTAGGAGACATAAAAGTTCTGAAGAAGATTGCTGGGGCAATCGAAACAGTAAAAGAGGGTGGTAAATACTAAAGTGCATGTATGATTTAGTATTGTATGCTAACTAAAAACTATTTTAAATTTTCCATTTTTTAAAATTTTATACTTGCTTTGTTTGCAGCCAAATTCATTTTATTCGACT
Organism: Epiperipatus broadwayi; assembly: GCA_028023455.1. NCBI lineage: Eukaryota > Metazoa > Onychophora > Udeonychophora > Euonychophora > Peripatidae > Epiperipatus > Epiperipatus broadwayi. The sequence continues at coordinate 147,094 of JAQFVV010012837.1, forward strand.
TAAAATTTTTATTAGACTTTTTATTTTATATACAATTTTTATTACTGTTAAATATTACAGTTTTTATAATGTAGGAGTATTTATTATTAAACTAAATAATAAACAATTTTTTATATTAACAAAATTTTTATATTGAAACTTTCTCAAACTTAGTCTTACATTTTAAACATGTAGTAGCAGATACTGGGAAAGCAACATTATAATACCTTTTAAGTTGTATTTCAACCAATCAAAAGTTCATATTGCTGATATACATTATAAATGCAATTTCTTTTATATGTTCATCATCTTTTTTTCAAAATGATCTAGACGCAATATACTGTATTGATTCAGACTTCTTTCAGAAACAAATCTAGTCTGACATTTCACCCACACACTAACTTAAGTATATATAAAAATTTTAAAAAAGGTAAGAAATAAGCAAAAATACTCGGGTCACTTTTTTTTTCTTTCTCTAGGCAAGCTATTTATTTATTTCACTCTTATTTATACCAGTAAGAAATAAACTTTTTTTTTAAATAAAAAAAAAAAAATTAATTAATTTGTAATAATAATAAAAAGATATCAGGATTTATTATATGTAATCTTGAATAGCGTTTGTATAAAAAAAAAGTTGTGAGAGACACCAGTTGGTTTTTTTAGTTGTTGTGTTTACAGAGAAACTTTACTTGTTCTAAAAAAGCCGTAACATTGTCTTGATCAGGAACTTTTGATTACCTCAACCAGCAAAAACTCTATTTAAGAGCATTCCAGAAAGTTAAGCTAATTAGAAAGAAAGAGCTAACTTGTGAATTATTAACATACCTAATATGGAAAACAATGCAATAGCTGAAAATCTTATTACGCTGGAAGCAAAAAAAATTTATTAGTACACTAATCAAGTAAACCCGGAACCTGTGGGTGCCAATTTCAAAAGTTCTTGATTCAATATGCGCCAATTGTTGAGAATTTAAAACTAGCAGTGCCATTCGTCTTTCACGTGGTTTTTGTTAGTCTATTGATAATGAATGTATAAACAAGTCATATCATCATTCTACTTGGAGAAGACATCAAGAAAAGTATGACAAATGAAGCTTTGAAGTTTGCTAATAGTAGCTATTCTATAAATCAGTATACTTTTTCAAAAGGATTCGAATCTATACTTTTAATCGATTAAATGGTAAAATCAAAATTAAATGGACTTTATAAAAGAAAAATAATAATAATATTTACAGCAAATATTATAATCTATATATTGCACTTGAAACGCATATACGAGAAGCTATATTACGAATTAATAATTTCTAAGCACTTTCAGGAGCTTCGTGTTCCCCTATTCATAGCTTATACTAATGATTGTTATAAATATTATTTTTTTCTGAATAATTTTAAACTTTTATTTTCACCTTAAATATGTATTTGTTTTATTTTTCTCTTCTTAACATAATTTTTTTCTTCCAAATGCTGAAACAAATAGAATATATAACTAATTCCTTATACAATTGTTAATATTTATTGTAACTTCTATATATCTGTTTACCGCTGATTTGATATTTTGCCAATCTTTATTTGTATGATTAAAATTATAGTTGAATAATAATAATTATACAATTGTTTTATATGGGATGTAAGCATACAGAAACTTGAAACTTAAATTCGATCTAACTAAATAAATTTTCTCCGATATAAATACATACCAACCTAAATATATGAATACATACCCACCTGAATGTATATGCATTTTTTATGTTGGATTCATCTCTAAATAACATATAAGGAGTGTAAATACTGTAAATAAAGTTTTATTATATTCATATTATTTTAAGTCTAGCTGTCCATTTCTCTCTCTCATTCCAAACCTAGTTAAATAGAGTTATTACACCAATACCCTATGATGTTTTTCTTTTAAACTAGTAGTAGGTAAACGGAGGGGTTAACATCTAAGAAGCTAGGGAAGAATTTGAACCCGACCTATGTTTTTTTTCATTTTAGAGATGGCACCCTAACCTGCAATATGGCACATATGTTTTAAATAAATAAATAACACTTATAGTGGCAAGAGATAGACCTGTCTGTACTTAGGCATGTTTGATGGAAATGATGGTCAGGAAATATGGCTAGATATCTAGTCTGGTCATCATTAGTTAGGATACTCAATCTAAAAATAATCAATATGGTTATTCCTAACACCCATTAATCCCAGGGTTTAAATCCTCATACATTCATATATAGAATTGTATAAATCTAAAAGGGGAGTAAAACCATAGGCCTGTTTTAATATATATATATATATAGTGGTGTTAAGGTTTGTAATAACATTTTAGTTAGTAATCATAGGTTGAACTATTTCCATCATTTGCTATTGTTAAATGCTTTCAGAAAAATGCAAACATTATTTAAACTTTTCAAATACATTCAACTGTTAATAACAGCACACAGGTTAATATATAGCACAATGTTTCAAATGGTACTTATTCTTCTTTCTTCAGATGTTACTTGCCTGACCAGTGATAGTACTAGCAAAGGAATCAAACCTGGGTTTAGCGAAGCTCTAACTAATTAGTCTTTGATAGAATAACTTAGTTGATTAGATCATAACTTTAAATTCAAAATTTAAGAATCTAAATGTCCAATTTCGATTTCCATGCTAATAGTGTCAATGGTCAAGTCAGTAACACCTAAAGAAGAGATTGAATAATATTATCACTTCAAACTTTGAATTATATATTAACTTGCGTGTTATTACTAAATTAAATGTATTTGAAAAGTTTAAATAAAGTTTGTGTGTGTGTGTATATATATATATATATATATATATATATATATATTGTGACCATCTGGATGGGCACAAGGAATTGACATACTTTGTATCTGCATTGAATAGTTATATTATATTTTTAAAAAAATGAAATAGCCTTAGAATTTTAAAATTTTTTGCTGGAGATTGTTTGAAGCTTAGATATGGGTTGCTTATGCAGTTGATTGACCACTTTATAAGTATTCATTATTATTATTGTGGTTAGTGAAGTATTTAATGCCAGAGAGAGGGGTTGTTATTATAGGAATTGGTATATTTGGGCAGGAAAATGCAAAGTTATTTTATGTTAGTGTAATATTTGGTTGAATGGTTTCAAAATCCTTTATTCATTAATACTTATCCTTTTGTCAACAATTAATAGCCATTTCAATTATATTTAGTTAGGATAGTTTAATATTTAGGTTGCAGTACATGTGCATGCATATATGTCTGTATTATGTTTCATTTCATTTTCATCTTTTAATAACAGCAAACAATAGTACATGTACAATAAAAACATTTAAATTACAGTAATTATCTTAAATAATTTAACAAATATATATTTCTTTCCAATGATTAATAGATAGTTGAATCAATGAATTATTTTACAAATTAAATAAATTATTAATCATTTTTGTTTAATAGTTAATTAATATTCATTTTTCTTTCAAGTTTGTAAAAGCTATTTATTTTATTATTATTTTTTGTCTTGATTTAATTCTAAAAATCAAAATGTTTTTTTTTTTTTTTTAGAAAAGATTTTTTTTTGAATATGTAATTAGCTTAGATAGAAAAGAAGCATGGGAGTAACCTTGTGAAGGGAAATGACCTTTTTGCTAAAGAGAGCTATTTAACAAAGATCTCCAGTGAAAAATTTGCATATTATGTAATGTAATTGTAGCCAGTAAACAGTGGCTCATTATTGTGAAAATTAAAAACCAGTTGCTGAAGTCAAATTGATTTTAAAAAAGACTTTGGAGTAAAACTTCGAAAGGATCTTAAGAAATTTATTATGGGAAAAGTTAACTAGAATGGAATTCTAAATTTTAAAAAGGTACACAGTTTACTTTGCTCTCCTCGATTTAAACATTTTGAATTAACCTCTTCATAACTATTGCTCTTTTAAAAATGTATGTTGATAACGTCCAGTCTACACTACTTCATTTAATTGTCATTTTAAATAAGAATAAATTGCATGAATATTATTGTTGTATCACTAACCAACGTGTGTATTTTAATATATCTGGAAAACGCATGCAGAACTATTTTACAGAATATATTTTAATTCTTCACTATTTTCCGTGTTGTGTTTTTGTGAGGATTAAACATAAAATTAAGGATATGCATATTTTGATAAATCATGCCATGTTTAAATTCATCATAAAGAGATAACAGTATTTATTTATCTGGTATTTCTGGAAATAATACGTATTTTAAATGAAGGAAATAAAATGTGAGTTACTTCAAATTAAGTATTTGCTTAAATCGAATGGAAGAATAGAAATGCGGGTAATTTTTGTTCTCTTCGATAAAGATGGAATATAAAACAAAGTATTATTAATTGTGGAATTACTAAGGAACCATGGTATCTTAATTGACAATATTTAAGAATAAACCATGCATATAATAGACTATAAAGTGTTAAATGCTATTCAAGAAAACTACTAAGAATAATTGCGTATTTAATTTAGCACTACAACGGAGAATGTCTTATATTTTCAGTATAATAAAGGAGAAATTAATTGCTTGTGTGTGTGATTTGGTACCTCAAATAGATATGCTATGAACACTGGAGGTGCTGGGTCAGATTTAAGTTATGATTATATTTTTTAAGTTATCCTGCAGAAGTTTATTTTATTTAAATTCAGTTTGGAATGTGTCCCATATTGTTTCATAAACCTGGAGCAGAGCTTTGCAAGTGAACTTTTATTTTAAGTTACAAAACAAATAACTTTTGTTTCTTTATTTTTTTTTTATTGCTTGTCATTATTAATGTATATTATTGATAATAGGCTTACTTATTATTATGTTTTATTGATAATTTGGGTTATTTTGACCTTCAAGACCATCTCCGAAGCGTATCCAAATGAGGAATACGCTGGTAAAAATTGATTGTGTACAAATAGGTCTTATTGTTCTTTTACGAAGGTAAAAGAAAGAAATATTTTTTTAATATATTATTAGAGAGGTTTATATTTATTTTGTATACTTTATTATCTCAAAGTGAGAATTTTGTTCTTTTTTCAATCAACGAACGTATAATAGAAATAGTTTGCTAGATATGAAAGAAAGTTCGTTCGTAATAATTATAACCATTAAATTTTAAAAAGTAACCTAAAGTTTATTCTGAATTAAAAGTTATACCTTGATGCAATATTTAATTACCATGTTGCCTGCATAGTGTGTAATTTAGAGTTAATTTTATATATACTTTTATTCGCGGGTGTGTGTCTGTTTTGCACAATTATGACATTTGTTTGATAAAGTTCAGTTTGTGAATATTTTTATGTATAAATTTTGGATGCTGTCATATTCTACTGAGTGGAATGGATTAGTATGTTATCTGTATGTATTTATCTGCCAGTGTGTATTTATAATGTTCGATATTTAGAAGAGCTTTGAGAATGGAAAGAAATCTGATTGCGTTATAATGTTTGTAGGGATAAAAGATTTTGCTTATTTAGTATATGTTTTTCCATGAGTAGAGCCTAGTTTATATTATATGCGTATGATTAAATGATATTTTTTGAAGTTAAGTGATGTTTTCTTAGAGCCCTGGTGATGAGGAAAAAGTTCCCCACCAGTAGTGTATTTAGAAGTAGATGAATTATTGTTGAAGTATGATTAAATGATGTTTAGGAAGTTATGTGACATTTTTCTTATATTCTTGGTGATGAGGAAAAGGTTCCCCACCAACAGTGTATTTAGAATCAGATGAATTATTGTAGAAGTGTTCAGTAAGAGTTTATCTGCTCCTCATGTAGATTTCCCTTATAACGTATAGTCTGTATAATCATGAAAATATAGCTCTGTGTTAATTAATATGTGGCCAGATAAATTGTTAAATTAATTCTTGATGTAATATTAGTGTCTTATTTTATTGATGAATTACGACATTGTCCGAAATAAAATAATTGTATGATATTTTCTTAATGAATGGAGAGTTTGTAGAAAAGATTATTTTCTATCATTGTTGCTTGACACACGCACACACATGCGTAATATAAATAATATCGCGTATATAAAGTATAGAGTTATTGAAATTAAAATGAGAAATAAATGTTTTGAAATACATTACATTCATTTAAATAGAAGTATAAAGTTATTGAGATTAAAACGGGAAATAAATATTTTAAACTACAGTGTATTTATTTAAATAAAGGTTATAAATCATCAAATCATCAGAATGAACATGATTTTGTTGCTATGCATGAAAGGTATTCGTAATTGAAAGTGATTATTTAGTCAATTAGAGAAAGTTGCTTGGTTGAGAGCCAAATATAATTAATTTGATTTATTTTATTAATCAATAGTAATATCCTCTCAAAAGTATTTTTTTTGTGCTAATAATATAACATGTTGTTTATTTAGTGTCATGTAGATGAAACATGTAGGCAAAGCATGTGTTCGAAGTCAGAATATTTAAGTTTTGTTGTTAATTTGCTTTGATAATAGGGATAATCCCAAACTGATGCTTAAAGTTTATTTGATAATTTAAAAATCTGTAAGACAAGTAGTCCAATTGTAAATATCATGTTAAACCAAATTTATTTTATTGTAATAAATGATTTATTTTATTTGTTTAAAATCTTAAAACTGTGTCTGGAGTTATTATTGTATACATTCGTGTTTTCCATTTCCACATCTCCACATTTCATAAATCTATTATAAAATAGATATATTATTTTAGAGTTATAATATTAAATCTGCTGGTGTCTGACAATATTGTTTTTCTTAATCCAAACATTATAAGGAACATTTGCCACTGGATAAACGTATTAGAAAGGTTGCCAAGTTAGTATATTTGTTAGATGATGATATGAAATTAAAATACCCTATTTCTGTCATTATCTTATTATTGAAACACAGTAGAATATTTTAGTCAATTTGTTTCATTACATTTTTATCATACTTTAGAATTATAACTTATGGGCCAATGTAGTTTATTTAATTCAACTGTGTTTGTTAAATTCCCTGAGATCTTATTGTTTATTTCTTGATTGGCATTAAAGTAGATGTTTAGATTGTGATATGCCAAGTCATAGAATTGTTTAGTATTATAATTATAGCAAGCTGATATATGTTATATTTGGATGAAGGAAGAAATTAAGTTTAAAGTATATTTTAATAGACTGTACCGATAAACATGATTCTTTATCATACAATTAATTAATAAAAAGGATTTACATTATATTTAGTGTTTTGTAATATTTCTTCTTTCATTTATTTATCATCATATATCTTATGAACTGCCTATAGCCTCCCACTGAGCTGAGCTGAACATAAACTTAAATATAGAGTCTCAATAATAGTTTTGTATTATATGTCTTGTTATATTGTTCTATTCATTAATAGAACTGGCGCCTGGGCATTTCGCTCATGTAATGTATATGAGCAGTGTTGGGAGTGTAGGTTATAATATATATATATATATATTGCTCATTTTCTTTTAAAATATTGTTTATTAGTAAGTCATACATATCTACTTCTTAATGTTTCAATCACATCACATGGTCTTTATCAAAAGATTACAGAATATAAAGTATATAAAAATAGACATATGACGGTTACATATTTATGAAAGGCAAATTCTTAAGAAAAAAAACTGCTCTCAACAATTAACAAATCATATTAAACTTATTTTAATGTGATTAAATTGTTGATAGTATTTTTTTCTTAAGAATTTTGTTTTCGATATTGTATATAACATATGTATATAAGATATCTATTATATATATATATATAAAATGATAAGAACAAATTAGAAGTAATAGCAAATAATATAATTCACTAAAAATCCCAGATGTAAATTGTTAATAAGCAATTAAAATGTCATCCTTATATAAAAAAAACTGTTGTTAAAAATCTGGCAGAATAGAGCATCTGTAGTAAAAAATACAGTACTGTAAAAAAGTATTAATAATTATTTATTTAACAATAAACATGCTTTAGACTATTAAATACATATTAAACAAAAAAGAGTTGCATTTTATGAAATAGTTACAGACTTACTTAAAGCAAGAAAAGTAAACCTTGAATTTTTCTTCATAGACAAACAATACCATGTTATGAACATTTTTGGCAACTCTTTCATAAGATTCTAATAACAAGAGTACCAAACTCTCCATACAGTAGTGCCACCAAGTGCAAGCCTTCATAATTAATGGATGCAGAAAGATTTGTGCATAAAATCCCTATCTAGTGCCTACTCATCCAACATCCCCAGACTAGTTTCTAATCAGTGAGGAGCCTTGGATGTGAGAGCACTGCACCTAGAAACTAGTCTGGGGATGTTGGATGAGTAGACAATAGATAGGGATTTTATGCATAAACCTTCCTGCATCCATTGATTACAAAGGCTTGTATTTGATGGCACTAGTGTATAGAGAATTTGGTTCTCTTACTAACAGTATGTATAAGCATATGAAATGGTGATCATGTGATGTTTTGATGGTTTTAAGATTCTAATATATATGATTTCAGAATTAAGTAGTGGGTAAAATAAAACTAAATTTGTTCTAGACCAATTAATAAAAGAATAAAATGTAGTGTGTGCTTGTTAAATATATGCTAAATAAATAAAATAAAAGAAAAGAAAATCATAATTAGCATTTTATTTTTTGTTATCTTTGGAAAAAAAATGATGGAATTTAGTCAGCACTGAAGGCATAGGGGATTGCAATCCCGAGTATATACTCTAATGTATTTATATATTAGTCCACAGAGGGCAGTGCTGGATTTCTTAACCATGTGAGGTGATTTAATATTTGTATGTATATATATTAATATTTTGGTATTTACATCTATTTTTTTGTAGTTCTTTGGTAAAAATCATATGATGTAGTTAAAATAATAGAAAAGAAATGGATATTTATGATTTAATAATAAATTAATTAATTTTAAAAAAAGCACTGTATATATATTTTGTGTGCGTGCACACATGAGTATAATTGTTGTGAATAAATGCATGTTACAGAATGTACCCTGGCAGGATAAATTTGTAAAAATATTTTCATCTAGTTTTTGTATCCTAAATTATTTGACAGATTTGAACATTTTTTTACTGTAAAAATATATTTTTAAATAAAAAACTCAATACAACAGAGGATTTTTGAATAAATATTTAATTTAAGATCAAGAAACAAACAGTTTGAAATATATTTTTAGATTATCATCATTTATCTGTTTAATCTCAAAATCTTTTATTTATGAAAAATAATGTTTACATGCTTATAAAAAACAGAAAAAAATTATGTTTTACACATCTTCAACAGTCTGGGACCATTTGTATATTGATTATCTTCTGATAAATAATAGTAAACTAATGTAGTTTTACCATTCACCTATCATCATTGATGCAAATTGAATCTATTATTCATCCTTTGCTTAGCTACTACTGATTCGATGGATCCGGTACATCAATTAACTTCCACGTTTCATTATACAAGAATTTTGATGCAATGATAAAATCTCTGTTTTTTACTTTCCTAATAGTGTTCATGAAAAGACTGACTGGATCAGGGACAGGCACTGTGAACAATAGCCTACATCTAACATTCCATATAGCATGTACAATAAAGATGGAAAGTCTAATAATAGGAAACTGTTTAGTTTGTAAGGCTTCCCTTATAGACATGATTTTATAGTAATTCACCTTTAAGATTTGGTATATGGCTAAATTTATTTTACTGAGTCCAGGGCATGAGTAGATTATATGGTTGAATGACTCTTCTTGCCTTTTACATATTTGACAAAAAGGGTCTATCTTATTGTAAAATCTTTTGAAATGAAGGAATTTATTTGTGGGCATGGCTTCTAAGTTTATTTTAATAATGAGATTAAGGTACTTAGGCTCAAGAGTGAGAAATTTAAAAATTGTTGTTAATTTGTAGTTGGTGATGCCAAGATTTGGAGTAATTGTGGGATAATTTGGATTAATTATATTGTACGCCTCCCAGATGGTAATTTTTGATTTTTGTAATTTTTGATCTATAGTTAAATGCTGGTTAAGTATCAAGAGCAGTTGATCAAGCCAGCACATTTTACTAGGCAGAGGACGGTCTGTAGGCTGAATTGGTTCATTGAAAGTTATTGATTCATGTTTTTTCATCAGGTTAATAATTAATGTAAAAGATTTTTGAAAAAAAATTGCATCAATGGAGTGGAAGGACATCCCATTGAATTTACGATGTACTTGCATTTTGGACATACTAATTGATGTGGTGCTGTTCTTCCAGAAAAGCTTGGAGCATAAGCTATTAATCTTTTTGGAAAAAGCTTTTGAAATGGTAATGATCGGCAGATAGTATGCAATTCTCGACATGACCTTCATGTTGAGAAGTGCCACCTTTCCTTGTAATGACAAATAAACTTTTGAGAGAGTTTGAATTATTTTAGATGTAGAATCTATTAGAGTATTTTGTATCTGTCTTGACATTGATGATTGAGAAAGGTAAATAGGAAACCCTAAAAAATCTTGTGGCTTGGCGAGAAATCTTGAGGTTATTGTTTTTCCTGAAAGAATTTTCCACGCAGAGGATTTCCTGGGGTTGAATTTAAGATGAGATGACAACGAGAAATTGTCAATTATTTGGTAAAGCTTTGGTAGGAATTTTTGGGATGGAAGGACAACTAAGATATCATCCATATATGCGAATACCTTGAGCGATCTCTTAATTCTGGGTATGAATATTCCTGGGAAAGAATTTTCAATGTTTTTTAGAAGCGGATTTAAATAACAGATGAACAGCAGGGCGCTGAGTGGGGAACCTTGTGGAATGGAAATATCGGGTTGGAAACCATTAGTATAGCATCCATTCAGGGTGATGTGAATTTGTCTATTGTTAAGCAGATTTTCTATGATCTGGATAATTTGAGAGGGAATATTGATTTCACTTAATAGAGCAAGAAGTTTGAAAATGTTGACAGAGTCGAACGCCTCTGATATGTCGAGTTGAATTGCAATAGGCTTGGACATTCGCTTGGATCTAACATAATCAAAAAGTGTCCTAACTTCACCAATTGCCATCAAAGGTGAAGATCCTTTCTTAGCATATTGGGACTGAGCAATGTGGTCAAGAATCGCCTGCTGTATTTTTTTCCTTTATTACACCTTCAATTACTTTGATCATAATGGGAGTCATGGAGATAGGTCTTATGTTGTTGATATTGGTAGAGTCTTTATTTTTTTTATGTATGGCACTAGTGCTATTGGGTGTAGATTGTGTATTTGTCTTTTCCCAGTAGCAAGGTGGTCTACCATACCCATCATAATCGGGATTGCAAAATTACTAAGGCGTGACATTAGAAATTTTGGTATGGCATGCACTGACTGGAAGAGCAGAAAGTCTGTTCTGCAGATCAGAAGATGTAATTCCATGGTTAATAGCATCAGAGTGAGTCTGCCAGTTATATTTGGTTGTAGTTAGATTATTTTAAAAAAACCCTTTTTAAAGTGCTGACTTATGTATTCAATCATACAAGGACCGGATACGCTGCTTCCATCTATTACCAGTGATGTAGGTGTAAGTTGTTTTTTGATAGCACCCATCGCCCACCGCAGATAACCTCTGGTCCAGCAATGCTGGGCTGTGAGATAATTTTGTGCTCGTTTTATGGAAATGTATTCGGCAATGACAACCTGTTTAACTTTATATTGATGTTTAAAAGGGAGTATTTAAACTAAAGTACATCACCTAAGATTATTACAGTTGAAGGCTTATTCTGTGAAAATGCATAAAAGATGACAATCAGTATGTCTTTATAATTCTCTCAATATACAAAATTGTTTCAATTATTAGAGGAAAAAAATGCAAAATTCTATAATAATCTTCATGGAGTTTTTTTAAAATAAAATAAAAAATTAACTAATTTGTAAAATTTAATTGTTAAAATAAATAAAAATTGAAAGCATTATAGATGAAAAAATATTTTACCTTTCGAGATAATTATTACCACAAATACTTTGATCTAGAAACCATAAAATTTCATGAATTTGAAACTCAGGTTCACAGAGTGAAAAAAGTCCTGCGTTTAGTAAGCAACATTTATCAATTGGCTATACAGAAAAATAAATAAATATTAAAACTAAATAACTTTTAAAAAATTCAATTATAAACTAATATATAAGCTTTAAAAAATGCAAATTATGCAATTTGAAGCATAATACTAAATGCAATAGCTAAACAACTAAAAATTTCCAAAGATAAATCAAGAAGTGTATCATGAAAGATTAAAATCATCTTTATGACTATATAAACTCTCCTAGAATCAAAAACTTTTATAAATATTAAGAATTATACTTAAGAAAATAAGATGAAAATAGTAAAGTAGAAAGACAAAAATCAATTACAATTTCAATATAAAAAAAATAGCTGCCAAAATGATAGACGAGAAAAAAAAAAAACATACAGGAGTTGGGTCATTTAAAACAAGAGTAATTTTTGTGTTATAATAATATGTGTATGCTTATTACAAAGTAATATAAATTATTCCATATATATGTCAGTTCCTCATCAGCAAACTATTATAAATTGTTTAATAAGTACATATCAAAGTAACAAGAGGCATAAATATATATATATATTAAATAGTATATATTGTATGTTGTTCAGGTTCATAATTGTTATCACAATGTTTAATAATTGACCAAGGCTTTTGAATTTCTAATTTTCTGATAAAGTTTAAAATATGTATGTGCACATGCATAAGTCTTGTGATATATTAGTAGTGCATCCGTTTGCCATTCCAAACTAATTAATCATTCAATACAGATCTGTAAATAGGTATTGAATTCAAATCTTAACAGCCTAATGACTGGAAAGGTTGATGATGATGGATAGCATGTTCTTCTTGTTTTCTAGAGGAGAAAGGGCTAACTATTTCACGTTGGTCAGTAAAATTATCTAACTATTCTTAGATAGAAATTAAAATAATGAAATCCTGCTCAGAAGTGCAATGTTTAATTGCTATTTAATCTATTATACACACACACACATATATATATACTTTACTAATAACAATTTTTCAAAAAGGGATCTACATTTTTTTATGCCCTCCCCCTGCCCCTCCCACTACATTTAACTTTGTTTTTTTTTTCTATTAATTTTATTTTTTTCAAACGTTATTAATTGTATCCACACTAGGCAGATGATCATGTTTGGTTACAAGGAATCAGTCATATCAACAGCAAAATAACCCAAACTGCATAATATGCAATAACTACCCTACTTTTGATTATTATGATGAAAATTTTATGAAGTAATAGAATACCTTTCATATAAAAACTGAATGCCATTTAATAATAATAATAATAATTGATGAAATACACAGGCTTATATATACCTGCGTCTATAAATGTAATAGACAGGGTACGAGCACAGACTTCCACATGACCCACTACTCTCCACACTATCTCATAATACTGATACACCTGAACACACATATGTCGAAAAGATAAATAATCACCAATATACGTATTTCACGCTAAACTAGCAATCATCAGTTGGTCCAGATTACCATCTCTGCACATATATGCTACAAGTGCTCAGACATATATTAAGATAGCAAATCCTCCTACCTTAATGGACAGGCTTCAATGTACTCCACACTCCAACTCTTCAACTGTCCATCCAATTGAAAATCTGATGATGGAACGCTCAAAGGCCACCCTTAGGCCGAGATTGTTGTCACACCCATGTTGACCTTTGGGTGTGATATATACACCTAATCTTTTCCGAGAATAATTCAGATATAGCATGAATAATTTAAAAGAAGCAGTGACCATGATAGAATAAGTAATATAGAATAAATAAGCAATTTGTAATAAATTGTGACTATTATGTGAGAGTAATATAATAAGTTATTATAGATTACATTTGATGAATGCATTATAAATCTGCAATTTCGTTGTTTACATATTTTTCAGTGCGATAATCAATTATTGTGTATGGGTGCTGAAACAGACATGCACATGCATGTTAATGTAAATATATTCATTCATTTATTAGAATTAAACAGGTATGCCCATCCTAACTCTAGTATTGTGATGAAACAACATAATCTATTTATTTTCCCCATTTACTCTTTAGTCAACTTATTTGGTATCGGCAATGCTGTCTTTTAGTTTATTCTGCTGGAAGATTTTACTATCTTGTCTTATTGTAGATCTTCATTGCACTATATCCTTAGCGACATCCTCTTTTTTATCAATAACAGAGTTTGCTTCACCCATGAATACTTAGTTCAAGTCCATCCTAAAAAACTTTTTAGAAAATCTGTTAAATGTTGAATTGTTCAATCCAATAAATACAAGTCTTTCATTATCATTACAACCAGTAATCATATTTCTAGAACATTATGAAAACTCCTTACAATTTTTCCAATGACTTTATGTTACATCAGAAGGCGATTCCATATCTTATTAATACTCAATAAATTTGGCAAATTAAAAGTCTTGTACTAATTTTGTTGAAGTCGTTTTATCTAATCCTCTATCTTAACTTAGTAAATGCATCTACGGCATATTCAAGTCTGTGTTGATCTTCAATATCCAACATTACTTTTCTTATAAATAATTATGGCATTTGCGCTTACCATGATAAAACCTTATTGTGAGATTTGTACACTCATATTTATATGTAGTTGCCAATATTAATTGTGCATATGTAGAAACACAGAAGTATATATTGTAAGGATACATGAAACCAACGACAGACACATCGATCTTAAAGACCATTACCACCAACAACAGTCAAAAACATACTGTTAATGATAGACTAATAACTTTGTGTAAATTTGTCATTCAAAATTATATTTTTAATTATTCTTGACAATACTGATTTATAGATAGTTTAAACTTCAAAAAAAAAAAAAAAAAGCAATTCCAAAATTATCAAAGGAAAGAAACAATAATTAAACTTTAGTATCTATTAATCTATTACATTAACTCAAATCGATGTGAAAAACAATATGTAAAAAAGAACATGATGGAATGGCTAGCAGAAAGATAAAATGAAAGACTTCTTTTCTTAAAAACAAAAGAGGGAGATTTGAACATACCAATGTCTAGTTAATACGCAGCTTAACAAAATCTAAACTTGAATCCACTATTTAAAACTATATAATGACCGCCATTGAATTACCATATTTCCAAAGAGGAAAATATTATCATGAAATAGAGAAAAAACTGTGTGTGTGAATACGAATGGACTAAATATTTTGTAAAGTTACTTTACAAATCGTAGAATTATCAGTATTCATAACAATACTGAATTTTAGCATTAAAAGTAAGAAATCACTTCAAGCTTACTTTGATGATTTGTAAAATTATAAATTTGCTATTAATTTTTAACAAAACCAGGAACATCGAGTAAATTTATCAACATTTCTTAGCTATGTCTGGCTAAAAGTAAAAATCATAGAGATAGTGTTCGCCATACTACCATGATGTTAGATTTGAGTTTTAATGGAAATCAGCTTTTACCTATCAATGCTGAATATAACACCAGAATATATTATAACAAACCAAGGAAAATTATTAGATGAAAAGAAATACTGTAGGTGAAAGAATGGAATCCCCATCAGAATATTTGAATGATATTCGAACATGGGACAGTGGATTTAAAATGAAAAGGAAAAGATTCATGAAAGTAGAATTCCTTGAATATTTATCAATATGAACTGTCACTAATTTAAACTTACACAGGATTAACATTATGTATAAATTTTTTGTTGTATTTTTTATTTTCTTTCTTTTGATAATAGGTTAAATTTTACCCAACCGTAATTTAAAATTATATAGAGGGGAAACCGAGAATACTAGTACAGTATTCTCAAGTTATTAATAAAAAAGATATACATAGAAACCCCAAGCTTGCTTAATAATGAGTTTAACTATTTACAGACAATAAAGTAAGACTCTATTACTTTAATTAATATTTGATACCTACACTAGGACAATTATAATGTTTAATCGTAAATGTAAAATGTTTGTTACAATTAATTTATTAGTTAGATCCTTGGTATTCAGAATATATGACTAAAATTCTTGTATAATTGATCTTTACTAACATATTTTCATATCATTAGGATGAGATTCCCAAAATATAAAATAATGCTTACAAAATCCTATTTCTGGAATATACTCACTAAGGATCAGAATGTTAGTTAGTATGTACATACTACTATTTGTATGAAGACTTAAATTTAGTTTGCATTGTAAAGTTAATAAATTGGGCTAATGGATTATCCTTCCTAATGATACATTATGACTGGATTGCCAGATATTGAAGAGATGAATCGAAGGATGATCATGCTTAGCCAATTGTTCATTTAATAGTTGTATATATTATGTTGAAATATAATTTTAAACAAATTTTGTTATTGTTAATGATTTTATTAAATACTTATTATCATAATCAAAGTCATTGTTATTTATCTATTCCACAATTTATCACATCATATCATATATATATAGGGTTTGTGTGTAAGCATGATACAATCATACTCTGAAGTAGAATCCATGTATATCCTCGCTGGGTTTGAATACCAGGGCATAACATGAGCAGACTAGAGGGAAAATGGAGGATATATTAACTTGAAGTTCCTTCCATCTAACTATTACTACTTTCATGATAATATTGATTGAAATAAATTACTTCAATGATCATGACAAGATATATACTTTCAATAAGAAAAGGCTCATCCAATTACATATGATGCATCTAATGATTGGGCATGAAACGTGTTTTAGTATTACGATATACAGCACAACTGCTTGTACCATTGCATATGATGTTCTTCGATTGGGCCACTTTATTGTTCATTGCACATTTTCAATCTGGTATTCCTGCTCATCCCATTACATATGCCACCCAAATCTGTGGGGTTGTTAAATAAGAGCTTAGAAGTATATTGCATCCCATTACGATATGTATAAAATGAGTAATATTTTACTAGAGGTGTATAAAATATAAAACTCTGATTAAATATAAATAAAATTAATATAATAGTATATGTAATCATTTATTCCCCTACATTATAACTTTTACAAAAATCTAGGTATGTATGCATAGACATTTAAATGTCATGTATCTTTATATTATTAATTGTCCATAAATTTATTACTTCAGGAAAATAACTGTTTCCAGTAATATATATATAAAACATTCATTTAATTGACAAAAAATTTAATGTCATTAACAGTAAATCATTTTCTTATTGACCGAGATACACATACATTTAAAAGACACTAAAAGTGTTATCATGTAAATCATATATATTTTTTGAATGAAGGTTGAATTATACAATAACTAAGTTTAACAGAGAGATTTATAATATTTTCTTGCCTTAAGTAATAAATAAAAATTTTAAATAAATTTTAACTATTTGACTGACTTATATAATAAATATAAGTTTAACAAAGAATTACATTATTTTAAAATTCGTTAAATAAATTGATAAGTCAACAAAAAAATTAAATATTGAAGAAAAATAAAAATATTAAATATTGTTTAATTGAATATATATAAATCAATAATTACAAAACTATTATATGGCAAATATAAAATCTGATAGTTAAAATTGTAAATGTAATGGTTTCATTATACATTTATAACGGAAATAAAAGAATGCCACACAATTTTTATTTTTGAACAAAAATGCTATTCTTTTTTTAATTATAATTTAACTCAAGTATAAATACAAAATAAACAAATTAATCATTATAAAGAATTAAAAAATTATTAGAAAATGAGGAACATATGGTCAAGAGATAAGATGATGCTCTTGAGATAGTCATGTGACTAGATGAATTCGTCTTTAAATTATATTAAATTTTAATTAATTTTATTCCTAATAGTCTTGCTAAAAAATTGGCCTTCCTCAGAACTTTGGTCTTTCTTAAAATTTTAGCTTTGCTGCTTTACAATCTGAGATGATAATATATTGCCAAAGATGCTAGATGTTACCAAGAAATAGTATAAAATTTAGTCAAATGTTTGTTGAAGATCTGGAAAATAATTAATATTAGATCAGTTTGTAAACTGAGAATAATTTTCAAAATACACAATGCTGTGTTCAGGCTCACACAATATTTTTGATTTTACTTTCCAAGTTATTAACATTTGTGTGTGTGTGAATTTTACGATGCTACACACTTTCAGTATAACTCTTATTCTGCTCTCAGCATATAACAGTATAGAATTCTTCAACAGAATGGGCTAAGTTTACCTGGAACTGAGAATTGTTGATCCTCTCATATAGACAACACCAAATTTATGTAATGGTACTTTAGTAGGATGGCTCAGTTAGTTAGAGAGTTACCTTAAATTTCAATACTCAAGAATCTAAGAATCCAAGTTCAATTCCCACACTAGTACTGCCACCGTTCAGGCCAGCAATCACTGAAGAAGATGGGAGACTAATATCTCTTGAAACATTGTGCATATACTAACCTGTGTACTATTACCAATAGTTGAATGTATTTGGAATGTTTAAATAAAGTTACATTTTTCTGAAGACATTCAATATTCATATTTTAATAGGCTAATATATATATATACAACTAAAACACCATCATCACAAATCTTCAGGAAAACACTAAGGAGCATGTCTCTGAAAAAAGATTTGAATTCAATTTTAAATCCTCTTTTATCTAGATGGATAGTTATCTCAATAGAAAAAACAAGACATGATTACAGAACTGCAAAGTAAAAATCTGGAGGCTGATATACTATTATCAGCTACAAAAGTTGTTTTTTTTTAAAAAAAAGATATCAATAAATTCATCTATACAAAAAGAAAATAAGATAAAATCCATGGTTTATTACAGAGATGCCTGTGGTCTGCCTAGAGCTTTTGATTCTTTTGAGTAAAAAAAATAAAATAACAATTTGAAGTCGAATTGTCACAAAGATCTCACTAAAATATACTATTTCAATAAAACTTTCATAAACACAGTAATTTTTCTTGTTTTATGATATTTTTGAAATGTCTGCTAACCTACTGTACTTATTATTTTGAATGTGATTTTCAGATATTTTTTTAAGGTGGTCTAGGACTACTTAAGGATGGATAGTCTTGGTTTAATATATGACTATCAATAAACATGAAAATATCTTAGTGTGTGTGTGCATGCAATTTGAAATAGTGAACACATTTATTTTTTGTTAATATTTTTTAATTGGATGTCATCAATTTAGTTATAATATTAACAAAATAGTTTTACTACTTAAATTTCTGTATATTAACTTTATATATATATATACGTATATATTTTTGCATTTGAAAATATTTATAATAATTAATCATTAAAAATCAGTCAATACTTAGACAATCTCAAACTGTTATCAAGGCAACCTTCTTTTAACAATAAAGATGAAATTATTGATTTCAATCCCTGAGGTCAAATTGCAATCTTTAGTGTTTATATAAATATAGTGAACCATAAATAATGGTGGGATTCTACCTTTATTGTTAAAAGAAGGTTGCCTTGACAACAGTTTGAGATTGTTGATTGTTATTGATATTGGGATTGTCTAAATGTTGGTTTTTAATGATTACTTTCAAACCCATTTAGCCTTGTGCATTATTACACTTATTATTTATAATAATTAGTAAAATATAATAATTTTAATTTTTGAGGGAAAAAAAGGAGGGGGAAGGGATCTAAATGTATTTTTTTTTTTTTTGTCACAATAATTGATTAGAGAAGTTTACTGAAAAAGAATATCTAAATTTTCAAGAGAATAGATATTATTTGAATGATGTTTGATAATTTGGTTCCCACAAGAGGGGAGAAAGTTCTAAAACCTGAAATTTTTTTTTATTTAAAAAAAATAATTCTTTTTTTTGTTTATAAAAAGAAAATAACCAGCCATAAAAACGTATTTATTACTGTAAATAAATAATTAACACACATATATATTTATAGATGTATTATTATAATGTGTATATTTTTAATCTTGTACATTATCGCTCTACAATTTATAATTATTTTTATTATTTGATTAAACTAATCATTATTATAATATAATTCTTCTAATATATCTTTATTCAATTTATTCTATGCAATATATATATAAAACAAAATAAATGTCCGCTAATATCAATAATACAATAACGAAACTTAAATATATTCCAAACAACGGTAAACAATTTATAATACAATATAAATAAAAACTCAATAAAAACTCATAAAGAAATATTTTCGATTATATTCATAATCATTTTCAACTCAACTTTCAAAATGGAATTGAAAATGATTATGAATATAATCAAAAATATTTCTTTATGAGTTTTTATTGAGTTTTTATTTATATTGTATTATAAATTGTTTACCGTTGTTTGGAATATATTTAAGTTTCGTTATTTTATATATGTGTGTGTGGGTAACTGGTTTTGATCAGAACAAAAAAAGGAAATCCATGAGAATCATGCTTGATAATGAAGTTAGAACTGTGCTAATATATGAGATGGTTTTGAAGTCAGCAATCCTGCTGGCATATCCGCCAGTAACATCTATGGCATAATGGAATATCAACTTATAGAAAACAAATATGATGCTGAAATATTTTTACTCATATATATGATGGAGGTAATTTAAAAAGATAAGGTTTACCAAATAACTAATACAAAGTTTGTGAAAATATGAAGAAATATGGGAGGAGGGGCAAATTATATAATACTTGGTTATGAACCATATATTTATTCGTATGGTCCAAGTGTTTGCATAGTGTAATATTTAAAAGCTAAAAAAAATTAGAAATACTTCAATAAATACTATTTCATTTTTTTTTTATGTATTTGGATGTTTGATATTATCTATTTAATTAAAGTTAAAAGCGAAGGGAATAGAAATGCATACAGATTATTGATCCACATAAATAAAAGACATTCCGATGAGAGTTTTACCAATAATTAAATATAACTCCTAAGGAATTTCTAAGAAAAAAAAAAGAGACAACTTAGTAGCTAAAACAAAACAAAGAATGTGCAAAACTTGCTTTCTGATAACAAAACAAAAGATAAAAAAAATATATGCACAGAAAAATCTCAAAACTGGTAGAGAGTATAAAAAGAAGTAAATAACTTCAAGCAAAGTCTTGTCTTGTTCTTTTGGCTAGCAATTCCTGTGGATCCAAGATAAAGAAAATGCCTCTATCCAAGGTTATCCGTATACTGAATCAAGTCGTCATGCAGGAATGAAAACCGGAGCATTTCTGGACACCTTTTTTCATCATAAATAGGTCACTCCAAAAAACTTTTTAGTCTAGCCTTAAACCAGACTAAGAACGAGAAAATGTCAACAAGAAATCAAAGAAATACCAATGAGCTCTTCATCCCAAAAAATACATGTATGCTACAATAATCTATGATCTACATAAATCTTCGGAACTTACTGGTAAACATCACATGGTCACCATTTTCTATGCTTGTTCTTAACTGTTATTAAAACAGGCAAAAACTCTCTATGCATATTACCACTCAGTGCAAGTGGGAATAATCAATGGATGCCAAAAGGCTTGTGCATAAAATCCCCATCTAGTGCCTATTCATCCAATATCCCCATGTTTTTAAGACTTTTATTCACTTCTAAAGCTTTCCTTGTCAGTTCACAGTTATATCATCTTGTATCATTACCTTCTTTTTTTTTTTTTTGTCTATTTTATAAAATTCTACATATTCAATTCTTTTTAGTGGATTATTCCTTCTTTTCTTCGCACCTTATCTTATCTCAGTTGAAAATTTACTGGTGAACTGTTGCTTTTTTTTTTTTATGCTAGTTACCTTTGTTACAATTTTGAATAGAGTATTAGTTACCTTCTTACTGATCTCAATGATCTTCAAAATCTGTTAATATTTTAAAGTTGTAATTAATAATTTGTAAAGCGCATACTCATTACTTAAGTAATATATATTAAGGCTATAACCTTAAGACTATGTGCTTAAAATGCGACAGTAGGGAATAATTTACAAGTTCTACTTTAATTGTACTGGAATGTTTCTGGAGATTAAAAATCTCAATTGCTATTATCTTTTTTTTTTTTTGATAGTTTAGCATTAACATATATTTGATATCTCATTAACAGATGATTACTTCCTATGTTGAATCTATTAAGAACATTACAATCTTGAAATACATATTGTATTATGCCTTCCTTTCAGATATACATATTCTATTATGCCTTCCTTTCAGATACTTCCATGTTCATTTCCATTTAGCATTTTTCCTCAAGAAATAAATTCATAATTTACAGTAATAATTTTTATTAGTCATTTATTAGACTAGAGATTGTCCAATAATGGATAATATTTCGGTAGTGTAATTTTCCCTGCACCACTCACACAAGGTATGAATTGTTTTCTATCTGCTTTTAACACCTTGTGGAAGGATGTAATCATAAACATATGGCCATAAGACATGTGGGGAAAAACTATGATCCCAAGATTAAATTGAACAATATAAAGGTATGTGTAAGAGTTGTGGTCTGGGCCAGTTAATGAATGCTGGTTCCACATAAATTGCACATCTTGGGGATCATAGATCTTTTTCACGTGTCTTTGGTCATATGTTTATGATTACGTCCCTCCATAAAGTGTTAAAAGCAGATAGAAAACAATCCCTACCTTGTGCAAGAAGTGTAGGGAAAATTACACTACAGAAATATTACTTATTATTGCATAATTTACAGTATTTCTTTTTCTGCAAAATTATATCTTCTTTCATTTTTATGGCATAATCAAATTTACCC
Organism: Epiperipatus broadwayi; assembly: GCA_028023455.1. NCBI lineage: Eukaryota > Metazoa > Onychophora > Udeonychophora > Euonychophora > Peripatidae > Epiperipatus > Epiperipatus broadwayi. The sequence continues at coordinate 169,843 of JAQFVV010012837.1, forward strand.
ACAGCACTCCCATCTCCTACCATTTTTCAATTCTAGCAATAAAGTCTCCCATGATAATTTAAAAATATTGACATTTTTACACTTGTATAAAAATTCTCTATGTCTTTATCAAGGCATAAACCTGAATTATCTGCATTTAGTATATACTGTTAACTTGAATAACTAATCTTGTTAATCTGATATATCATCAATCTCTAGAAATATTATCATACTTTTTATTTATAATGAGTCCCATTCCACTTGTGCTTCCAATGTTTGTGCTTTTGTAATAAAGTATAAGTCCACTTTTCAAATCAATTGCCCATTCACTTTTCTTATTTCACAAAGTCCAACTATTTATGCAACCTTCTTTCATTTGAAAATGATCTGCAATTGTAGGTAGCAAAATAAAAAGATATTATTGAATAGCAATCTGCAATCAAGAGATTCTTAGGATTTTCTGTGGCTAACCATTGTTTTGGCTACCAACTTTATACTCTTCTAGAAATAAGAACCATCATTTAGTTCAATCTGCAATTATTGTTTATATATAATAATAAAATAAAAAAATTATTCACACCCACATTGATCCTGCCTTTCAGAAAATTCAGTTGATGTTATTTCAGTTAAGAATTATAAGCACCTGAGAAGAAAGACCATGGTGTTTCTTATCCTTAAACTCAGAAGTAAAAAGACAATAAACTCAACAATATTGGCTTATGCATATTGGGCATATAGACTAGAAAAAATTTGTAAGGTTAATGTGCAAAATCTCTTTTTGGTATTAATAATGATGATTATTTATATGCAGATAATTAGATAAAAAATTATTGAAACAGATATGCAATTATTATATAATCTTCTAAATAAATAACAGAAATTATAAATTTACCATATCAGAGTCCCATAAATCTAAATGATTTATTCCAGTTCTATCTAAAAACTGTTTCCAAGGCTGGTTACAAAAAGTAATAATACAATCAGAAGATACCTAGGCAAAAAAAAATGTATATAGTTGCTTCTGTATAACATTATTATTAAAATTTAAAATTATAAAAGTTCTACTTAAAACGACTTTCTTAATTTGCTTTAAAACAAATTTGGATGCATATATTGTTTATATATATATATTGTAATTATAATTGAAATAATAAATTTAACGGTTTACAAACTATTATAAACAATCCTTAAATCCGCAGGTACTTTCGATTAAGAAATTAACCGAAAGTACTTCTGCGGATTTAAGGATTGTTTATAATAGTTTGTAAACCGTTAAATTTATCATTTCAATTATAATTACAATTTTGTTTTAATTAACGGTCATTTTATTTATTTTACATATATATACATAAATTTTAAACTTCATTTTTAAGTAATATTTGTAATGTAGACCAAGATGGTTAGTAAGCAATAGATTCAGGAAAATACAGACTAATTTTACCAATATATTATTAACAATCACCATTTATTCTTCAGTCAAAAGAATTTGAAGTGAATATTAAGAATGTAATTGGATAAATAGCAATTCTTCCTGATATTTTAGTAAAGTAAATCTGCACTACCCTGCAGTTTAATTAGTTATCTCTGTTGTTTTACAAATCTCGACTTACATTATACATTGTAATGGACAAGAAAGACTTGTAATTGTGGTCAACATCAGTCATCAGAGAGGCCATTAAATTTATCATCTAAAATTTCCAATTTACGTTAGTAAATAACGTTACCTTGTACTTCACTAGATGTTCCATATACTGATCTTTATAGAAAATTTATTTAATGATAAAAAATACAACCAAAAACTCTACAGACGCAGCAACCATTACCAATATTTAATATGTTAGCTAGATCATGGAGAATCATCAAACTCTTTGAAATAAGACACTGGCTATTATATATAATAATAGCTTGGATCTTGAAACAATTAAACGAGCAAACTCTAGACTAAATAAATTAAAAGGGAATATTGATTATCAATTTAAAATTATAATGCTACAAATCATATTTATTATTAATCTATTAACTACATCATAATTCATTATTTATTATCAATCCAATATTACAAATTATATTAATACCTTATAGATAGGTTTTTGATAAATACAAACATTTATTAGATGAAGCAATATCTCTGTTTTACATATTAGCTCAGATTTCTACATTTTTTTTTTATTAATCTATTTAATTAAGTCTAAAGCAGGTGGTCATACTTATTAAAACTAAGCCATGGATGTCTGTGAAAATATTTCAACCATCAATCTGACAGTAATCAAATTCAATCTGATTGTATTCAAACAAGCTTATAACTAATTACTACAGTAGTTTCATATCTTAGCAATCATAATGTGTATTAAAATACGATCCTAGGCATTCATTATTATTTAAGGAAAAATACAACAAAGGCATAAGCTAATAACTTTAACAGATATTTTAGTCATATTATAATATCATGCACAAATATATTAATCATATCAAATCTTCTATAGTCACACAAAAGTGCTTAAGTAATTACATTCTTCATATGCTATACTATATGTAAATTTCTCAAATGTAACCCAAATCTTTTACATTATTTCTATACATATAAGCCATATTCAACACCAAAATGGAATTCTGATTAACAGTTTTTAACTACAAATTCAACTATATTTTAATTAGATTTATATTGCAGACACATTCCCAAATCCCAACTTCAACAAGAAATATTCTGCTTTTCCCTCTTTAATCTTGGATCCAAATAAATATTAGTAATCTGGATTCCCTCTAATGTAGTATATACTTTAACTTACAAATTACAACAATAAAAAAAAACAAAATTAAAATCTCTAATGACAAACAACTTCTGGTTTATTATTGACTTTCTTAGTGCAGCAGTTAATTTAAAATAAGGTAATTTAGAACTGTATTCCCACAATTCTCTCTCATTTCAAACCTTACAACCAGGCAAATTTAATAAAGATACTAAATAATTATTATTAACCAATAAATTATATGTGTTAATTTAAACAAAATATACAAACAAAATACATAATTACACAATAAATATGGTTCTAGAAAGACTTTAGGTATAAAAAAGTTCATTACAGTCCCAAAAAAAAAGTTTATCAATTCAAATGACTTTATATATTTACCTTAGCTTTCATATGAATAAAATAGTACAGCATTCAGATTTTCAGCACTTTATAACTATATTTGAAACAGGTTTTATTCTTATATACATACATACATTTTGAACACAGATTGGAAGAAATTTGTAATTGCAACTTATAATTCAGGATTGAGCGGTTTTTCATTTATTATGGTTAGTTATTACAATCACAATTAGGTTTCCACAATTCAGATTTGCTTTGTCATGATCATGTTTATCATCAGATTCTGATCTAGTAACTGGTAAGCTCCATCTAGTGATCATAAAATGCAAGCTTAAAAGCATGTTACAAAATTTATGACTTGTTTTAATTATTATAAGTGTACCTTTGAAGGCTTTTGCAATGCTATATATTGCAGAGGCTATTACTATATGTTGAAACAACTTAATTCAGACCCATATAGCTATCTGTTTTGTAAGGCTGGATTTGAAGACATTTACGTGTCTGATAAGTTCATGCTTTCAAATTGATAGAAACGTGTTTTATAAGTGCTGACTTTTGAGCTAGTATTTTAGATCTAGTTTCTGGAGTCCCAGCACTCCACTGAGGTGAGTCACAAGCTGGAAACCAATTGATCTGGAGATAGGGACCCCCAATAGAGATTTTGAATTTTTTCTCTTTCGGCACTTGTAAAATAAAAGCTTGATTAAAGCTATTGGTAAGCTCCATCTAGTGATCATATATTGTGCCATTACAATAATTTGCTCGTGATCATATATTGTGCCATTACAATAATTTGCTCATAATTTGCTTATAATTCTTGATATTTGGACTCCTTTGCTCAGATATGGTAATAATATCTTTTGAACTCATTAATTATGTTACAATGGACACCCAACTGGGGCCCGATATTTTGCCATATGCCTGAAAACGGGAGTCTATCGAATGATAGGAGATGTGTGGTTAAAAATAGAGAAATTTTTTTTAGCAAAATTTTTTTTTTCAGTAAAAATTTTTGTTTGTCTTACAAAATTTTCTTGGCCAAACAGTCTTATTTTAGATGATGATGTTTAATATGATTTAATTTTTCATTGATGATGATAAAATGGGTACAGCCAAAACAGCTTAGTTTTGTTTTATCAATTTTGAAAATAGAGATGAATATCACAACTTAAGACAAAGGTGAAATAAATAATAGAATTTTTTTTGTGGAACATTAAAATGATTTATTGCCAGATAGGATAAGCATAGTAATAGTGATGAATTATGGAATAGTAGTCTCATGTGTGTTTGGGGAGTTCATTTTGTAAAAAGTCTATGATTTTAGAGGTTTGATTGGATGGTTGATCATTGGAGTTTGGTTGGTTAGATTGCAGTTTTGATGATGAGTGGAGAGTTTTGTCATTGCCTTGAGAATGCTATGTATTTCGTGTAACTTATGAATGATCAAACCCATTCACTGCTCCAACCCAATTTATATGTTATCTTTATTTTATCATGAAGCAGTTAACAGCAGACCTGCCATGATACCAGCCTATAAGTCTCCAAGAGAGAGAGCACGGCATAGTTTTCCAATCCAGTTATATGTTATTCTTATTTGATCATGAAGCAGTTAAAGTAGTCCTGCCATGATATCAGCCTATAAGTCTCCAAGAGAGAGAGCAAGGTTTCGTTTTTGTAGTCTATAATAAGCAGGGCATTCCTTGATACTTGCCACATAAGACTCCAAGAGAGAGAGCAAGGCATTGTTTATCTACTTTAGCCCCTAAGACTTAAAATACATCTTTTATTGCAACAGAGTTTGCTTCATTCAATCAAGGGTTGTGGTAGTTAATAGTGATCGAATTGGGATGATCTTCTGAGTGCTCATGATGCATTGTGTGATTATAGTGCTGTGACTGAATTCTTTTATTTATCTCAAGATTGTGAACTGCTAGTCATTCTGTGGACTGTCAATATCTGTCGGATTTTTGGGAGAATGGATGAATGTATAATTTGGGCTATTACAGACAGACATGCACTATATAGATTATTAGTCTCCAAGAGAGAGAGCACGGCATAGTTTTCCAATCCAGTTATATGTTATTCTTATTTGATCATGAAGCAGTTAACAGTAGTCCTGCCATGATATCAGCCTATAAGTCTCCAAGAGAGAGAGCAAGGTTTCGTTTTTGTAGTCTATAATAAGCAGGGCATTCCTTGATACTTGCCACATAAGACTCCAAGAGAGAGAGCAAGGCATTGTTTGTTTATCTACTTTAGCCCCTAAGACTTAAAATACATCTTTTATTGCAACAGAGTTTGCTTCATTCAATCAAGGGTTGTGGTAGTTAATAGTGATCGAATTGGGATGATCTTCTGAGTGCTCATGATGCATTGTGTGATTATAGTGCTGTGACTGAATTCTTTTATTTATCTCAAGATTGTGAACTGCTAGTCATTCTGTGGACTGTCAATATCTGTCGGATTTCTGGGAGAATGGATGAATGTATAATTTGGGCTATTACAGACAGACATGCACTATATAGATTATTGTTGTGTAGTTCATTAAATAAGGATATTAAAAAATTTTTTTGTTGTATTTGTAATACATAATAAGGTGAAAAGCAAATCAGTCAGTTAGTCAAAGATAGGTGTCAGACAAGGAGAGGATGTGTAGGTTTTTGGTGGTCAGGGAAAGCACAGATGGGATGTATATTGAAAAATATTAAAATTTAATAGAATGAATAAAAGTGAAATGGAAATGTTGGAAAAAATAATGCAGATGCTTAAAAGTATGCTAGAAGATAATAGAATCCGGAGAGAAAGTTTAAGAGATGATAAAAAAGGCATAGAAAGTATAGAAAGTTTAAAAAAAGAGGATAAGAGGAGTGAAGATGAATTAAAAGAAAATATCAATAGCTCTGTTGAAAACAACAGTAAAATTCCTATAGCTTTGGGAGATAAAATAGAGAAACATGGGAAAAGAGCCTCAATTCCTGGAGTTGATAATCTTTATAAAGAAGAGGATGGAGAGGTTGTAATGGGATTAGAAGTTACTATAAAAGTAAAGGGGATAGTAACAAGTACTGAAGAGTTTCAGATTCGAATAAAGAAGGAAGCACTATCAGGTATAAAATTGACCAGACTGATGAAAGATTGTATGTATCAAAACATACAAGAAGATTATAACAATTCCAAAAGAAATAAGGAAAGTCTGGAACAAAAGATTTGTCGTTCTGTGAAAAGATGGATAGAAAGTCTAAGAGAGGATAGCAAAAAGAGTGCAGAAAGTATAATAGAAGGTAGTCAAAGATTAGAAGATAATGCTGAAACCTCTTTAGAAGATAGAGCAGGAGAGATGGGTGAATATGTTAGACTTGTAAAACGGAAAGGTAGTCAGAGCTTACCAGTTTTAAAAGATAATCTGGATAGTCCGACCACTGATAATAAAGAAAATAATGTAAAGTTAGATACACTGATAGAGAATAGGCTTCAAGAAGTAGAAAGGCCAATAGTAGCCATAATACCAAATCTCCCAGTAAAGAAAGTAAATGAGATGATGACCAAAGAGCAGATTGGGATAGATCATGAAGTGAAAAGAAGGAAAAGAGAGTTGGAGGAAAAACTTCATGCATCCGATAAGATGATTGATTTAAGAGAGGCAATAAGGGAGATGAAACCAGTTATTTTAGAAAGAGAGCAAAAGTTTCAACAGTCTGTAGTTCTCAATCTAGTAACTAACCAGCATGTGTGGTTTCAAAAATCTGTCTTCTTAAATAGATTGGAGATACCTTATATATGGTATAGAGAGGCAATCTCTCTGAAAAATGTAAATGTCCAAATCTCTCTGAAAAATTCAACTGCTCTGGAAAAGTCAAAAATAAGTTATATCTGGTACAGAGAGGCAATCTCTCTGAAAAATGTAAATGTCCAGTGTGTATCAGACAGAGAATCAATCTCTCTGAAAAATTTAAATGCTCTGTTAAATTTAAGTGTGCCTTATATTTGGTACAAAGAGTCAACCTTTTTAGAGAGTTTAAAAATAAATTATACATGGCACAGAGAATCAACCTCTCTGGAAGATGTAATGAATTATATCTGGTACAGAGAGTCAATCTCTCTGAAGAGTTTAAATGTCCATTATATATGGGACAGAGAATCTATCTCTCTGAAAAATGTAAATGCTCTGGAAAATTTAAATGTGCCTTATATATGGTACAAAGAGTCAACCTTTCTAGAAAATTTAAAAATAAATTATACGTGGCCCAGAGAATCAATCTCTCTGGAAGATTTAAGGATGAATTATATATGGTACAGAGAGTCAATCTTTCTGGAAAGTTTAAAAATAAAGTATGTATGGTATAGAGAGTCAATCTCTCTGAAAAACTTCAAGGCATATTACGTATGGTACCAAGAGTCCATATTTCTAAATGGGGTCTGTAATAGGAGGTTATATAAAATAAATCCTCCGGATATGTTTTATAAATATCCAGTCAAGATGAAAAATGGAAATATTAAAAAGGGACTGGATGTACAGGTGCATTTTTATGCAGACCACAATATGATTTGAAAAGAAAAAGCCATTCCAAATTACCAAGAAAATAGGAGAGAATGCCTTTATGCTTGCTGCTCTTGATGGGAATAAGGGAACCTATAATGCTAGGAGTTTGATCCCTTATACTTCAGCAGAATAGCCTGGCAAAGATCTCCAAATAAATTACATTTAGTTTTCTAATGAAAAGTATGATATTTACCAGTAGTTAGAAATTTTTTTTTATTATTTTAATTATTAGTGTGTTTATTATTATTAGTGTATTTTATTAGTTAGGATTTTTTTTTTTAGATGTAGTTAAAACAAAAGTGCTGATGATTTTATCCGAAGGGGGAGAAAGTTGTGCCATTACAATTTAGTCACTAGCTAAATTTATAGTAATGTGCATGTAGAAAAGGTAAACCAAAAATCATCATCACATTTTTATATAATCATAAATGAAGCTGTAGGGCATCCAAGTTTAAACCCTACAAGGTCCAGTTCTAAAAGCTTTAAACAGAGAAAGAGTGGGACAACAATTATATGCTTTATTTGTTTGTGTGTTGATAGAAAGGTAATACACACATTTAAACTATTTAATATTTAAATTTTCTGTTAAAAAGCAAAGTTATAATGCATACGTATAGGCAATGTATGTGTAAACTATTTAATTGTTTTATATTTCAAATATTCAACATTTTAACTTTCTTTAAAACTAACCTATGCTTGATCAATTCTAATATCTTATTCTATGCTTCTATTTTGCTTTTCTTTAATTGTAATTGGGATTTAAAAGTTACAGATTTAATTAAATAATAGGGTTATAATTACTAAGCTAGCAATTATATTATTTAATGTTAGTTTATGAATGATTTGAAAGAATGAAGGATGTGTGTACATTACATACAGAAATTTACATTTACTAAATATTGAAAGAAAAGGAAGGATTAAATCTGTCAAATTATTTTTTTTGTACAATTTTTTGTTAAAAGAGGAAATCTGTTTAATCAGATATCGATCTTTGTAGCAATTTTTTTTTTTGTAAATAATTGTTTTTCACTTTGGGAGCTTATAATGGGTGAGAGCTCTAATTTTGAAATTGTCTTATCTTAAGATCTAAAGAAGGAAGCTCAAAAATTTGAAATGTTACCTAAAAAAAAAAAGAGAAAAGAAAGGAAATAAGGATTAAGTCTATTTTTTTTAAAACAAAAGTGTCTGGAAAAAGGATTAAACTTTTCAGTTGAAAAATAATTTAGTTGAAAATAAATTAGAGATCTAATTAAAATGAATTTGTCCAAAAATAGCAAGTGACGCTATCTCTGATTGGTTAAGTTAGCTAAAAATTGGATATAAAAAGTGTCTGGAATTATTAATTTTGTTTTTATGATTCAGATTATTAAACTATCAAATTGAATGTTGAAAATATAAGAAATGGCGGGCTAGAAAAATTATATGTATGTCCCATTTTTTTGCTGACCATCTGGGGGAAGCTGCACATCACATAGGAAAGAAAAGATGTTGTGTCTAAAATAATATTCTACACCTTTCAACTGACCAGAGAAATAAGATGTTTTTAATAGAAGGAAGAAAGCATTCACCTGCATTCAAAGAAGATGAATTAATCTACTGATAAATATTAATCATCAAGTCCAATTAATTGTTACAACAACTGATTTTAAACTCAAGAAAATTTATAAATGTGAAAACAACTGCTGTATTTCATCCACAAGAATCACGCTTGACAGGAAGAGAAGAAAAATTAATATAATGATTTCCAAATTATCCACTAAAGCAAATAACCTCAATAGAGTCATCATCATCAAATAGTTATACACCTCAAGAAAGAGATTGTTCCCATGTAAAACGGAAATGGTAGCTGCAGAAATATAGACATTATACAAGACAAGTTTGAACCCTTGGAAATTCGCCACAAACAAAAGATCGGTAATATGACTTTTTATATCTATTTTCTTTATGATATCAGTCTTAATAAACATTTTAGCAATAAAGTGGTATATTTTATTTAAAGAACTTTTAAAGACTATTCAGATCGATTAAAAACAAGAATGTCTTACTAATAATAACTTTGAGCTTCATAAATGATCTTGAATGTATCAAAATTATTTGTTTATTAATTTTACAGTTATGAAAAATATTAATGTGTAAAACAATTTTTTTTTATGGTATTATGATTTTAGTTTTAACTAATATATTATTATTATTTTGGTTTTAAATAATATTTTGTTATTATGGGATAAAACACGCACATACATAATGATATTTTTATATGTGTATAATTGCGAGTGAATGTGAAATAATAGGTGGTGTTAAAATATTAAATTATTTTGTCTTGAGAAAGTATAGATTTCAGCGCTTGGAAGGGAGGGGGAGATAATGATTTAAAACTCTTTTCTAAAACTTGCTCTTTCAATTCTACTAACATTTTTTTTTTTACATTCTATTTACATGTTAGATTTTTAAAGTATGTGTGCTAATGAGCAGATAATATTTTTTTTTCTTGAAATACTTTTCTCATGGAGTGAAAATCATGGTCAATGTGACGTCCAACTTAATACAAAATACATTTGAAGGGAAAGGGGGAAGAACTTAAAATTAATCTGAGGATTGTTATATAATCAATTATTATTATTATTATTCATGTCAATTTTCATATTTATCTAGAAATTTTTATGTATATGTTAGAAATGTAGTAATAAATATTAGTTTGTTTTATTAAACGAGGCGTATATATTTCATTAAGTGTAGTCTTTGTTAAGTGTGATTATTCATCATCATCAATGGTTGAATATTAGTTATTTAAGATATAAGTAAATATGCTAAAATTAAGCAATAATTATGAATTTCTTTATAAAATTTAGTTTTATGTTTAGGCTTAGTCCTAGAGCTGTAGTTGAAACCCTTGTCATTATTGTTATTATTATCATCATCATCATCGTCATCAACGTTTTAATTAATGAGCTGTTTAACTGTTTAAAGGCCATAAATAAATATTGATTTTATAATATTTAGTGATCTCTTAGTATTATTATAACCACATCCCATCATCTATTTCATGCAAGGATGAGTGAATTGCCATCCTAAATTAGTTATATATAATCTGAGCTAGTAAACTTATAAAAATATTGAAACACATTTGTTATGCTAAGATCTGAGAAATGATTTATGTCTAATATACTCCACTTTGGTTTGAAGATGTTTTACTTTTGCCTAAATATTAGTGCGTATAGTGATATGGCTCAAAAAGCAAAATCTCCCATTTTATTAGAAATAAAGTACCAAGAAGGGATTCAAACCCGGTACATGTGAAAAGGTTATTAGATATAACCGTGTCTAGATTCAGATAATCTAGTGGCGCCCTGCTAGACCATATTCACTTAGTATTTGTTTATACATGCACTTAACATCAAACCAAGAAATGAAAGTGGATAAGATTACTGTCTACATACCTGAGTTATATTTTATTGAATTACTAGTGTACTCACTTCACGTGATTTCCATATACCTGAGTTATAATACTTGTTATTAATAATTTGCTTATAATTATGGATGTTTGTATATTGAAAAATATTATGATCATTTTATGGACTACTCAGATATGGTAATAATATCTTTTGGACTCCTTTTAATATGTTACAATATATATATATCATTATAACATAACCTAACCATTAACTTTAATATATTTATAGTCTTTTAATACAAATTCCTAATAGAAAACATCCTATTTCTTTAGCATTCAATTCTAGTATCAGTAAAAACAAATTTGTTGGAACTCTGTGTAAAAAGGCTGACAAATGCTGTTGTGTGTGCACATTTTGTGCATCTTAATGTTGTAAGGGATACGAAGTTAAAATACTTGTTCTCTGTATTAATAATGCAGTAATAAGTTCATTTATAATCAACTAATGAGTAAATTTTGTTTTCAAAGTATGAAATAGTTACTTCTCATAATCACAATTTATTTTATGTGTAAATAATTTAAACACTTTTTGAAAAGCAAAGATAATAATAGTAAATTCTGATGATCTTATTAATATTTATTATAAACATTAAATTATGTATAATTTTTGTGATAATAAATAACGGAAGTAAACTTACAGCTGTGGTGCTAAATTTAAAATATAGTAAATTTTGACTGCTATTATAACATAAACCAGGGGTCCCCAACCCTATGCCCGCGGGCACCATGGCGCCCGCAGACCATTTTACGTGTGCCCGCCGCTATCTGAATATGATACCAAATTATTTATCTGATACAAATAAATTTAATTTTTAAAATTTCTTATAAATTATTATATTACATTGTAATCAAATTATAGGGCATACTATACTTTTACAGTGTAAAAATATAAATGTTAATTATATGTTAAAATTTTATTTTTGAAATAAATATTTTTTTGTATATTATGTGTATTATTAACAATATCCAACTATAAATTTACATTGAAAAAATAAATGGTGCCCGCCACCTGGTTGAAAAAATGAATGGTGCCCACCACCTGGCCGGTGCAAAAAGGTTGGGGACCCCTGACATAAACACTCCAAGCTCTTAAAGTACATATGCTGATCTTCTGTAATGGCTTCTAGAGATTTATGCTATTTATGTATAAGGAATTACAAATGCTTTGAAGAAAAGTCAGCTTAGCATTACTGTTTCATCTGGCCTTCACAAACAGATATAAAATTTATTCAATATAATTTTCCTAATCATTAATCATCATGTTTTTTTGATATTAATTCAACTTTTACATTAAAAACGTAATATCTGATGAATACGTCATTAAACTTCATATTTCTGTGTAGAAAAATAACTTCACAGAAAATAGCTCTATTGCGCTCATTATAATCTTGCCATATACTTTGCATATCCGTACATATTGATGTTTCAATATTCCCTTTATAATCATTATCCATAATAATGATTTTTTTTAAAAAAACCTAATCGACTGTCTCAAAAATGGTATGCTGACTTGTTAAAGTGAAAATGTAGATTGATTTTGAATGAAGACTGACTAATATGGACTTTTCAACTACTTTCCTATTGTGATTTACTAATGTTAAGACCTCTTGAAATTTTTATTGGATAAAATGGACTTCATAAGATTCTTAAGCTGTAAATTGTATTTAGCATAATATGTTATTCAGCATTTAAAAAAATAAATACTTTCACTGTATAAATACCCCTTTGCAAACATGTTTGATATGTAATAAAGTATTTCAAATAATAATAATAATAATGATTTATTTTTTCTAGTCGACCTTCTTTATACAACATACTTACTCACAATTTTCCTTTTTATTTTTCAGTACAAAATGCAGCATAATGTTAAGGTAGAAAGCAATAGAAATTTATTACTGATGATGATAAAGTGTTATCACTTAGTCATAGCACTCTATTGCCAAGTTACGCCAACTGCCTTTAGGCAGAGACTTCAACATATATATGATATACAAATATAGGTCACATGTATTATTTAGCATTTAAAAATCTCTATCTAGAAATAATCCCTATCCCCAGACCGGTTTTATGCTTTGGTAACTGTCAATGAAGTGCTGGAACATTTCAGACACTAGATCTAAAAATACCAACTCAAAGCCAGCATTTATTTAAAAGTTAATATTTCAGTAGACAAACCGAAATTTTCAGACACCTGCATGTCTTCAACTCCAGCTACCCAACTTAAATAGCTATATGGAGCTGAGAATTCTTCAACCATATCATATACTAATAATCTTAGCAATATAACATCACTTAAGACTTAAAAGCAAACGCTATAATAATAGTTAAAAATAAGTCATATATCATGTGATTTAATTTTGTAAGCTTACTGTTATAAATAAGTTTTTAGTTACATATGGATATATGTTATAAGCATAATTTTAAAGGATGAACTTATTTTCAAGATATTGCATAACTATTCTATTTTTTTAAACATTCCTTTATTATTGTTTATTAATAAAAGATATTTTGAATTATATAATATTGGACAATTGTTTTCATACCCATCTATAATGTATGAAACCTAAAGTAGTTGGCCCATAGCTAACCAGCCAATATTAGTCGGTAAATAAATATTCAGTTATTCTTGCTTAGAAGATAAATAAGGATAAAAAATGCCCAAAACAATCATCGCTATGTGATTGGCAAGACTGGTAAATAATGCTGCCTTCTTCACTGTTCCTTTGTGGTAGAATATTGGAGATCTCTACCATGCAGCAAACTATTAAAAGCTGTTTTACCATTTTTATTTGTATATAAATGTTGTATATCAGTATTAAACTTTTTTATAACAATGCCAATTAAAACAGGCAAAATGATATATATTGCCACACACAGCAAGCTAGAAACTAGTCTGGGCTATTGGATGAATAGGCACTAGATGGGGATTTTATGCGCAAGCCTTCCGGCATCCATTGATTACTCTAGCTTGCTGTGTGTTGCAATACGTATAGTGAGTTTTGCCTGTTTTAACAACAGTTATACCCAAGCATAAGAGGTGGTGGTCATGTGAGGTTTATTGGCTTAATGCCAATTAAAAATTGTTATCAAAATTTCCCTATATTTCTTAATTGTTTCTTTGCTTAAGTGTCATATTAACTTGCTGCAATATTACAGAACAAAATTTAATTTTGAGTCAAATTTTAAAAAATAATTAAAATTTAATGATATGTTAGTAGCAATTATACGTCTATGTAAGTAAATATGTGTATATACATTTAAATTTTACCATTAAATCATCACTGTAACCAAACACTGTTAAGACTTCAGAAACTGATAATGATTTAAAATATATAAGAAAACTTTGTAAAAAAATCCCTGATCCTATGTTGAAACTTTCTTCCTAATAAAAAAAAAAAGAAGGAAAATTACTTAATATATATAAAGTATTACTATATTAACATAATGTGTGTTTAATTGTTTCACAATTTTAAATTATTTTTTTTATTTTTTTTTCCAAGAACATCTATCTTCTTTCCTTATTGTGTATTTGCTTAATTATACTAATAAAAAAATAATGAAAATACATGTAGCAAATTTGTACAATTTTATCTTACCTACAGAAAGTACTACAACATTTACTTATTAATTATAATTTTCAATTACATAAAAGATTATTAATTCAATTTAATGGAAGCCAACTGATTGATATTATTGTATTATCATCAAAAATATTAACATTATCAATAATCAGATTCTACTTTAAATGGTTGTTTGGTATTAGACCTGCTTTGAAGGAAACTAGACTTAAAGACACAAATCTGTAGATAAAGTCCAAATTAAAAACATTTACAATCTTATAAAAATGAAAATAAATTATTTTTTACCTCAGTATTAAAAAGAAAAATAAATTATTTTTTACCTCAATATTACATAATCTTCCGATTGGGATAAACTTGTTACTGAAATTCATCAGCGTCTTGATTCCTATTTGGCTGAATTTATGTGGAGGAGAATGCACAAAGAAAAAGACATGTTTTCTATAAATAGTCAGAATAAGAGTCATAGATCACATGACCCTATTCTCTTAAGCTTGTAAGTTATAAACAATGAGGGTTGCCAATTCCTCAACAAGCTTTGTGATAAATGCTTAGCCAGAGCCAGCATTTAAAATATCTCTGTCAGGAACCCCCCTCCCCCAAACCCCTGACCATGGTTTTGTGCTTTGGTACTACTCAGAGAGGTGCCAGGATGTGTCTGAACCTACCCTGATACCTCTCTGAAGAGTGCCAAAGCACGAAGCCATGGTCAGGGGTTGGGGGGGGGGGGCGGCTGACAGAGATATTTTAAATGCTGACTCTGGCTAAGCATTTACCACAAAGCTTGTTGAGGAATTGGCAACCCTCATTGTTTAAACATGTTTTCTATTTTGGAGGACATTGAAAAGTTTAGTCTACCCCAGTGATTGCTCATTATTTTGATTAGAACAAATGTGATCATCATTATAAGGAAAATGTGTGTTTGTTTGTTTTTCTTTTAAAATAAAATTTTAGTTCACTATGTTGAGTTTCATTCACAGCAGGTCTAATACCAAAGTATCTTTTAATTATACTCTGCTTTTTTTCTTGAAACCAAAAAGCTTAATATATAAAAATATAACTCATTTTTCAATACTTTTATAATATAAAATATTTTTTTAAGTCCACTGAGTACTAGAAAGAAATTTTTCTTTTACATTTTCCAATTTCATATTTATTTTATCTGCTAATCTGGATCTTAGTTGGCTGATAATAATTTCTATGTAAACAATCATTCAATCTTCACAGGTTCACAGTATCTCAAACTAATCATCACTAACAAGACAGGTTTCACAAGTCATTCTAGATTATTTTTTCTAAATTTTCTATCTCCTGCTTTATTCTTAAAAATATTATAACTGCCCCAATTCATAAAATTATCTATCGACTTTTTAATACTCTCTTTATTATTTCCAACATATTTTCTTGTATTTTTCTATCTTTAAGAAAATGTCCAATTTCATTTACTTTCCTTTTTTAATTTCTATAATCCCACTTTTTCCATTCATTCTTTCAGCATCTCAATATTTTTAACCCTTCCCATATACTTCCAAATTCACATCTCAGAAGAATTACATTTATTACAATTATTTTATTTCTAATTATATTTTGATTTATTTATTTATTTATTTTTTAGATTTTGATATTTATTTATTTATTATTAGATGCCATTAAATCAACAGCAACTTGTGGTAATCAAATAAATGACATTTCTCTAAAATGACTTATCACAGATTTCTTTTGGACTTCACAATGAAAAGTTCATTATTATAATAATATAATTCATTTACAAAAGCTGTCATTTTGTTTTAATCAACCTTGACAAAATTATTACAGATTCTAGCCACTATTGATAGTCTAATGAGGTTATCAATGACTAATCAAGGAATATTTGTATCAAAATAACTCAAGAATTATCCCTTCAAAGATTATATATCTTGTTCATAAAACTGAAAGTGCAAGTTGTAAAGTGTTTGGTAAAAATGCCTTCCTTGGATAAACATGTAAAATTTACTCCTGAAGAAAAATAGAAATAATACTTATATCTTTTAAAGAATCCAGTTGCTTAAAAGTTAGTAGCAAATATTCTATGTAGAAGACTCTCTAATAAGATTCTAATCAGGCATTTGCCTTTATAACTCAGAAAAAATGGATTATCATCCTGAATGATTAATCTTTATAACAAATTGCAAATTATACTTAGATCATATGAAGTTGGTAGATGAAAAATATCAAACTGACTACATTATAAAACATATAGCATCATTTGAGTTTAAATAATATTTGAGCTATTCTTCACAGGAAGAAGTTTTTCTACCGTTGTACTCTAGTCTTCTGCCCTGCAGCAACTTTCCAAGCATATAAAAGAAAAATCACTGAAGGAAAAATTATTAGAACCTTCATGGTGTAAAAATTTATAAGTAATTTTAATTGATGTTCACGTAATAATTTCAAATGATTATTTAAAAAAAAAAAATCATACAACTTTATATTTTCTATTACAAAATTAAAGTCGGAAAATTAACATACAAAATTATTATTATGGGATGCAGAGAAAAATCTAGCGCTAAAAAATGTTATGAATTTTTAAGGTATTTTCTTTATACAAAACTTATATTTAATTCATTTAAGTTTTTTAATACTTACTGCATGACTCATAAATATTCAAAAGCAAAATAATCCTTATAAATTTTATTACAATTTGTATGTGAATATCCCCCTCTCCTCCACATGCTTATATACACTTAAAAACTAATAGCACGCCAATGCAAGTGAATAGAGTGTTTGTTAGTATAATAAACTTATAATATGAAATATTCTGAGATAAGAATATTACCTCACCAGCTATTTTTCAAAACCAAAATCTTTAAGAAATCAGAATTGATCCTCTAGAGTTTTTGTATCATGATTAATAAAAAACATCAAATTCTTCAATGAATGATTGAGTACAACATTAAAATGTATACGGATTTAATAAAGTTATGTTTGCTGAGAAAAAGTTGCATTAATAGCCGAGTGCATTAGAGATGACTAAATAAAGCATATTCAATATATTAAATAATAAAAAACAATATAAATCAGTACTGATCTGCTGTTTTAAAATATATATATAATATTATGAAAAACTATAATTATAAGTATATTACAATATTGTTTGTGATCGTTCTTTAGCCTGGATTATTCATTTCTTTTTGCAAAAGACCATAGAAAAAGTATTGCATAATGAAAGAAAATACAGTTTTGTCTTTTCAGAATATCTCAGGAAATTCCACGGACATTTTGATTGTGTTTATAATAACTTAAAAAAAAAAAATTATTTTGGAAGGTTTATTTATTGAACCAAAAAAAAAAAAAAAATTCCATTATTTAATAATACACATATACCAAATTAACAACTTTATTGTCTGGATCTGTTTTATTCGTGAATATGTATTATTTTAATGATATAATTAATATGTGTGAAATACTCCCAATAATAATATTAAGTATATGCTCTATTTAAAATATATATATTTTGAAATGAACAATTCATTATTCATTTCAATATATATATATTTCCTTTCATCTAAACAAAGTGATAAGAAAATTTGTTTTGTTTTGGTTTGATTTTTTTAAAAAAAAGAGAGAGAGAGAGAGAGAGAACTAAAATGTGGTTCAAGAAAGAAAGGAATATTACTTCATTTAAATCCCAGGATTGACTATGCTTTGTGAGTAAAAAGAAAGAACACCACTAACAGTTAGCTAGATCTAATCTGGAACATTTTAAAGTCATATTTTGAATAACTCCGGCTGTATTGGAGAATTAGCACTTATTTAAAAGACAGATATTACAAGACTATATTAAATATTACCATAAATGGGACTTTTACTATTTGTCAGAAAAGAAATAAATGACAATTATTTTGTTTTAGTGACTCTTATTTAAAGAATAATTTGTACTTTATTTTAAATAATGTGATATGTGATTAAGGCTTCTTATCTGGGTATTGTTTTAAAAGAAACGGTCAATTAAAAAAAAAATGAATTTGCAATAACTTCTCTTTACTTGTTAAAATTATTTTTTTAAAATATATATATATTGTATATCACATATGTATGCTAAGCTTTTGAATTTTATATAAGTTATTAATAAGATAATAAGAGGAAATGCAAAAAAAAAAAAATGGTAATCATGTAAATGCAATATACACATATAAATGTCTAAGTCATAAATAACTATAGTCAATGATGTAATTATTTCCATTAGTCTCATTCATTCATAGTTAAACTTATATTTGATTACTGAAAATTGGATTTTATGTAGATGGTTTTATATATGCACAGTTGTTTGTTTGATGTTTAATAGTTTACATATATTTGCAACCATATGGAATACATTCCTATCTGTTTAATAAGTTAGGAATCTATCTCAGAACAAGTTATTCCTGTATAAATTATAGTTGTATTAAATTAGGTTTAGGACAAAGGGCCACTCCTTATAATTATTGCATAGAAGATTTATTCAGTTATTGTTCAGAGCAAAATGGCCATCCCTTTATAGTTATTATTATATAAGCAGCTATGTTTTGGAATAGGATCTACAAAAGACCATTCCTTATGATTATTGTAATAAAAATAGGATTGATGTCTATCCCATATAGAACATATGTATGTGTAAGTAATATGAAACATGCGAGCCAAAGAAATGTTTGTTTTTATGTATTCATACATGCATAGAGTTATATTTAAGTTTATTGAAAACAGGGTTAAAGGTACAGTGAATGTGACATTATCTATGAATATATTAATACTATGATGTATAAAAATTAAAGGTTTATGTTAAAGAAAGAAATTGCATATAAATTAATGATTATGCTTTATAAATAAATTATTGTCATATGATTTGTTAATTTTACTAAAGAAAATAAATTGTACATCAATTAATAAGTACACTTGCAAATAATTTATTATCGCATGATTTGTTACTTTGTTTATGTAAGATTGCGTAGTCTACTATCATTCATCGGGAGTAACATATTCTCCATGAATTTTGTCACGCATTACAAATGAGGCTGTGTAATGATTACATTATTATATTGAATAAAATATTGTTTTAAACATATATGTATTAGTTTATTTTCTGATACTTAAAGCCAGGTGGAGCCCATGTGTGCTGATGTGATTGATTTGCTCTGCAAGATAAGTTAAAGTTTATATATTTTTTGGAACATCAAATTTGTTGTTACTAAAGTTTTTTTTGCCTACTGTGTGAAAGGAAAAAGAAAATTGGGGTCAATAGAGATAGATTTAATTGGATATGAAAAGATCAGGAATAATATTGATAACATTTGGCAAGTGTTTCATTATGCCATCTTAAATATAAAAGGAAAAAAAATAAATTTGTGTGTGTGTTTCTGCAAGAAGGCTAGAAAACTAAGTTGTATGTAAGATTAGTTGGTTTTTTAGTGGGTTTACTATTAAAGATTTTTTTAATTTAAGAGAGTGATTTACTTGAGAAAGAAGATAACATTTTGAGGCGTAAGGTTAGAAAACGTGTTTATCAATCGCTATTGAAAGAAAGAAAAGTTTTTCTTTTTTTGTATTAAAGGGGTTTGAAGAATAGTAGAGAAAGTATAAAGTTAAATATAGAGTAGGGGACTTGAAAAATAAGGAATATGGATTGCATTTCTATTCCACAATGTATATATAATGGTCAGAAAGAAATGAGGCATTCTGTGATAGAGTATACCATATGTAATAAGATTTATCATTTGAAATGCTTAAATGAGACTAAGAAGGATGTAACAGGTGTATGGTTATGTAGACCATGTGTAAATGTGATAAAAAAAGGTGAAAAAATGATTTCTAAATGTAGATAGTTTAAAGAGAAAGACATGAGAAATGGGGGGAAAATGTAGTTGAGGAAGATAGAATAGAGTATGTTTTTAGTGGAGTGACAAGAGATATGATGACAAAACAAGTAGCACAATGGAGATGATCAGCCAAGGAATAAGTAAGATAGAAGAAGAAGTAAAGATGTAGAAGCAAAATTAAAATTGTTAGAGACAAAGTGTGAGCAGATAAAGGAATTATTGAATAGAAATGATAAGAAAGAAATAGATAAGTAAGTCCAGAAGGTGAAAGAGAATGTTACAGATAAAGTAGGGAAAATAAACTATGAGACAGTATTGATAGGAGATTCCCTAATTAGAGTATGTGGAGATGTAATTGCGAGGGAAATAGAAACAGGTATGTAATAATATATTTGCCTGGAGCTAGAATTAGGAATGTTACAGATAAGGTAAAAAAACAAGGGAATAGAGATATGTGCGTTACGGTAGGGACAAATAATTTGTAATAAATGAGTACATAGAACTGATTAGTAATTTGAGTAAGATTAAAGGAAAAGTAGGAATAATTGGAATAGTACTAAGATTCAACAATAGATATATCTTAGATATGGCATGTTCTATAAATGAGAGATTGAAAAAATTGTGTGAGAGACATGATATTATGTTTGTGGATGGGTGGGATTTTTTTATTAATAAGAAAGAGTTATATAGTAAAGATGGATTGCACTTAGCAAAACAAGGAAGTGAAGATTTAGGGAATTTGGTTTATAAAAAATATTATAGTTAGAGAAATTTATAAAAGGAAGGTAGGGTTTTAAATTGCAGTATTATCAAAAAGAAGAAAAATAAATGGGATGTAAGAAATAAATAAAGGGTAACTGATTTGACTATAAATGTAGATGTGGAGAGGGAATGGGTCTGTAAAATTAATGGTAAGCAAGTTACTTACAAATGTAATGGAGAAGAAAGAATCAAAACAATTTATAAAAGAATAGTTAGGAAAGAAGAAAGTGTTAAAATTGGATATCTGAATATGTAAGATGGTAGGTGACCAAAAAAGTGACTGCAATTAAACAAAGCAGTTAAAAATGAAGAGCTTGGGGTACTATCAGTAGTGAAAATACATCTAAGAGAAGAAGAACTTATACTGAGAGACTTGGGTGATGGTATAGGAGTTATGTCAAAAAAAATATTTTAATACTGTTCAATGTCAAGAACATTTGTGATTTGAGATTAAGTTAGAAAGACAAGAATGGATGGTGGCTATAATGTATATAGCCACTGGAGATAGTCAAACTATAATGAAATGGAACATGAATGCCTAGTTAAGGATATACAGAGAATTGTTGAGTGTTATAGTGGCAAGGAATCAGATAGAAGAAAGGAATATATACATAAATGGAAAAATATGGGTGATTTAGTCTGCAAGTTATGTTAGGAATGCATAGAATATATTAGGCAACTGTTAATTGAATATAAATGCCTGCAAGCAGAAAGGGTACAAATAATGACATTGTTGGAGAATAAATATAAACATAGTGATTATACAGAAAATGCGTTGTTAGTTTTTATGCTGGATTTTGAAAAAAATAAGGGGGATTTAGATAGAAATGCCATGGAGATGACAAAGATTATGTTGTGAAAATGGGATGGAACAGGATAGAGAAGAATATGGAAAAAACTTAGGTTGGGGAATGGAAAGGGAAGGTGGCTAACAGGTTTCTCCGGGCATAGTGGCCGAGAGATTCCTGACTCTGAAAAAGAAGAAGCCATAGTGCATCGCATCACACATAAATAGAAAAAATGTAAAATTGTGAAATATGCTAGTCAGACCATTACATAGTAACAGCAGCCATTTGTAAAAAAAAAAATTTATATTCGAAACTCTCAGTTCTTTTTTTTAAAAAAAGAAAAACAAATTTGCATATCACTTCGCTTAGATAAATGGAAAAAAAATTCTTTTTTCATTGAAATGAATAAATGGATTGTAAATTTTTGGTTCATCCGGGGTGAGGGTTTCGATTTTCATCTATTATAAACTCCCATTTGTCTCAGTTAGATGAATAATATGACTGACCAGACAATATTTTTTTTTCTATATTGTTATTATATTGTAAAAAACAACAACAAGAAGAAAGAACAAAACAAATTGTGTCATGAAGAAAACATATAAGTATATATGGTATTTCAGGGTGTTTCAGGTGATGATTTAGTGCTATTGGTGGTGTATCCAGTTATAACTGTATTGCACATAATAAGTTTATTGCGTTTAAAAATTTTGAGAATTATTAAAATGGAAAATGAAAAGAAAAAGGATGGAGAGCAGCACGAAATAATAGAAGCAAATATTTCTGAAATTAGTTGTGAAGCAGATAGCTTAGAAACTTCAGATATAGACAATGTCCATCCAGATAGTGATTTGTGCAATCAAATAAAGTATAAAGACATTAATAAAGAAATAAAAACACATGAGAATACTGCAACATCTCAAAATTGGATATGATGCAGATGATTAACACATTATTTAGACAAATGGAATTCAGATTAATGGGGCATAATGAAAAGCAAATGGAAAAAAAAAATAAACCAAACATTGAAAGATGATCAAAAACAGATGGATGAATGTTATAGATATATGGCTTAAATGATGGATAATTTTTGCAAACAATTCATATATTCAAATAGTTTGAAAATATTATTTTGCTACAATTAAAATACATACTTTTATTTGAAAATATACAGACTGTAATGATACTGAACATGCTTTGAGAAAAAAGCGAGGAAATGTTCAATTTATTAGCTATTTTGAAACATATATTATAGAATAAGATCACTTTAACTTATTATATCAAAACCGTAAAATTTAATTCGAATTTTTACAAATCTTATCTTTATAATATTAAAGCAATAGTTACTACTTCATAAATAATCAAGATAAATAATAAATATATAGTCAGCAAATTTATATTTTCACTATAATAAAGTTATTTTTCTTTCATGCTGATGTCTTTAAAAATGAAAATAAATTTAAAAACGCTAAACGAGTTTTTGCATCTCTTTGGCCATCTGACACATCTTTTCTTCAAAGATGCTCTTATGATATCATGTTTTCTTTCTTTTATTTGCGTATATGTTTTTTATTGTTCCAACCACACTTCTCGTGATTTTTCTTTTCTTTTATAATATCAATACAAATCTGAAATCTTCTCTGATCAATGATAAATTTGATATTATTAAATTAAAATAAATTTATTATTAATTTTCACAAAAAGTTTCCACTACTATATTATATTTACCATGAATGAAAAGTTAGTTCATAAATAGATAAACTTGTTCAAAAGCAAGTCAGCTTCTGACCAAAAAAAAAATAAAAAAAATTGGTCCAACCATATAAAATGAAATTGCAATGCTTCATCTTTTTATCTTTAGTTATCAGTTAATAAGTTAGTCCACAATCCTATTTCCAATATAAAATTCTTCATAAATATTACCAAAATCTCACTTTTCTTTATGTTTGCCGTAATATCCTATAAATACAATTTATCCAAACTTCAAACACTTTTTAGCAAACCTCTTTATTTGTACATACACATACACCTACGTTTCGACTGACCTGCAGTCTTCTTCAGAACAAGCTAATGCTTGCTCTGAAGAAGACTGCAGGTCAGTCGAAACATAGGTGTATGTGTATGTACAAATAAAGAGTTTTGCTAAAAAGTGTTTGAAGTTTGGATAAATTGTATTTATAGAATTCTTGTCTTCAAGACCTTGTACAAAGAGCTAGACAAACTAATATCATGCACAGAAGCTATTATGAAAATAACAGGAAGTCATATATTTAGAGAAATTACCAAGAGCAACTAAATAGTTTCACGGATTATCAGATCCAATGACATTTTGATTAAAATTCAGACAGCAAAATGGGCGTTTCTATGTTAAGCATCTTCATTAGTATTCACCTGTTAATTCATGAGAGATAACAAAACATTACTTTAGAACAAAACAACTACACCTTTAAAACTGTTTTCTAGTCAAATATATAATTACTTAAAGATAAAGAGAATAATAAAATATATCAACCAATAAAAACCTTGAATTTCATACGCTGCAAGTTTATCCCAGAAATCATAGTGTTTGAGCCAAAAGTTATTTGATTATCAAGATGAGAATGAAGAATAACGCAATTATGTGGAATTTCACAGCTCACAATTGAGTTAATAACAGCAGATTGGTTGACAGTCTACAACACACAAATAAAAAAAGTAGACTTTAAAATGTTAATATACAGTAGAATTTCACAAATATTATTAAAATTATTTCTAATTTTACCTGATCTTTTGTATCATGTGTTTTCAGGCAGTTCTGAATCTCCAAAAATGTGTTAAGATAGTCAGACGGTATTAAATTAACGGCTAAATAAATATGCCGGGCTTCTTCCAAAATTACTAAGTCATAATAATAATAATTAACGTTATAAAAAGTAACAAACAGATAAATTACTTTATCTTTAAAAAAAAAAAACATTATACAAATAACATATTAAAAATATAAGCATATTCATACACATATTTTCAATTTGCACAAATAAAAAAAAAATCTGTGCAAATGAAAAGAAAATAATAGATTTTTTTAAAAAAGCATTCCACTAGATGAAGAATTATCAGTAAAAAAAAAACAAACAATCCAGATAAAAACTGTAAAATAGCTTTAAATCTTCTTTATATTGCTTATGATTTGAAAAAGTTTCCAAGGTTAATCTGGCTCAACCTTGTAACTTCAGATCATAATAATGGCAAACAAATGCATTAATCATTATAGAATGAAGAGCTCCTAATACAAAAAAACATATTCTTCAATCATGTCATGGCATCACCAATTTATCATATTTATCATATAGCAACTTGATAAGATAATGAATGAAAAATCTTTGGCTCTACTTCATCTGAAAAATTAAAAGATTGGGTACTCTCGCTCTGGAAAAATATATTCGCGGGTTTAATGTTTTACTATAGGTAATATAAATAAATAACACAATAGCTCTGTCAAATAATGTAAATTATTGTACACGTATAAAATGTGATAACCAGAGTAGAAAAAAAATTCAAAAAATATTATTGCCAAGCACTTTTGGTACCATATACCAGTTCCAATATGTCACCATGATTCTGGTACACAATACCGAAAGCGCTCGGCAAAATAGTATTAGTGGTAATATTTTCTGAATTTTTTCTACTCTGGTTGTCACATTTTATAGGTAATATGATTATTTAAATTACAGCTCTCACAATAAACACTACTCTTTCTCCTTTAAGTTTTCATTATTAGTTAATAATAATCTTCCTAAGCAGAAAGGTCTCCTCTTTAAACCTGGCAGTCAATGAATGATTATTATTCTGTGTTAATTTATATTTCAGTATTTTAAAGTAGATACTCTTATAAAGATATTCTTTAAAATATATACCTGGGTCTTGTTTTACGTGGATTATTTTAATGCGATTCTGAAGTTATGCGATTCATGTTTCTTCTTAATATCTTTCATATTTCACTATATTTATTAGATATCAAGAAATTTAAATTATTAATAACTTATTTAGACTTGAAATACTTATTTTAAAAAAAAATAATAATAACGTTATATTAACAGCTAATGTGAATATGGCCTGAAGCTGTATTTAGAATTTTAGCTTCTATGTAAATAACCTATTTATACTAATGAGTAAATAATAATAATAGATTTATACTTACATATAAAAATATCGCAATAAATATTCAAAAAATTTAAACTTTTAAACCGTATTTTGTTATATATAACAGAAATAATTAATCTTTTAGATTTTTAAAATAAAAAACGAAGATTTTATAAACAGAAAATAATCTTTCTAATGATAATGTATAATCTTTTTGTTTTGATTACAATCTCATTTTTTTAATATAGAAACAGAAAACCATTAACACAGCACAAAACTAAAAGTGGTGCTAGTTGTACATCACATCATAAATAAAAATAAAGTGGCTAACAGGTTTCTCTGGGCATAATTGCAGAGAGATTCTTGACTTCGTTTAAGAAGCCACAATATATCCAATCTGATTTCTTACCAGTTTACAAACGAACGCTAGTGGTAATGATTAAAATAGGTATGAAAAATGTAAAATTAAATACTGTAGTTAATAAAAAAAGTAAAAAAAGTTTGTCTTGTATTAATTTTTTTCAAATATTTGAAATTTTTTATTAGTCATACTTTATTTTCTTATTTTTTTAATGCAAATTTTAAAATAATTTTTCCTTGTTGCTTTGCTGTTATGCAAATTCTGAAAAATATAGAACCTATTCCCCATTTTTCAAGATAAGTTAAGTCTATTTTTGTGCGATTTTTTTTAATGCGGGTTTTCTGTGGAACCTATCTACTGCATAAAACGAGACCCAGGTGTACTGTTTATCAACAGTTTGTATTTTTCAATTTATTTTATATATATATCACTGAACTAAAAACGTATATCATACGGTATGACCTAAATACATTTCATATTTTAAAAACTTTAGAAAAATGTAATCCCTTATCTCTATTTAGATTTTGTTAATAGACATGTTTATTGTTACTACTTTTAAAACTTCAGTGTTTCTAAATTTTTTATTAAATTTATTTCTTTCATTTTTTGCTTTCATAATTGTACTTGAATACTTTTTTTTAAAATAAATACAATGAATTCTTAATATGAAGCAAGATCGTAAAGTTTAAATAACCAGATACAATGAATAATAAACATCACATAATCACCATTTCTTATGCTTGCTTATAACTGTTATTAAAACAGGCAAAAATCACTATATGTATTGTCACTTAGTGCAAGCCAGAGTAATCAATGGATGCCAGAAGGCTTGTGCATAAATCCCCTCACTGATGAAGGCCACAAGCCAGAAACTAGTTTGGGGATATTGGACGAGAGGCACTAAATGGAGATTTTATGCACAAGCCTTCTGGCATCCATTGATTACTCTGGCTTGCACTGAGTGGCAATACATATAGGGAGTTTTGCCTGTTTTAATACAATGAACAAATGATATAGTTAGTGTTATAAGTATAACAATGACTGCTACTCAATTAACATGAATATTCTGTGCATTTAACACAGTAGCAGAATGATGAACTTAAGCTAAAAATTCTTAAATTAGAAGCTCAATCTGTCACATCTAGAACTCGAATGGCACATGATTTCTTAATTATATTAAATTACTTATTCAAAAATCTCAATATTTACCTATATCGTAAACTTTTATTAAATTTTATAACTAGAGTTGCACTATAAAATTAAAAAAAATACCTTTTATTATAAATATATATATATTCTATACTTCAATTTTTAAAAATAGTTCAATCCAAACAGATGAGGGTGGTATTTGCTCTTCTAATTACACTATTCTATATGTAAAAAAAATTCTGCTTTAAAAAATATCATTTACAAATCTTTCTAAATTATTTAAATCCATAAATGTAACATTATTTTACATGGTTTTTTTTCTTTTGTATTTAGTCTTTAAATTCTGAAAATTCTATAATCTTTTTGAAAATTATATTTTATTCATTATACCATATATTATATTATTTCAAAGATATGTTTTAGTCATTTCTAAAAGCTTTGCAAAGATTTATCAATTTTCAAGTTTTAAATCTCAGGTGACTTAATAGTGCAATAGTCCAATAAACAATATATTATAATAGAACAGACCCTGGCCTTGCATAGCAGTAGACTTGACAGGCTATCAGAGTGGGAGAGAAAGCATATCTAGGATTCCTAAACTTATAGACTAATATCCACTTCGATCTCACTCCTAGGAGATGACATATTAGCGTATGAATAGACATCAGACATATACATGTATACTCATCTCTTTTCTCCATCCTTAATTTCCATTTATCCCAGAATACAAGCTTAGGGAGAATATACATAATAGTCTACTTCAGGGAATATTCATATTACTATCTTTATTGTGCAAGCATGTGATAAATTGATAAATGAATAAAGAAAATGCAAATGACAGTGCTTAATGTGAAATCATATGTTTAACAAATTCATTCACATTTATTACAATTTATGCAACAAGAGATTATAACAAAAGCAATTAATTTGCTTAAATATCTATGACTATTCTTTGATTAGTACTGTTAACACTTATTAATCCAATCCCTCTTTTCCCCTCAAAGAATAATCATTCAATATCAATACCAACAAAAAAATGTGTTAAAACGTGTTATTATATATATATACGTGCTTGCTAATTTAGACTTTAGTAAAATCGTAAATCATTATCTCCAACATGTTTATTAATTAATTTATACTAACAATATGGTGGTGATCTGGAATTCCCCCTTTCTATAATGATTTATTTCTATAATGACAGAAAAGACCATTCATGCTAGAAATTGTTAATCAAATATACTGAAAAACAAATAAATGACGAAATGATTAGTATCAACAAACAAACAACAAATAACGGTGTAACTGTACAAGTGTTGGTATTTAATATGTAGGATATAAAATCATATCTCTAACTCTGGTGATGATTAAATTCATCCATAAGCAAGTTCACACCTAACCCTATATTTTATTTCAATTTAAAAATAAGGCTAATAATGTTTTTCTCTTTTCTAACATATCAAGAATTTATACCTCCCTCAACCTATGATAAAGGAAAGACATAAACAAAAATATATAGATACATAAAACAAGAACATGACATCATCTTAAGATAAATCAAGAAGGAAAATGTCCTAAAAGAATTATATATGTCATTATTGCTATAGTTCATGATCCAATTGATGGGGTTCGAATGTTCTAGAGCGTGCCTGATGGTGATCCGAATTTCTCTCTTTCATATAGCATGCCTTGAATTGTTAAGTTTGCCGCTTCACATCCAAATAGTAAAGTTCATAGTGCTTTCAGCATAGATTCTTTTGGCAATTACAGCTCCATGGGCGACGAATCTCTTCCCACAAGGTAACTTTACACTTAACAATGCATGGTTGTACTTGTCTCTTAACAGTGCATGGTTGTACTTGTCTCTATATACATAGGTGATCAAACTGGAGTTTGTTGAATAGCAAGGTATTGGCTATTGGGAATCGCAAATTAAAGTTGACCCAACTCTGCAGCTCAAGATCGAAAATACTCTTGAAGTATCGAATAAATTTTAAGCTATTTCTAGGATTTATCAATTTAAAATCCCTTAGTTTGCTGGGTTTAAATCCATACACTTTTATTCTAGCTTTTATCCATATTCAATGAGATATTTTCGTTTAATATTTTAACTTTGATTGCTGCAGACCCTTCTATTTAAATGACAAGCTCAATTTTCTGCTCACAAAGTACAGGTGTTGGTTAGCCGACAAGAGTTTTTGATCTGATTTTTGAGAAGAAGGGTTGTTTGTATATATATTTTGCCGATCACCAAAATGAAGTTGTTTTTTTAATATTAATTTGACTCTTTCAAATGGTGAATTCGAGTTCATGCATTAAATTATTTACATCATGTGTTATGATTTATAAAGATAAATGTTGGATTAATAATAATAATAATTTTATTTATTTCCTTTCTTTATGTTTTTGTGATTTTCTTGCTTGTGTCTAAATTTGACCATCTTTTTTCTTATATTGTTGTAATATGTATATATTTAAACAATACTTCATGAAAGGTTTTATAATAAAGATAAGTGGCATTTGGGTTATGGATTTTATCATGTTTGTTTATTTTTTTTAATTATATAAATAATTAAGATGCTTGAAAACATTTTTAGTTTTTTGGGAATACATTTTATTTGGGTTATATTCTCTTTATAGATATAACTTATGTTACCTTATATGTAGAGAATGTTGTTATTGTGGATATTAGGATTGAAGTAGCTAAGGGTGTTTAATGGTCTTTAATGGGATGTAAGACCACATCTTGCAATATCCCGTATACTTTATACTTTGATTACCATCATAAACAAGTCAGCTGGGGAAGGGAGCAACAGTGATTTGATATTAGTAACAATTTATGTAAAAAATGATATATCTAACTGATTATTCAGTATAAAGTGGAAAATGGCAACTTTTTCTGCATATACTGATAACTTAGATCATCTTTGTGTTTGCAAAAAGTATAGTTGCATTTCGCATAGTATAATTGTAATATTGTCCAATTTTATATATATATGTTTTTATATAGTGAATATGTATACTGAATGTACTTCCTTTAAATTAATGTATATATCTTGTAAATGCAATTGTACATAAACTTATTTTTATATGAATTATGGGATGCAGAGGGAATAAAGTAAATAGTTAAATGTAATTCATACTTGGGAATTCATGACTTCTTGCGGTACAGCATGATATACATTAAAGTGCATAATAATTCTCTTTTGATTGTCATTTTTGGCCTAATAAAGAGAAAGTTTACATATGTATGGGTATTATCCAGTACCAACAACCAATATATAGAAAATGAAAATTTCAAACAAAATTTTCCAAAAAGTCAATTCCAGGAAAAAACAACTAGAGAAATGTCAGAACATAGAAACAAAATTCCTAATAAAAGTAGAATTTGATTGCTGGTTCAGTATGCGCTCTAATGTATATGATGCTTTACCACAAGAAGTCATGAATGCCCACATATGAATTACATTTAACTATTTACTTCATTCACTTTATTAGTTCACATACTACTTTCTTATCTAATTTATTTCATTTATTAATTAATGCACTTTTTTATTTGCTTACTTCATTCAGTTTAATTTCTCATTATTATGTGATATGTTGCCTAGGATTTTCATTTCAAAGTGATATTAAATAAAGAGAATGCATTGGCAGTTAGTAACAACATAATCTATTTGAAAAGCTCATCAATTACAGAGTCATACCATTTTTGTAAATTTTTCATGTAGAAAAAAAAATGTGAGAATGTGTTCATTTCATGCTGTTCACACAAAGGATATCAAATGACTCACTCAGCTAAAAAATAAATATCTTTTTTTTTTTTCTTTACACTGATTTAAAAGGAAGAATTAATTAAAAGCTGAGTTTGTGTAATATTTTTAAAATTAATATGATTTTTCATCCTGGAGATGCAAATAGAGATAGTTACCAAGTTCATGCGAAGTGTTTGATAAATTATCATAGACTAATTCAATTATGGGCAGAGCAATTTATCTAAGCAAGAATTCAAATGCTGGAAATTAGTGAACTTGTAATTCAAATAGATGAAATGAGGTTTGGTGATTGGTGAAAATACAATAGTGGAAGAATTTGAATGGATAAAGTGTGACTTCATCAGATGTTAATGTACAAATAACAAACAACAGGAATCATGGAGTTAGAATAGATGGACAATGGGTGTTTGGTTTAAATCAAGAGCAAGACTGCTGCTACTTCTATATAGAATACCGGGACAAAACCAGACTATTTCTCATTTATATTAAAGTACACACGTACACCCTATTTCACAAATATATTCAGATAAATGTCGAGAATTACAGGATCTTAAATGCAAAGGTATACCATCATTCTACCTTAAATCCTTATAAACATTATACTAATGCAAAGGCAGGAGCCAAATACCGTCTACTGAGCATTCTTAAGTGGAGGCCAAATGTAAAATCTTATTTAAAAAAAGAGAGAGAGATACATCTTGAAAACTTTTTCAATCATACCTTAATCATTTGTGTTGAAAAATTTTATAGAAAATTATATTTTTGACTGATATAAGAAAAATTTATTATAAATAAATTTATTATTAATTTGAAATAATACTTACGTAAATAAATACCATTTGTTTTTTTTATGATCATTTAATTTGTTATCTTTTGTAACTGTATTTGTACAAAGAAATACTTTCACTACAAATGGTAAACATTATTCACAAATTTTCAGTAACATAAGGTAGAGCACATACTAAACTGGTATCAAGAAATCAATATTGCATCTTTTTAAAATACTATTGAGGAGATCTTTACAACATAAATAGGTTCCACCTGTTTTGCAAAAAATATGCTCAAGTTGATCATGAAAATTTTTTTAGGAAATGTATTTCTTTTCATTCATTTCACATATAATTTAAACAAGATGTGTCGTTACAACAATAGATTAAATGTCATCATATCAGCAAGCTGAATAACATACAGAATGATCTTCTGACTTTATCCTATGTTCAGAATATTAAAGAACAAGGAATATTCTCAAATATAATTTTTGCAGGTTTCTATGTTAAGATGATTCATTAACACTTATATCACTATAATAAAATACTGAAACAACAAACTGGAGTTGAGTATTGAACTTCAATATCTAAATCTATCTTTCCACCTAAAAAGCTACTATGGTATTCAAAATGATTCCCTCTTACATGATAACCATCCAATCAAAATGTCTCAGATTTCCATTATTGTCTGCTAAAGCAATTGAGCTTTGTATCAATTAATTACAGATATAAATTTTTATAGACTGTATTCAAATCATTAAAAACCTTTTATAGATCACCCTTTGAATATGATTTTTTAAAAAAAAGCATAATCATCAACATAGTACAATTCTAAAATTAAAAAAAAAAACGTTATTTTTACTTATAGTAATGATTCAAATTAAAAGCCCCACCATCAAAACAAAGTTTAGTTATTTTATAATAGAATATTAATTTTAGATGTACAAAGTACCTGCATTTAATTTATAGTGGCTTAATTCCTGCCAAATAATTTTTCGAGCATTCATCATAGCAGTGTTTTGTTCGGGGTTTAAACCAGAAAAATGTTTTTTCCCATAAAGTCCACTCCGGCTTCCAGAAATAAAATCATTTTGATTCACACCAGTAGCCATAGCCAATAAAATATCAAAAAATAAAGACAACTGCAAAATAAAATAAATTCAAGTTAATTTCAATATAGAAATATATATATATACACTGAACACTCGATCTATCATTTTTCAAGGAACTAGAGAAAATAAATAATATGATATGGAATAATGATATTAAAAACAATTTAATAATTATTCATTGAAATTGCACAAATAAAGAATAATTAACTGTTAGTTTTAAGTCCAACTCAGACATTCTACTAATATTATTTGAAAAATGTATATATAATATATGTAATTATAAAACACATAATATAAATATATCCAAGACATATGTCAAACCACGTTTAAATATAGATAAAAAAATTGATTAATCAAATCTCACATAAGCATGTAAATGAATAAAGAGCTAATCATCCATATCAATGCAGAGAAAAATCACTATACAATATTTTATCTCAATAACAGAGATTTCATCAAGTAATTCTGGATATAACACTAGTTCACACCAAACATCCACTCCTTGGTAGCATTTAATATTTAAATTAGAAATGTGTGACTCTATTCAAATGAATGAAATAGAAAAAAAAATTTATTCTTGCAAAATGCATTACATATATATTACACAGTACAAATAGTATGCCAGAGACTGTAGCCCATGCTAACATTTGTAATACAAGCTTATTAAATTAGGTCATGTGACATCTGACTTGATTTTTTTTTTTTTGTAATCATATATATGTAAATGATTATGGTATGCAATTACTAAAATTAGAAATACATGAAAAGAATAAAAAATAATAATACAACTCTTTAAAAAATGCATTTTTAAAATATAAATCACAAACAATATGCCAAAAAAATATGAACGACAATTATGTCATTATAAAACACACACAGACATAAATAATGTATAAATATATCTAAATATATAAATAAATGGTTTAATCAAATGAATAACTATATAGTAATGAATCTCTGTGCAATGATATAGGTGACAAAACTATTTATTCATTTACCCACATGTGTAGTTTAATTAACCAACTTTATTATATATATAATATAAAAAATAATTATTTCTTCTTATGTGACCAAATTGCTAAATAGAAATTTAGCTAACTTACACTTGTTATAAAATTTGCATATACCAAATAATCATGTGATAAAATTTAAGACATTTTAATAATAATCTAAATGTTTAACCTTTATTAGATGTAATAGTAAAAGAAATAAAAAAAAACATAATATTTTTTTTCTTTTCTTAATGTAGTTTATTTTTATATATTTATTTTAAAAAAACAAAGATATTAGGATCTAGGTATAAATAGAATATTTTATTTTTCAAAAATTAATCTTTATCTGTGAATAAATTCAAAGTATTTTTCAATTAGTGTAGAAATAGAATTTTTTTTTGAAAAACAAACGATAATCTTTCTTGTAAAAAGAAAATCAATTAGTCATGGTTTAATGCAGTAACTTCTGAGAAAATCATGTGATTGGATAAAAAATTGATATCAGGAGTTGTTGTTTTTTTAAAAAAAAAAAAAAAAAGATAATGTGGAAAATAGAATTCGTTTTCAGTAGTTGCGAGTTGAGCAATCAGAAGTTCCGCATGGAAGTCCGATGCTAAATTGGTCATATTCTTAGTTTTAAAAAAAAAGATTTTTGGTAATATGTACAATAATATGAAATTTTTAAGAACCATATGCTAAGCTCTTGTTAAAAACAAATCATTACTACTTAACCATAACCAATCTTATTAAAAGAAGTGTAGAAGGAAAATATTCCTGAAAGAAACTTTCAACTGGTCTTATGTATTCATCCACTCAAAATCATGACTGTTTCAGCTTGTTATCTTGAAATGAAAATATTGTTAAATTGTAAACCTGGAGCTACAAAAATAAAAAGAAAAAAGAAAACCTAAATGGAACAAAAAAAGAAAAACTACTAAATTAGAAATCTGAAGCTACAAAAAAAAAAAAAAAGTGAAAAAGCTAAATGGATAAAATAATTATTGAAAAAACTATATCAAGAAAAAAATGTGGAATCAAGAGGTTGACCAAACTACTATCTGCAAGATCTACCAAAAGAGACACTCAACTAGGCAAAGATAAAATGAGATATTGTCTGGTGTATATCTAATATATTTATAAATGATGTTTTAAAATAAATAAAAAAGTAATAATTGAAAACAAGGGAATCCTTTTTATTCCTACTTATTTTTGTTAAAGATTTTTTTTTATTTGATTAAAATTATGTGGGACATCCTCATTATCAAAAGAAAAAGGGGAGAAAGGTTCAAGTTAAATTTATTTTTTCTTTCTGAATGAAATAATTTTTTTATAAGGTTTGATTATTTACTATAAAAGAATAACTCATCTAAATTTAAATGTTAATTATTTAAGAGGAATTAAAAAAAGAAATAATATTTATAGATGACATGAAATTATATGTACTACATAGATAAGGTCGATCAGTCTATATTAACTTAGAATTTGTCACATTATCATTGTCTAAATTTTTTTTTACTTATTAACTTTATAAATAATATAAAAACTCTGTCGGATAATAAAAATTATTATACACAGATAAAGCGTGATAAACAGAGCACAAAAACATTAATTATAAACAATAATTAGCCAAGTGCTTTCAGTACTGTATACCAGAACAGAATCATGGCGACATACTGGAACTGAACAGTTAATATTCCAGTGCATGCTCAGTGTGACACTAGTGTTACCCTGATTAATAACGTTTTTAGACTTCGCAATAAACCAAGCCTCTTTCAACACTAGTGTTCCACAGAGCATGCACTGGAATATTAACTGATCAGTTCCAGTATATCGCCATGATTCTGGTATACAGTACCGAAAGCGCTTGGCTAATTGTTATTTATAATTAATGTTTTTGTGCTCTGTTTATCAAACTTTATTTGTGTAGAATTATTAACTTTATATTAAATAATTTCTGAAATCATTTTTTCTAACATTATTTTTCTATCTGCTCTGTGATTACCAGTGTGTGCAATTGATTTCATCATAAGTTGTGCTTTGAGGGATTTGTAGGTTAATCCAGTGAAATTATTTAACAATAAAATGAATTAAATGTGTATATTTTCTCTTGCTCACAATCTCCATAGTCCTTGCAATCCCAAAGCTAGTCAAATACACAATGCTATTTGCAATATATATATATGCGTGTGTGTGTGTGTGGACATCTAGATAGTTCTCTGTAGAATTATTGGGATGGCACGCTACGGTCATAAAAGTCAGCTTTAAAATCCACATACCTCACTTTACTTTATAAATTTGATAACTAGGTTATTGATGGCCAGTAACTTCATGGTGGCTGATGCCCAGAATGATGATCAGCACTGTTATTATGATCTTAGCAATTTTTATGCTTATTAAATATCATTGCATACAGATAAAATATTTTGATGATTGCTTTTATAATTTGTCCCAAGTTTGGCGTGATGATTAGCCTAAAATTTTATATTATGTTGCTTTTAAATCCATTGGCAAAGGATGATTGTTGGTGAGTATTGCTGGAGAGGCTATGATTATCATTTATAATATGTTTCTTATATTATTTACTTCCAATGTTGATTCTTGTTCATTTTCTATGCTCAATAAAAATAGTGATGCTTTTGATGATGATGATTTCCATCATCCTGTACACACTTTATTCCATATCATTACAATATATATGTAATATAATTACATATGCTTAAAAAATTACAATATAGTGATTAAATAAGATTTTTTTTTAATAAATAATCTCATATTTAATCATTTAATTCATTATAAAGATTAATATTTTTGTTTTCTACTGTATTTTAATTTTACAAATATAAAAAAAAATATTCAAATTCAAATCTTGAAAATTTATATAACCATTGTCCTAAGTCCTTTTAAAAAATGCTTTTAAAAATTTGCAACAAACATCAACATTTCTCATTTTAAAGAACACAGCAAAATGAACAAACACTGGAAACAGAAAATACATCTCTTAATCAATTTGTATAAATAAAAAATTGAGAAAAGAGAACATATTATTTAAATCAATTTGAAAATTTTTCAATACATTTTCTGTTAAATTAAAACTTGAATTCTGTACACTAAAATGAGTGTCACTTTTTTTTAAATAAAGTAATAAATATGTCATTTCAAATAAAAAATATTCATACAAAGAAATATTGCATGTCAGGATTATAATTTATCAATGAGAGATATATTAAAATGACAGTTCAAAAATAATCAAACAAAAAAAATAACTGGACTGGTTGCAGGATCAAAGAAAGAAAGCAATAAATGCAAGGAAAATGATACATATATGAAGAATGGATCTAGAGTTCACTATAAATGAATTATTAAAAAAAAAAATTTACATTACCTGTAAACAATGCTCTCCACTATCAACACCTAAGTATGTGCAACAATTTAAAGGAGAATGATTTTGTAAAGTGAGAAGACTTTCAGACACTTTTTGACTTAAGTAAACAATTCCTGATACCTAAAACAAAGTATCATAATAACATTTTATTAGAATATATAACTAATTAAAATAATGAATCATATAAAAATAAAGATCCATAAAACATGAAGTTTGATAGCGTAAATAAGTCTCTAAGCAGTAAAATAAATATCTGATCCCATTTCAAAAATATCAATCTTTAATTTTTAAGTGGATTATGTAATTTATAAGTGTAAATCTAAAATTAGACATCAATTAAATTTTAATAACATTAATTTCTTTACTACCACTGATAATCAATCAGTATTTGATTAGAATATTCAAGTAATTAAAAATTTAAAAATACATTGTATTCATTTATTTATTCTGATTTTAAAAAATGTTTGATATAAAGGACAACAAAATACTCAACCATTCAAAATGAATAGCTAATTAAAAGAATAAAACCGGTAACAAAAAGAACACCTAAAGTAAATAATATTATTTATTCAAATATATATTTGAATCTAAACTAATCTTAAATCTTGTTGTAATTTTATATTGGACTATTTTCATCATCTAAGATGTGCATTGAATGCCTTTAGAAAAATTTAACTTTATTTAAATATTCCAAATACATTCAACTGTTAGTAATAGCACATCAAACAAGTTAGTATTTGCACAACTTTTCAAGAAGTATTATGCTCCCCTCTCCTTCAGGTGTTGCTGACCTGACCAATGACAATATTAGCATGGGATTCGAACCTGGACTCTTAGTACTATCACTGTTCAGTCCAACAACACTTGAAAAAGAGGTGAGAATAATACCTCTCGAAACGTTGTGCATATACTAACCTGTTTGATGTGACATTGCTAACAGTTGAATGTATTTGAAATATTTAAATAAAGTTAAATTTTTCTAAAGACATAATAGTTCAATATAAAAATACAACTAAAACACCATCATCACAAACCTTCAGGAAAACACTAATCTTAAACCTATGTTTAGAAGTTTGAAAAAATTCTTAGGAAAAAAAATAAAATATTTGTAAAGAATAAAATTTTATTACAAAGCAAATTTATTGATGTATTGATGAACGTCTCTTCAAAAAAAAAAAAAACATGCCAAAGTTAGGTTCTTTAAGATAATGAAAGTGACAACATTCACTCGAAGATACAAAAGAGAATAGCAAGCACATATCACTGAATTTAATATTAAATACATCTCACTGATGACAATTCTTGAAAAAATTATACTAAATTTAATAATACCGTTCAAAAAAATCCATGTTCCCTTTTGAATTAATTGAAACTAAACTTAACAATGGTATAAATTCAAACATGTAATAGCATTCAATACATTATACTTTTCTTTTTTCGCTTTTTACAATGTGTACTAATATATATATATAATAAATGTAAAATACAATACCCGTTATAAAATATTATATATATAAAAAAAAAATCTTTAACGGTAAATACAATATTATAGTTTAAATTCTTTTGTAGCGCTTTAAATATTGAACTCTTTGCTAATGAACTTTTAAAGGTTGGTTATGATAAAAACAAAATCTTGCGTACATTTAATAATAAGAAGAGAGTTTAAAGTGTTACTTTAGATAATAAAAAATGGATAAATAACATGCAATCTAAATTAATTAAGAATATATTTAAAGAAAAGTATAATATTTTATTTTGGGTTCCTCTGAATGTTAATCGATTGACAAATA
Source organism: Epiperipatus broadwayi (assembly GCA_028023455.1). Taxonomy (NCBI): domain Eukaryota; kingdom Metazoa; phylum Onychophora; class Udeonychophora; order Euonychophora; family Peripatidae; genus Epiperipatus; species Epiperipatus broadwayi. Next base: position 209,300 of record JAQFVV010012837.1, read on the forward strand.
ATTCTAAGAGTATAATTCCTAAATTGCAAAGAAGTAATATAATTTATCAGAATTCATGTGGATGTCAGAAATTATATATTGGTGAATCGAGATCTTCTGGGAAAAAAAGATTGAAGGAGCATCAATTATTATATAATCGAATTAAAAATAATGTAAATAGTCAATTTAATACAGCTTCAGTGTTCTTTGACCATGAAAAAACTTGTAATTATAGTTTACATTTAATAGTAATGAAATAAAAATATTCATGGAAGAAAGAAATCATAAAAAGAGGAAAATTAAAGAGGCAATTTTGATTGATAAATATAAGAATGATGTTATTAATAGGCAAGTTACAAATATGGCCATACACAGCTTATGGAAATATACGTAACATTAAGTTTAAAAAATTTGAAATTCAGTTAAAGCTGACGAGGATTACCAAGTAATCGAAAGCACTACAAAAGAAATTAAACTATAATATTGTATTTACCGTTAAAAAAATTTTTTTTAATATATATATATACACAGTAATATGTACTACAATGTATATTATTACAATAACAAAGATATTAATAATATTATCAATAATAAAAATAAATTATGGATTAAAAAATTGAAAAAAAATGAAAATAATACGATATATAGAATAAAAATATTAAATAATAAAGACAAAATGATCAATAATGACAATAATAATTTAGGCAATATAATCACAATAAAAGAAACTAAAAAAATAAAGATGAGAAAGTTATAGTTTTTACGAAACCTGATAAAGAAAATAAATTGGTTATAATAAATGCATTGTACAAATGAAAAAAGACATATATAAATGCTATTACATGAATATATATAATCAATGCATAATGATCAAGAAATGAAGATAAATTATAAAATTCAAATATGCTAAAATCCTAATTAGTATACTAGTTGAAGTCATAATAATCATGATCTATTTAATTAGTAAAAGCACTTCACAAGATTATGTGCCCAAACCATGTAATAAATATTGCCAAATGATATCTTCTCTTCTGCCAACATTGTTTTCACCATATTAATTGATCATATTCTATCTCTCTTTTGACATGAATCTTTATCAAATTATCTACATTAAATTACACATTTAACTACCCAGTTATAGTGAGCCCTTAATGAAATTGTGAAAAAAGCACCTCTTAGATCTTCAAAATGACTATTAATGACAAATCTACCATTCTCTACAATGATGCAGCAATGAAATCTCCATAATACCCTAATTAGCTCCTCACTTCCAATTAAACCCTTGAAATAAAACATTTTCAAAAAAATAAAATCATTTAAGTTTTATGTGGTGAGATTTTTTAATAATTCTTTCTTGTCATAATTCAATTTACTGCTAAAGCTAGTTATTTATAAAGTGAATTTTCTATTTGCAATGGTTTTTTTTATTTAATATCAAAAAATTATTTTTCTTCTATATAACTATTTTAAACAAAGATCAAATTTAACCATCTCAATATCATTAAACTATCTAATTAATCAATGAATACCTTTAAATCTCTTCTTAAGTCCCTCTCTCATCATTACCTGTTGCTGATCAATGATCCGGTTTTATCAAAGTCATTGCCTTTCTAAATTTGTTTCACTATTTTTTAGATAATAAATTTCAAAGTTAAATTTTATTGTAAGTATTCATTAGATATGATATACCCAAAATATTTCCATTATTCTTCTAAATTTTTATTAAACCATTCATAACTGATGATATATTAAAATATAGCTTTCTCTTGCATTTATACATAAAAATTCAAAATAATATTTTACATTTTCACTCTAAAAAGAAATAATTCATATAATAATCATCACCATAAAAAGACTATAAACTCTATAAAGAAATTTTCTAAAAAAGTTAATTTAATTTTAAAAATTATTTTATTTCTAAATCATTTACTATAGAAGACTGACTGAATTAACCATAAATATAGATGAACTTTTGTGGGATAAAATAATTTCTAAATTTTGAGCAAAAAAAAACCCCAAAGCTCCACATTTGGTCATTTGCTATAAAAAGTAACTATAACAAAAACATAAGTCTGCATATAAATACTCGTACTGAACAGATAATACCAATACTAAAAAATAAATAAATAAAAAATTGATTAAATCCAAAACAAGATGAAACATTAATATAAACTATTCTAACTATAGCTTTCAAAATAATCTTTTAAAAAATAAATAAATAAATATGAATTGAGCCAGATGAAATTATGATATGCAAATTAAAAATGAAGTGAATAAACTCACACATTTTAAATGAATGAATGCTCAGAATTGTATCATATAATAAATGCATGCAATTCCAATGCATTCTAATATCACAGTTTTTGTCATATTACATAATGTAATAAAAGTCACATGATCACTATTTCTTATGCTAGCACATCACTGTTATTAAAACAGGCAAAACTCTCCATACAGTAGTGCCACTCAGTGTCAACCAGAATAATCAATGGATGCCAGAAGGCTTGTGCATAAAATTCCTATCTAGTACCTACTCATCCAATATCCCCAGATTAGTTTTGGCATCCATTGATTACTCTGGTTGGCACTACTGTATGGAGAGTTTTGCCTGTTGTAATAAAAGTACTTACCAAAGGCACAGAATCTTCTTTTACGACACATTTTTCAATATCTTCTATTTCAGCGCAATAAAAAATATCTTCCACTTCTCCCTTTAAAACAGTTATATATATTGGAATATAAACATTAAATGTTTTCATAAAATCACCAAGTAATCAATAATTAATGTAATGAAATTACTTTTAAAAAGAATATGGATAATAATTTTAATAATGACTTCGCAACTTACATTAAGTAAGATATGTAAAAGTATTTGCATTTCATTTAGAGTGAAATCTAGATTTAAATAGTATGTCTCTTTGTATGATTCTGTGGCTGAGAATAAGTGAGCACAGAAAATAAACATATGCACACATATATAAAATTCAACAGTAAATCTAACAAAAGAAATTCTACATACAAAATTTTGCAAAATAAATTAATAATCTTATTTTATAATAGACAATTAATAATTTACTATGTAAAAGTAATATAATGTATAACTTTAAAAAAAAAAATGCATTTTTTAACTGTAAAAAAATGAAAATACCATAATCATTTCTTGAAGTTTAAAATATCAAAAAAAAAAAAACAAGAATTCTAGAGAGTTTTTATAATGGAGTCTGATAAAATGAAATAGTTCTAGAATGTCTTTCATTATACCATTGATTCGATGTAATTTTCACAGAACTATCTATATTTAGGTAAAATCTATTCCGAGTCCATACCCAAAATTAGAGTCATCATTCAAAATAATCATTTAAGCATGAAAAATCAAAAATTAAAATGTGAAAATACATACAAAAGTAATTGTTGAACATATTGTATAATTCTAATTTAAAGAAAACTAAAATTCATTTTTTAAAAACATAAAAATATAAACTTATATATTCTAATAAAATTTATACATTATTATAATATTCAGCAGCTATCCTATCTAATCTAGAAGCCTCACCATCCCTCGTAACATTATATAGTGCAAATCTTTTTCTGAATCCAGAAATAATTATTTTGCTGGCAATAAATTTCTTCATTGGAATAATATTTAAACTACAAAGCAACAAAATTATTCAAACAATTGATTAACTTTTACATAAATGTATGTCTCATTATCACTTTTAATTAAACCACATTAGCAAGAAGAGTTACCACTAGTTCTATGAGGTTACAATTTAAATTGTTCAGACTAAAAAAAATTTGCTATATGTTGTTTTTTTTTTAATTTTATTTCTTTAAAATGATGTAAAATGTCTTAATCATATCATTTTCAGAATTTAAATTTCTAACCATTTTATAACTTTCTCTTTTAGAAATTATCTTCTTTTTTTTTCTACTACCATATTGATGAATTTTTTGACACTATTTTTGTGATACATAATTAAATTTAATATTTGTAAATAATATAATAAACAAAACTAGTTAAATTGAACAAATTGCAAAAAAAAAAACTAAATGCAAATAAGCTCAGAAAATATAATATCCATATCTAATGTTTTATTCAAACTGAAATATTGTGAAGTCTTACATAAGTCATTGCTATTTTAGGTTGAAGCACTTATTGTAGCAATTTTTTATTATAACGAATGACATTCATTGATTAAGCAATTCCACGCTTAATTAATTTTTTTACAATTTTACTGGAATTTCATTTTGAAATATTTTTTTAACATCCAATATTAACCAGTTTCAAATTTTACTTTTACAACACACAGCTAAAATTATTACAGTATATGCAACTAGGAAAACAATTTTAATGAAAATATGTAGAACATTTTTGCCACTAAAGATTTTTAAAAAAAGATAAGTGAATTAAATTAATAAGCAAGTTTTAGATGCTTGCCATTTTACAAAGATTTTCATTTTTTTTTTTTTTTTTTACTAGTTTCATTTTTAAACCACTGGAACATCACATGATCACCATTTCTTTCATGTGTCAAGGCATCGGCCAGAACAACTGCTTGTAAGGCAGCTGTGCTGACCCCTTGACCACCAATGCATGACTATGACCACCATTTCTTATGCTTACACAATCTATTTAAACAATAGCAATTCTCTCCATACAGTAGTCACCAGTGCAACCCATAATCAATGGATGCTAAAAAGCTTGTGCATCAAAATCCCTATCTAGAGCCTAGTCAACCAATATTCCCAGACTAGTTTCTAGCTTGTGATTTTCATGTTGTAATTCGGAACCAGACATGCTAGTACTTTAAAATTTTTATGGTGAATAACTAAACTATGTCATTACAAAACACATATGATTATTCAGAGATGGTGCTACAGACAGCTTCAAGAGAGATCAGTCAACTTTTCACTGAAACACATTGTGTATGTACATATGTGGACATCTATATGTATTATTTAGATGGTGCTAAGAAACTAAACCTCATTTTTAAAAGTCCATACATTTTATTTATATATTTCAAGATAATGACTGCTATTTTATTTCTTGCCAATATATGCTTGATACCAAATAATCTTTTGATGATGATCAGTTTTCAATGAATATAAAATTATAAATATTCTAGAAAATTTATTTAGCATTCAATACGTGCTTAGTTTTACTTATATAGCATATGTGTGGAAAACATTAAAAAGTATCGATATTTGTTCATCATGTCTCACATTGGCATTGACTTGATGGTGACGATTACCCTAAGACTTTATAATATGCCTCTTAAATCCAGTCACAAACAAATGATGGCTGTTGATTATATTTGTCTTTGGCATCATTTATAATTGCCATTAGTTTCTCATGATACTTGATGTCAGAGATTTATTATTTACACATGCATGATGAATACCAGTAGAGGGTACTATTATTATCTATATTCTTGATATATGACATTATTTAAAAGTGAAGAAATCAAAAAGTAACAGATTTGACTTTTCATAAGTTATTACCAGTATCCTAATTTGCAAGATATAGACCATGATGGATAATTTGAAGTGAAAAAATATTTTAATATTGCATGTTAATTCAAAACAAGAATTAAAAAAAAAAAAAAAAACCATTAATTGTTGCATCAATGTTCAATTTAAGTTCTCGAAAATGATTTAGATGGTCTGAGTAAAAGCCTGCTTTTCACATGGCAGTTTTACATAGTTTGTTCCAGAACTATTAATTCAAATTTTTATAACTTAAAAGTGAAAAATACCACCACACAAAGAAAACTTAATAGTAAAGAACTATTTCAGACAATAACATATACCCAAAAATTTTTTTAGTAATTCCATGTTACTAACTTTTTATGATTTTTAATTAAATTTTAAATTACATTGATGACACATTTCTTCCTCTCATAAATAATAAATAATTAAATTTTCTGAAGCTGAATAAAGAAACTTAGCTATTTGAAAGCCTACAACAATTAAAAATACTGCATAAGGGGCTCCTATTTTCTCCATACTTTACTTGATCTACTTTCGAGAATGTTACAGTATACACACAGTATATTCTGATGATTATGTAATTAAAATATTTCCATACTGAGAGCATGAATTATTTGATTCACTGCAATCAGAGATTCTGAGATATTTCTGATTTAACGTCAATAATAATAGTTCCATTCTTCATCATTAATTATTTATAAATTTATTTCTGAACTTTTTTAATTCATAAACAAGTTTACAGTCAATTAATTATAACAGAAAATACTAAAAGTTAACAAAAGTATGTATTAAAAGTTAAGTACAGTAGTTTAAAAATAATTAAAATATAAAAAATTACTTTTAGTAACATTGTTTTTATTTTGTAACTTTTATTGTAAATTATGTTTTTATATATTTATATATTATAGTTTTTTAGAATGTTTTAGAAACCAATAAACATCACATGACCACCTCCTCTTATGCTTGTGTATAACTGTTGTTAAAACAGACAAAACTCACTATATATTTGGCTCACACAGCAAGCTAGAATAATCAATGTGTGTGGCAATATATATAGTGAGTTTTGCCTGTTTTAATGTTAAAGAAAGTAAATGATTATTTTAATCTATTAAAAAAATCATATTTTGTACATACAAAGTGTAGTAAGTAAGAGAACCCAATAGAATAATATGTTCTTGTAGGAAGTACGAAGATATACCTTCAAAAATAAGAAGTAAAAATTTTGTTTTTTAACTAAACTTTTGTTTTTATAAAACAATGATATTAAGTTAAAAATTATATATCTGCATCATCAGAGAATTTGGGTGAAATCAATTTTTATGTATACACAATGAACACACCTTTTGTTCTAATTTCTGAAGCAGTTTATGTTAAGGATTTATTATCTTATTTCATTAATCTTGCAAGCTTCTTTACATTTTGGATTTAGAAAAAAAATCCCTTATCACAAAATAAACATTCTGCCATATAAGAAATGTAAGTCATCATATAATAGGTTTTCATGGAATAATGCAAGTTTATTTATTTCTTAGATGATGCACTTTGATGAATTTTCAGCTTAGATCCTTTGAACTTTTCTAGATGTTGTCTCTACCATGCAGCATTATACAATCCATTACCAGTAGTTTGTTAGGGAAACTCTAAAAATTCTCTCATTAAATAATTTAATTCAATAATTCAGAGATTTATTGCTATAATTATTACTGATATTAATTAACGGCTCAGGAAATATTATGATGTTTGGACATCAAAAAGAATCAGTGAGCCTAATAATCCTATTCAATTTGCCAAATTGATGAGAGGTTTTTTTATCTTCACTACTAGAGAATCAATCCAGAAACTTTAAGCACTGTTACAATTGCATTAAAAAAATTATATACAACTGTCAAATTTCTTTTCAAATATTCTGAAGAAAGAACCGTTCACACTAAATTAAATATTATTTATGTATTCAAATTACATGAAGCATTTATGAGAAAAAAGGTTTTACAGTTTAGTCTGCAAAATCCATAGTCGGTTTTGTTTCTATATTTTTGATGAAAAATAACTAATGAACTGAAATCAATAACAATCTGAGAAAATGTAATTTATCCAACTTACTTTGAACACTTTTTAGCAAAACCTTTTATTGTACATATATTAATATACAATCTTATATTTTGACTGTCCTGCAGTTTTCTTCAGAGCTATGATATAATGAACAAAATAAAATAAAGTACATAACTATATAAATAATACCATAAAAATGTAAATAATAAAATTTAAAAAACAAAACATAATAAAACTGAAATAAATATAATTTTGTTTACATTTTTATGGTATTATTTATATAGTTATGTACTTTATTTTATGTTGTTCATTATATCATAGCTCTGAAGAAGACTGCAGGACAGTTGAAATGTAAGATTGTGTATGTATATATGTACAATAAAAGGTCTTGCTAAAAAATGTTTAAAGTAGAGTGGATAAATTAAATATTACAGCAAATAAAGGAAGCAGTAAATTTGATAATAATCTGAGAAAATATTAATAAACTATCTTCTTTTTTTCCAAATACTTGAACTAGATATGAAAGTGGATAGCAGAACTTATATTTTATAGTAGAAACTAAATATTAATATAATATACCATGTCTAGAACACATTCAACTCGTAAGTGGATTAATCAAATGCCTTCTATTAATATCTAGATGGATTTTTTTATAGTGATAACTATGTTAAAGATTTGTCTCTACAAATCATTAAATTTTTCAAAATTTGCCTTGTACTAAGACATGATCATCAAAAATTGATTTCTTACAGAAAAACATTGGTAGAAATTAGATAAATCAGAAATTTATTTTCAAAAATTTGCTTAAGTTAATATTTTTTTTATAAGATTTATTAGAGTTTTTTGTTTTTAGATTATTTATTATGAAGTGGAATTTGTTAAAGTGAGCATTTTATTAAAAATTTCACATTAATGACCTAGAAAACATTGCATAAATTATTCAGAAATGCATTAAAATGCAATTAATGCATAAAATTTTTTGCACAAACCTTCTGGCATCCATTGATTGCTCTGGTTGGTGCAGAGTGGCTCTACTGTATGGAGAGTTTTGCCTGTTTAATAATAGTTATGTGCTAGCATAAGAGATGGCGATCATGTGAATATATTAATTACTGATTAATTATTTTGCTTTGCAAAGAATGAAGCATATCAAAAGTAAACAAAATTAATATTTTTTCTTTAAAATACTCTCTACATAGATGCAATGTACGTATATGCAGAAGTAATGTAATCATAGATATTATATAAACAGTGAATTTTCCATATATCATTTCTTAAGAAAAAGGGTGGTGATAATAAATGATAAATACATACAAATAATAGAACAAAATCCTATTAAAAAAATATAAATAAGAACAGTTTAATTATTTACTAAAATCTTATCCATGAGAAGAACTCAAATATTAATTTTAAATACAATTCAAATATTATAATTAAAAACCTTCCTCTGTGAGTATATACATATATAATATTAATAACATGCTAATTACATATGTTTAAAAAAAGTTACTGTTGAAATTAATTATAGTGATTAGATAAGATTACCTTTTAAATAAAATATATGAACCTCAAAATTTTTTCCAGATCACAAGCATGCTTTGGATTTTTCTTTCAGGTAATGAACCCATAGCATATAAATATTGATATAAATGAGTATAGTTAATCTAAAATAATCAGATGAATTTTATGCCCTAATTGTAAAACAAAAACAAAAAAATTAAACAGGCCTCATTTAAAAAAGAAACTCATAAAGTTTTCTCTTAATGTTGATAGATGGCATTTAAATGAAGTATGACTGTATTTTTTTTTACCTCTCAATCTACCAAGAAACATGTAAAAGGTATTAGTTGAAAACATATAAAAACATGAATATCATCATGTCCTAAAATAAAAAATCACAGCCCAATTGAAGGAATTGATGTGATCATAATCCACTAACATGTGGTAAGAATTGTTTGAATACATTGCTTATATTTAATACCGATTTTTTGCCTAATATTCTATAAACTTTGAAATTTGCATAAATTTGCTCAACTGGTAAATCTAAAATCTACAAATAAATTTATTACTTATGATCAAAATTATAAAAATAATTTATATGAACATACTAAATAATTAAGCAATTTACATTAATTATACTTACTGATTTTGAAAGCCTAAGAACACCATGATTTTTAGCATAATTAACGCTTCCTAACATAGAAATCATGCATACATCAGGTGTATTGTTCCACTCTAATGCTAAAAATAAAATTACATTATTATTTTTATTTTAAGTAAATTATTTATAAAATATTTTTACAAAATTTGATTATTTTTAATTATATATTTTTTACCTTGCTTTTGTTTGCTTAAACTCCAGCTAAATATACACTTTTTAACAACATTTTACATATGGTAAAACTATTTGATATTCATATCAAAGATGATGAAATTCTGTCAAGCATTGGTGGCCTAGCGGTTAGCATAGCTGCCTTCCAAGCAGCTGGCCTGAGTTCGCTTCCCGGTCAATGCTTTGACATATAAAAAAAAAAAGATGAAATTCTTGAAAATCCTTGGGAAACTAGAATTAGGTCATTGAAAAATAAATATCATACTATATTCAGTATCAGTGGTTCAAATTATCTACTTTGTATTCCAATAATAAGGTGTGTACTTTTATTGTAAAAATATACAATTCTGATTCAGTTAAGTTTAGGTACGCCTTGTGCTTTTGAGAGAGATAATAAATGCCAAGAATTTCTCTAATTTTTTTTTATTTTTTAACTATTTGGTTCATTTTGTTTGATGTTATATTAAGTAAATTAAGCCCAGGATGCATAATAACTCAAAATTTCCATAATTATTACATTAATAATTTTTATACTGGTATAAATACCTTACTTTTTTTTTGTCTGTTATTATATTATTCAAGTGTTTTTAATCCTTGCTTTTGACATATTTAAGACTTTACCTAAGAAAGCTTTAGGTGTGATTTAACAGTTGGATATCTTTGTTACTTACTGGCAGGTTACTAATTTACCAAACTAAACATGTGATCAGTGATGTCATTAAGATTGCTTCTATTTCAAAATAAAACTGCATGGTGATAGTTACAAAATGTAGGTTATTTTGCCTTAATATATGTGCTTATTAAATATTTTTATTTACTAATTTTACAACATATTTTGCAAGATGTAGTAAATGAATCAATATAAATTATTGATTTAACGATTGATTTATGATCTTTAATGGCTATATATATATATGACATAGATCGTAATAAATTCTTTCATTACCATTATTCATATTTCTTTTCTAATCTCATACTGTATCATATAATCCAAAGCAAATTTAATAATACAAAATTCATTTGACTCCTATTGTGATTATCAAATTCAATTGTTAAACATTATTAAAGTTAAATACAATGGCAAAATATCTATATTAATTTTTTCTAAAAGTATCTTTTAATCCATAAAAAAAATACTTCATCAGTCTTAACTATTTTTAAAAATAAAAATGAAAATTAATATCTTCAAAATAAATTTCATTTCAGTATCAAAAATTTTTAAATAATATTATTCTTTACTTCCATCAATATGATATACATACATATATATATTGAGGCAGTCAATCTGAGATTCAGATTGCGCTTCACAGTCCTATCCAATCTCCCACCACCAAACCGAATTCAAATTCAGTCCCTGCGCTAATATACGTTCCTATATCTCTTAAATGAATTAAAATATAATAAATATTTCATATAATTTAAACATTGTATATGCGTAAAGGACATGTATATATAATAGGTGATGGGGTATTGCGTATAAAATAATTATTGAATTCATATACGTGATATTATCGTATATATTTAAAATTATATCTAAAATTTAGTTTAAAATATGTATATTTTTTTATATTTAATGGCGGTCACAGGATGATGCAAGCGGCTTGGAAGGTTCTAGAAGCATTCCACATATTAATTTTAAAAAGCCATTAGTATTATTAAAACAGTGAATCCATTATCAATCTTATTAAATCAAGTCAATTTCCATTAATGAAAATTTATCATTTAGTAAAATCTATTTCTAAGCTAGAAATAGATTTTCGAACAATCATTTAGAAACTTATCAACCTGATTGCATTGTTTTGTACTAGCCTTCAGAACAAAAGGTGAATTCCTCATGTAAAAACCATCTGTAGCAGCATTATTCATTGCCTCAGATTATGAATCATAAAAGCATTCCTAAGATCACCAGGAATCACATAAAAAGGGCTGAAATTTAATCAAGGGGGTTCAGTGTCTAAATTTGTGAAGCGTCATCCAAACGAATCCACATCACTCAAATTTCCAATATATCACCTACTGAGTACTAGGGAATAATGACCTTTTCCCAAACATTCCTGAACCAGCTCCCACCAGCATGCCACTCTATCATAAAATATCCATAAACTGATATGCTATACCTTAAAGTCTGACCTGGAAATCTGCTACCTGCTTCCAAACACGATCAGAAGGACATTCAGGCCTGAAATTTGCCGTGGCAAAATCTGGATTTCACAAAGATTGATGGTAAAGCCCTTGAAATGCTGCCCTCATAGACTTTAACCTTTCTCTCCAATAACTCTTAAATATAATCATGAAGATAATATTTAATATCTTATGAATTCTGTAATTTGTGCTTTTCTTGTTAAATGTATAAATCTCTTAAATAATATGTAATCCTTTTAATGTAAGACTCTCTATATCACTTTCTAAATCTGTTAAATTAGCCTTATAATTTAATTTAATTTTAATTTGATGCGGCAACTATTTTCTTAATATTTTATGTCTAATATATATATTTCAAATCCAAAATGATATGCCAATAAACTACCACCCTCGCAAGTATAATTATTTTAGTTTAGTTCCTTGCTATTAATGGGGAGCACCAATTGATTAATTATTTTGTTTTTACTTTAAATACTACGGATGCTTGCTAGGTTGGGAGAAGATTTTCAAAATGTGTTTTTTTTTTATATTCATTACATATTTTGGATAAACAACAGAGGGAGAGGGGGGATAAAGTTCCACCTTTAATTAGTTTACCAGTTATACCATTTTAATCTAATTATAAGTTTATGATATTAATTATATATATTTCTTTATGTCTTTTAATCCTCGCCCAGATAAATTATATGTATATTTTATTAGAGCACACCTTAGGCTGTAAACATATCTATACTAAACGTATGTGGAAGTTTTATTGAAGAATGAAATGAAAGGGGAGGTTACAACATTGGTTTATGTTAGGTTTAAATATGATTCCATAATAATGTTTTATAATCTATATTTAGCAAGTACCTCCTATATCTATTACATCTTCCAAATTGCCCAGAATTTTAAATGAAGAAGTGAGACATGCAATTAAATGTATGAAAAAAGGAAAGGCTCCAGGTAATGATGGAATCAGGTGAAGAAATAGAAAAAATTTTAGCAAAGTTATATACCAAATGTCTAAATGATAAAGATGTACCAGATGATTGGAAGAATGCAGTAATAATATTAATATTTAAAAAAGGTGATAAAGAAGATATTAGAAATTACAGACCTATCAGCCTTTTATCAGTTTTATATAAAATTTTTACCAAGATAATTACTACTCATCTACAGAGAATATTGGATTTCCACCAACCAAGAGAACAAGCTGGATTTAAAAGTGGTTTTAGTACAGTAGATCATATCCAGGCATTGAGAGAAGTTATAGAAAGGACAAATGAATATGAGTTGCCATTATGCTTAGGATTTGTAGATTATGAAAAGGCATTTGATTCTATAAACATTTCTTCAGTGATTAAAGCATTGGATCATCAAGGTATAGATCCAGGATATTGTCATATTTTAAAGAATATTTATAAAAATGCAACAGCAGCAATTAGATTACATAATGACACTGGGAAAGTCAACATTGAGAAAGGTGTAAGACAAGGTGACTCCATATCTCCAAAACTTTTTACAGCAGTGCTGCATGAAGTATTTTGTGGATTAAAATGGGAAACTAAAGGAGTGAAAGTAAATGGTGATTATTTAAGTCATTTAGATTTCGCAGAAGATGTAGTTGTTTTTGCAAATAATGCTTCAGATCTTTAGGAAATGTTGCAGGAATTATCAGGTGAAAGTAGGAAAGTAGGACTAAAGATAAATGTTAAAAAGACTAAAGTAATGTTTAATCGATTTGCTCAAAATATGAAAATAAAGTTTGATTATGATGAATTAGAAGAAGTTAACAGTTACAAATACCTTGGTCAGATTATTAATACAGATGGAAACATAATGGAGGAAATTAATCATAGAATTAAACTTGGTTGGAGTGCTTTTGGTAGAAATAACTTGATACTAAAAGGAAATATGCCTATGTGTTTGAAAAGGAAGGTTTTTAACAAATGTGTTTTACCAGTTCTTACTTATGGATCTGAGACTTGGACACTTAATAGAAGAGCAATTCAGAGACTTCAGACCACTCAAAGAAGTATGGAGAGATCTATGTTAGGAGTAACAAGAAGAGATCGTAAACGCAATGTATGGGTAAGAGAACAAACAGGTGTTACTGACCTCATTGAAAAAATTAAAAGATTGAAGTGGAGTTGGGCTGATCATATTGTTAGAAGAGGTGATAATAGATGGACAGTTGAAATTTTAAACTGGATTCCAAGAGATTGTAAAAGACCCAGAAAGAGACCACATGTGAGATGGATGGATGAAATAAGAAAGTGTGCAGGGGTGATGTGGAGAAGAGAAGCTAAAGATCGGAGAAGATGGATTAAACTTGGAGAGACCTTCATCCTGCAGTGGATTGATAATGGTTGATAATGATGATGATGATGATTTAGCAATCCGATCATACCATCACATTTGATATTAATTATTATAGGTAATAAGTTACATTGTAAATATTCGAATAATTATGGATTATCATAAGCATTGTTAGCATATGTTTTATTCTTCATTAATTTTGTCATAAGATGCGCGTCGGAAAGTGGCAATAAATGGCAAACTATGATTGATGATAAGCATGTGTTACCACTTGGCTATAATATCCTATTGCCTAGTGATCCCAACCTGTTTTTAGTTAGGGAATTAAATATAGTTAAATATTCACTCAAGACCAGCTTGAGTAATCAATGAACATTAGACAATAAGTACACTACATTCCAATACTGTTTCCTGGCTTATGATAAATAGTAAATATTTTATATTCAAATCTGAGGCTAATGCAATTATATACCTAGGAGTCATCTTTAACTTCTTTATTCAATCAAGCTAATAACAGGAAATTCAAAAATCCAAATATTGTTTTATGTAGTTATATAAACAAGGCAACTTGCTTATATAGTTATAAAAACAACTATACAGTTTAATAACTTCATTTTTATACTGGCTATAGGTACTTGTCATTCTTTGACTACAAAATATCTGATGACATTCTGTGCTTAATTACGTATGCTTTTCAAGAACATTTCTCTTTACTGTGTTATAAATGACCATAGAAATACTCCATAGCTACTAAGCTTGAATAATCAGATATACTAGATGGAAATAGTTATATCTACATTCTGGGACTGGATTCTGTTTTAAGATTTTCATCAATGAGGATCTTAGGATTGTTTTTTTTTTAAAAAAATTCCAGGCTATTAGCTTGATAGAGTAAAAGAGTTAATAGCGATTACTAAGTAAATAATGTTCTGTTTTTGAATCAAATGTCCTCACCAATGATAGTTGTAAGCTAGAAACCAGTCTACGGAATAGCATTATCAACTAATGTCCATTGATTACTTAAGTTTATTGTAGATGGCTCTGTAGTAAGGTGAAGAGAAAACTCTTGAAAGCATATATCAGTAAGCAGAGAAAGGTATGATATTTTGTTGGTGCACATACATAAGAATAATAACGATTGCAATTACTTGCCCAAAAATTTTTGGCAGTTTTTTGATTTTATAATATTTTCATGAAAAACATTTGACAACTACATATTTTACATATAAACTTCAAAAATCTTGTCTCGCATTGGTGGTCGAGAGGTCAGCGTGACTGCCTTGCACTTGCAGGCAGTTGCCCGGGTTGCAGGTTCGCGTCCCGGCCGATGCTATGACACTTAAAAAAAAAAACTTCAAAAATCTTGAAAAAAATAATCACTACATTAAACAAAATCTGGTTATAATTAATTCTTTCATTTTATGTATTCTAATACAAAATTCTCAAAATTTATATAATAATAGAAATTTTATACAGAATTATCTAGAAAAACATATCAAATAAAAATATAATGAAGAAACTAAAATGTACTTATTTTTATAAAAAAAAAAAACCTTTCAAATTCTCTAAAATCTAAATAGTTGAAGCATATGCAAAGATTAATTAATTTGTTCTTCTTTTAATTTAATATAAATGTGAAGACAATTTTCTTACTAATAATTATTAAAATTATATATTAAAATAATGAATATTATTCAATAATATCCTAAGATGTAATATGAATAAAATATAAATAATATACGACAAATATTAATTTAATATACTATTTCTATAAAAAAATCAGAACCTACCAGAACAATTAGAAAAATCGAGAAACATATCTGTACTACAAATCCAAACACCAGGAGGTGCTAAAACTGCCAACTGCAAAATTAAAAAAAAACGTGCACACATTAAAAAAAAAAAATTATTAAATATAATACAAATAATAAAAAAATCGTATGTAGTAAAATTAATAAGATACCAATCAAATGATAATATTTTATAAACAAAAAATTACATATAAAAATTATTATATGATACAACGTATTAAATGTATCCCACAGTTTTAACAACTTATATATACTGAAAGTCAGAATTCTAAGGGACTAAATATATAAAAATCAACATGCTGAAAGATCGTTCAACTTCCTGAAACAGCAATATATTGGTAAACAAAATTTTTAATACGAATATAATTCTATATAATAAGGTTTTATTTTAAAAAAAACTTTTTTTGTTTAAAAAAAATTTTTAAAGATCTGTATCAATTTAAAAATAATGTATTTTTATTATGGTAAATAAAAATATAAGCAATAATATCTCTTGTTTATTAGTACACCACCGTACTGAAAAGAAATTACTTTATAGCAATTAATAATGGTGAATGACCTATTTCTAATTTATCAAGTCAGATATAAAATATGCAAAAATACACAGTATTAAAAAAATAGTGATGACAGATTTTGCAGATTGGGAAGTTCTTAACAATAATTTTTCATAAAGCATTACAATAAATAATGAGTCATTCTGGAAACTAGATTTGGGATAGAAGTTTCATTCAGCAAATAATTGTGTGTTTGAATTACTTCATCTACCACATATTTACAATTATCTGTCTCAAAAAATTTTGCAATATTGCCATACCTAGTAGATTATATTTAAGTTATATAAATAACATAATTGTAATAATAGTAATGATATTTGTAATAAAATAGAAAATAGTAAGCAGTAATGAAGAAAAGTATTTCAATTTCTTTTTAAATATAAGTGCACAGAATGTAAGATTTTGCAAGATGATATTATTTCAAGACTAGAACATTGTTGAATGGTGACATTTTGAACAAAAATTAAGGAGTATTTTGATCATCTTAATCATATATACCTCCTATTTAGATTTAGACAAAATTATCCAGCTTGGTGAAATTAGCACAATTAACTCTATGCAATCTTAAAAAAATCAAATGGCTACAAGTCATGATGGAAATTTTAAAAATAAGATGATTATACATTGGTTTTTTAACTAATGGAATTTTTTAATAATAAATGGAACCATAAAGCTGTACTATTTGACCTTAAAAGATCCTTCTATTGTTCCAGTTTATAGAAAACAAAACTAAAAAATATAAAAAGAATTGCAATAATTTGCATGATAATATTATCAAAGATTATTTTCAGTCATAGATAAGTTCTTTCAAGAGATTTAACGTGTTTTACAGAAACAAGAAGCAACTACATATATAGTTTTTATTGCTAAAAAAGAAACAAAAAGGTTAGCTGTACCTTCTACAAAATTATATGAGCAAAAGAGTTATTGGTGATAGTGGAAAACCAAGGCAATTAGATAAAAACTAGAGAATGTTGTTTATATCAATTTATAGGTAACTTTGTGAAACAGGTATTAAGATGTAATATAAGTTTAATAGTGAGTTATTATTTGAACCTATTAAAAACAAAAACAAAAAACTTCATCTTTCTGGCTTACAGATTTACAATATGCTGATGATTACGGAATTTTTTCCAATTCAACATATAATCTGAAGAATATTCTCAATGTTTTGAAAACCTATGAAAAAAACTTTTTCCCCAGTGTTAGGACAAAAAGTTTTCAGCAATTTTTGGCATGGATTGTTATCATTTAGAAAATGTGGATCAGCCTAAGTACTGTAGTAACTTTTTAGATTAGAAAGATGAACTTAGATATTTAGAAGTAGTTAGACTCTAATATATTGTTGCTGCATAGAAAAAGTTGATAATTAGGATATTTCACCATATTGACTTAAATACTTCAACTAAATTAGTTTGAATGGAAATGAGTTGTGTATTTCCTATCAGTATAGAATAAAAGCATAGGAAAAATTTCTGAAAAATATAATCTTAAAATTAATAAACAAATTCTTCAGCTTATTTGATATGATGATGGTGAAACTAAAATTTTAAGTGCAAAAGTTAGCATACGATGAACTAATAGAGCATGGTTTTGGCAGAAAAAGCAGATTTTATTTGCTTTATAAATATTATCGTAAAGATTCTAAAAAGAAACAATACTGATTACTTTCATTGGAATAATGCCTTGTACAGTTAAGCGCAGTCGGTAGAGTGTCTGATTTGGGATCAGGATGTCCCAGGATTAATTCTGGCACTCGAACTTCTTATGAACTCCTGAGCAATAAAATTTTTTATTGGGATAATAAAACAAAAATGGAGAACTAAGATTAGGCATGATGATGAAATTTTTCAAAAGGCACAGTATGCCATAAAAGTTCAAAGTCAGTATTTCAAAATGTTAGAAGGACTAGTCTGATATATGTAGATGTATTTGTATTTCATAGATTACTATGTATAATCATTGCAAAATTCATCATTAACTTTTTTTTTTTGTTTGTTTGTTTCTTTATGTTCCACTTTCCTTAGTTCTAGAATTCGTAACCTATATCAATTTATGAATGGTTGTTAACAATAGCCATTAATAAAAATTTGTTCATTTTAATAAGACTTTTGATTTTAGAGCCAAATATCGTAGACCATTTTTCTGAAAACAAAGTTTGATTATTATCTACTATGCCGATATCCCACAATATCTTAATACAGAAAAAATAAGGCATCGATTTATATAAAACGTAGCAAATTTTGAAAAAAAAAGAATATTAATACTTGTAATATAGAAAATAAGCACTTCTTTAATTTGCTTCACTTTGTTAATTCATTAAAAATATGATAATAATTCTCATAAATAAATTAATTTGCTAATTTCATTACCCTAACTTCCAAAAGTTTTCTTTAAAAAAAAAACTTCACAAAAATATTTTTAAAAAATATTAATAAAAATGTATCATAAAAGTAAAATTGTCCGATAAACTTTTAAAGGTTTAGTTATACCTTGTTCGTTAGAATATCTAGGAGAACATCTATATTACACTTAAGCCCTTTATATGAAGGTGTATCTTGCAGGGTCACAAAGGCACGACCACAAGAATCAAATGGAAAAAAGCGTCCCTACAAAATATTTAGATTAATTCATTTAATGACCAACAATATTGATATATATGTATATATATTTCACTTCTATTATTTTTATTTCTTACCTGATGCATAATTAATATATGTGCATTGTGTAAAACATCTGATGTAATTATCTAGAGAAAAAAAAAATCCTGTATTAAAATTAACAGAATATTAATTTGAAAATATTCTAAACTTTAAATGATAAATTACTCACAGAATAATTCTGTCTTGCACTAAGATGTTCTGCTGCAATTAAGAGAGCATTTAAAGTAGCCCCACCACTACCTACTTTATCCTTAGGATCTTCTATTGCCAATAATATTACACTTTCATCAATTAAATTTTTTTTCTGCCGTAAATCTAATTCTACATATATGAATAAATAGTTTTATAAAAATAGAAAAAAATGCCGATGTAGAAATAATACTAGTAATAAGATGTTATACAATTAATGTTATACATCTAAAATAAAAGTGTTGCAATTTTTTAATGTAAACCTTGAAAAAAAAAAATGATTAGAAAATAAAGTACTTCAATCAAAATCAAAGTAATAATTTAAATAATAAACAAATTCAAAAATATTAACATCATGATATTTTTTTTAATATGAGAAGTTATATTTTCTAACTTCCTTTTGCTATTCTCACTACTGCTACGATAGGATTTTCAATATTTAAATATTGAAGCTAATATACAAAAAGAGATTGTTTATAAAGGAAATTATGAACTGAAAGAGTAATTGGATTGAACATATACTTAGATGTAAATTAATTATAAAGGATAAATTGGGTCTGCGGAAAGGAAAAAGAAGATGTGATAAAAAAAAATGATTGATGATGTAAAGAAAGTAGTTATGAATTAGCACCTAACTGAGGATGCCAATAACAGAAACCGGTCTGGGATTGGGGATATTCTGCAAAACTTATTAAGAGTTTATTTGCGAGTTCTATATATAACATTTGTAATACAAGCTTATTAAATTAGGTCATGTGACATCTGACTTGATTTTTTTATAATTTTATTTTTTTACTATTAAGGCTTTGGTGATTTTATATTGCTAAAGCTATTAATATATGATGTATTTGAACTTAGTTCAGTCCCATATGGCTATTTAGGTTAGATAGCTGGATTGGAAGTCATATGGATGGCTGAAAATTTCAGATTTTCTACTTAATAATTATACATTAGGTAAAGTGCTGGGCTTGTCTTGTTATTTTTAATCTAATGCTTGAATATCCTAGCACCTCACTGAGGATGCCAGTAACAGAAACCGGTCTGAGGTTGGGGATATTCTGCAAAGCTTGTTAAGAGCTTATTTGCGGGCTCTATATATAACATTTGTAATACAATTTTGTTAAATTAGATCATATGATATCTGACTTGATTTTTTTGTAATAGTTTACTGACATTCATTCTTTACATGACCACATCCATATGACTAAATGAAGTCAAATTGAATAAAAAATATCCCACATATTTATAAAATATCACTATTATAATAGTAGTAGATTATAATTATTTTTTTCTGAGCAGTTTGAGATGTTATTTTATTATTGAAACATATGTGTAGATAAACTGTCATAATCATTTTATATTATTAAATATAATTAATAACTAAAAATTAATAATTAAATATATATATAATTAAAAAATAAATATAAAATTAGTCATTAAATATAAATTATATATAAAAAATTTAATAACAAAATAATATTAAGTCAAACAATAAAATATAATTTTAAGATTAATAAAATTATAAAGGAATATATAATACTGTGTACAATTGCAATTAAAATACGAACTATGTATGTTTAGATATAATTATAGCATAATAATGAGCTGGTATTTTCTGCCATCTCGTATATATATACACGTATATATATATATAATTTATTAAAAGTGGGTGTATATTTAAAAGACTTTTTTAAGTTATCTTGAAGGAATCAGCATTCCTTCACTTTAATTATTTATTCAAAATTTAATCTTGACATAAAAATAAGATCTTGACAGTTTTTTTTAAATAAAAGGTTGTTTTTGTCTTAATTCTACTTCTTGGAAAGAGAGGTGGAGGAAAAAAATTATTTTTTTTCTGTAATTAGCTCTATTGTTGAAACTTCAGATATCAAAAGTATTTTCATTATCTAATTAAACCAAAACTTTCCACTAGTCGAAGAAAACTGAATAACAAAAAAAGGCCATAAATAAAAGTGCTAAAATATAGCTAAAAGTAAATTAAAAGTGTGAATCCGGATCTTGAAAGAACTCAAAACGTATAAATTATGGAGTTTCCTTTTGTTTAGACTACTTGGCATTTAGATTTTTTGATTTGGCTTGAACTTATATCAATATATACAGCTTAAACAATGTGAAGAGAAATTAAAAAGAATATTATACAGCGTAGAGAAAATGTTGGCCAGCTAAGGGACATCGGGACTTCCTCCTCATGGAATTACATCTCCTAATACCATCTGGAACTTTTGTGTGAATGCCAACCAAGGGAAACAAGAATGTGCAGAACTAGCTGAGGAAACCAATTCAAACCAATGGAACTATCGGAGGATTCACGCCAGCCATCGCAAGAAAATTCATATAAGCATTTTAACCAGCTGGATAAAGGCACACCACTGATCGATCAAAGTAATTATGAACTTCTCTTCAAGAACTTTTTTTTTATTATGGCATAATAGAGTAATAAAATACCTTTACTTAATTGTAAAGTAAAAAGTTTCAACAATAGAAAGGGTTGTTGCTAGGGGTTATTAATTACATATTACTAATTTTCATTAATTAAAAATTTGTTTTGTTTATATAATTCTTCACTTATTATTATATTTCAACTATGTATTTGGGAATGAATATTAACTGCTCGATATAGAAAGCCAAAACAAGAGGGGGGATAAAAGTTTAATTAATAAGTCCGCCCATAAGTAACAGAAGAACATTATGGCGGAACCTGGTATTTGAAAGAAAAAGAATGTGCGAAGACTGCAAGCAAACAGTGGACACTTGCGTCATTTTCTCAAGATTTTGAATATATTATTTAACATTAGAAAGACAGGGTTTGAGTGTTGCAATATGGCACAATCTTATAGTAAGTTGCCCTTGAGTTCACTAATATTTGGTTAGGGTTGCCATAATCAACTTGGACCGCTATCATTTGTAGGGAAAATGACAGCGCATGTTCCCTCAAGAAAAAATATTTATTAAATAATTTGGATCGCATTTAAAAAAGAGATAAGGTTTGCATTTAAATTTACATTTGTGTTTTGGTTTTATTAATAGATCGAGTCAGTTTGGATTTCTAACAGAAAAAGAAGGAATTAGGAAAAATTCTAATAAGAAAAGGAATGTAATAAATAATTAATTTTTACTTAAGTGTCTGTTTTAATGTAGATTACTCGTTTAAATAGTTAAGTGTCCATTTGGTAAAAATAAGTCTGTATAAGATTACATTTTAAAAATATATTTGGTGATCGCTATTCATAAATAAATAAATAACCATGATTGTCGAACATGCTTCACAATCTGATGATGTGATGTGATGTATTGTGGCTTCTCCTTAAACGAAGTCAAGAATATCTCAGCAATTATGCCCAGATAAACCTGTTAGCCACTTTATTTTCCATTCCCCACTCTAAATTTTCCCATATTCTGCTCCATCCCATTTCCACAACATAATCTTTATCAACTCTATACCTTTATATCTAAATCCCCTTTATCTTTTCCCAAACCCAGCATAAAAACCAATAATTCACTTTCTGTATAATCACTTTTTTCATATTTATTCTTCCATAACTTCATTATATGTATCCTTTCTGTTTTCAAGCATTTATATTCAATTAACAAATGCCTAATATCATATTTATTCTTCCATAACTTCATTATATGTACCCTTTCTGTTTTCAAGCATTTATATTCAATTAACAAATGACTAATATTTTGATGTGATGTGATATATTGTGGCTTCTCCTTAAACGAAGTCAAGAATATCTCAGCAATTACGCCCAGATAAACCTGTTAGCCACTTTATTTTCCATTCCCCACTCTAAATTTTCCCATATTCTGCTCCATCCCATTTCCACAACATAATCTTTGTCAACTCTATAACCTTTATATCTAAATCCCCTTTATCTTTTCCCAAACCCAGCATAAAAACCAATAATTCACTTTCTGTATAATCACTTTTTTCATATTTATTCTTCCATAACTTCATTATATGTACCCTTTCTGTTTTCAATCATTTACATTCAATTAACAAATGCCTAATATTTTCTATTCCTTCCTTACATAATTTATAAAATAAATCACCCTTTTTTTTTCTATTTTTTTTTTTTTTTTTGATGTTGATGTGATGTATTATGGCTTCTCCTTAAACGAAGTCAAGAATATCTCAGCAATTATGCCCAGATAAACCTGTTAGCCACTTTATTTTACATTCCCCACTCTAAATTTACCCAATATCTGCTCTATCCCATTTCCACAACATAATCTTTGTCAACTCTATAACCTTTATATCTAAATCCCCCTTATCTTTTCCCAAACCCAGTATAAAAAACAATAATTCACTTTCTGTATAATCACTCTTTTCATATTTATTTTTCCACAATTTCATTATATGTACCCTTTCTGTTTTCAAACATTTACATTCCATTAACAAATGCCTAATATTTTCTATTCCTTCCTTACATAATTTACAAAATAAATCACCCATATTTTTCCATTTACATGTATATTCTTTTGTAGCTAAAGATCAAGTTCGAGCCTTAAACAATAAACTACTTTCCTTACTATTATCATATATTAACTCACACCTAATATTGTTTATTTCTATATATATTTAAACTCTATTTGCGGCTCTGAGTAGTCAAAATTGAAGAAAAGAAAATTATTTGTAGAAGCAATATGTTTGCATTGAATAAAATATACATGAAAGGGGTTCTTAATTATATCTGGAAAATAAAGCATTAAAAAATAATAATTATTTACTAATGTTTCCCATATTTGCATTTAGAATGTGTGGTATCCCAATTTTAATAAAATAAGTTATCTTCTTTAAAATGGAAACAATGGTTGGTTTACTAGAAAGCTTGATATTGAAGAGGTTTCTTAAATATTCACCCAAATTGGTAAATTGATTTGCTACTTAATGATTATAAATGGAAAAAAAATTGAGCACTATTTTAAATAAGAATTTAACCTTCCTCTAACTGCTTAATTGTTGAACAAATTTAAACTTTGTATGAAATTAAAACCTGCTATAACAATAACAAATAACTATTTTTCTTGCAGTAACTTAAATGAAATAGAAAAATTGTAGACTGAAATTATAGTAAGATGAACATTTGTTTTATTTCTTAATGATTTGCTTGACATCTGTTTTTTTTTTCTAAATATTCTTTATATATTTCATATAATTTTAAAAAATTCAAAAGATTTTTAAAAAAAGAATTGTTTGCAAAGGAAATGAAAGTCTAAAATTATAGTTTCCACAAAGAAAATTTAGGCAGATATCTAATAACGGTTCATTGGTTAAGTAATTTCTTTTCCTTTTGACTAATGATAGTATTGAAACTTTATGAGTCAGAGCCAAGTAAACTTTGGAAATTTTTTAATATCACAACCAGACTTAAGACTTTTGTTTCAGATGTCAATCCTAGACAA
The DNA here is from genome assembly GCA_028023455.1 of Epiperipatus broadwayi. NCBI lineage: Eukaryota > Metazoa > Onychophora > Udeonychophora > Euonychophora > Peripatidae > Epiperipatus > Epiperipatus broadwayi. Next base: position 234,237 of record JAQFVV010012837.1, read on the forward strand.
TAACAGTTATTCACTACTGATTTGGAAATAAATACGTAGCTATTAGAAGATTTTTTAAAGTCTCGGGGTACTTCTAGGTTGGTCAAAATGTTTACAATCACTGTACATGATGATCTTAATAAACTCCTTTTTTTCTTCTTTTAATATTGTTGTTAGGTTAAAGTTGTATAATATATCTGCTATCTATTAATCTTGATTGGAATAAGTGTGTAAACCAATTATGTATTTCAAAAAAAAATAATAAAATGAATGTAATTATCTGGGATAATATAACTTCCACAATCTACAAATACTACCGCATCATCAATATATCTGATGCGATGAATTCTCCAAAAATTTCTAGTCCAGACAACAATTATTAAATGATTCGGATATGTGCATATCAGAGCCAAAGTTGAAATGTCTCCACTAATGCTTAATTAGCCTTTATAATAAATGTGTATACTAAATCTAATACTTTTGAAAATTAATTATCATTCTAACATGTACATTTCATATGCAGATTATGTATTAATCATTCTTTCAGTGCAACATTAACTTTAAAATTATAATTCATTATCATATGATCACCATCATTAAAAGTTTTTTGTTTTATTATTATTTCCACAGAAATATGTTCAATTTTTCTATGAAGAAAATTTAATAATTTATATATATATAAATATACAGCAAATGATAAGTAATCTCAAATAACTATTATTAATGATTATGTAAAAATTTATGCACTGAGAGGGTTAGGTTATTTTCTACGTTTCTATAAAATATATTCATATATAAACCTTATATTTTTTTCTAATTTCAAATATTGTAACGGCTTAATACATTTAGTTACTCAACTAAACTTATACTTGAAGCTTAAATAATCAGATTAGTTATATTATGAAATAGATTAATTTATTAGAAAAATAGATACTGCTTGGAAAAGTTAAAGAAAAGAGAAGAGGGTGATCAGCAATAAGATAAGATTCCATCATCACAATAGTAAATGGATAGAGAAGTCTAAAAAAAAAATCATAAAAATTCACAGTTCTAGTTGTGGTTGCCCACTAGTTATAGGCAAAGATTTTAATAACTGCAACTTATTTATTTCATTTTTACAGTAACTATTTTAAATAATTATTTATTGCTAATCCATACTTTACCTTTTTGAAATGCTTGTGCTGAATTCTTGTTTTGGCATGTCAGTATTAGCATAGTCCATTTTGCAGCCATTTAAAAACATTTCTAAATACCAAAAAATATGTAAATATTAGTATACTATTAGATTATTAAATTTAAATAAACTTATTACAGAAAGAAAAAAAAAAACGTCACACACACACAAAGAAAATCTGAAAAAAAAAAACTACTAGCTTTTATAAAGGAATAAGTATTGCTGCATCACATGATAGCAATAACCAATCAGATCACACATGCAATTACTTGTACCTGTTTATTTTATAATTTTGCATTTACTCATTACAATATAATATAGACTTTATGATCTAAAAAAATTGTAACTATGACTATTAATATCCTGAGAACAAATACTTGGCTTAATAAATAATAATAAAAAATCTTGGATTGGCCAAAGAAAGGAATAGATGTGCACACCATGGCATTTTGATTCTCAAATTTCATTTAAACTTCCAAGCAATTGACCATACAATAAATAATCAAAATATCTAAAAACATCACATGATCACCATTTCTTATGCTTCCTTCTAACTGTTATTAAAACAGGCAAAAACTCACTATATGTATTGCCACACTGCAAGCTAGAGTAATCAATGGATGCCAGAAGGCTTGTGCATAAAATTCCCATCTAGTGCCTACTCATCCAATATCCCCAGATTAGTTTCTGGCTTGTGGCCTTTGTCAGTGAGGAGCCTTGGATCTGAGAGCACTACACCTAGATAGGTTTAAACACTTTTTTTAATCTAGAAAGATTTTATATACAGTATAATATAAAAATATTTGTATTTAGTTTTATTTCTTAATTATTTATAACTAAGGTGTATCTATATAACTTACAAATGTATAATGCTATTTAAGCAGCCAATATATAATAAGGTATCAATATATATATATATATAGAAATGAATATGAAATATTATAAACTTCCCTCCAAAATCAATCTTTAATTTATCTGTGTCTCATTTTACTTATGACAGGAGTTTGATTATTAACCTGACTACCTACAATATATCACCTGATGGCCTAAAGATAGGGAGAATGAAAGAGCTTGGTAATTTTTAAATATATATATTAAGTTTTCTACCAAGGGAGAGTTGAAATAATGAGAATTCTATAACATTTATTCACTGCTGATGGGACTTGCCATTGTTTCCTATTTTTTTAATTACAATTTATTCTAGTATCTTTAATATTTAGAGTTAAATTTAATGTTAATGAATTTTTTTAAATCATTAAATGTAATATATATTGTTATTTAAAATATTCATTTATTAGCATATAGTAGTTTTGCAATTTCAAGACACGAAAATTAAAAAGAAACCTATTTTTAAAAAATTGTCTTTTTTTGTAAATACAATTAAATATTCTGAAAGATGTTGTTTTCATAAAATATGATTATTCCCTCCTACGCAATCATTCATTGATATTCCAAAACAGAAGTATTGTAATTTGAAAAGCTACATTTGTAGGATTTCATTGGATTAACACATATATGTTGAAAAGATAAATTGGTGATTATTTATCTTTTCAACATATGTGTACAAGTGTATCAGTCATATGAGATAGAGTGGTGGGTCGTGTGAAAGTATGTGCTCATATACCCTATATATTACATATATTGATACAGGTATATAATAAACCTGTATTTCAGTTATTATAATTTTAAACTAAGAGCGAGTATTGAATTTAATGAGAAATAATTTTGCTGTATAGAATAAATGAGTGCCATAAAAAATATAAATAAGATAGACATAGAGATCTAAAAACACTAACTCATTTTAAGTATGCACAGTATTTAGAGTGATACATTTTCCCCCTGCATCATACTGCAAACTCTATTCATCATTTTTCAAAGGACCAGAGAAAACAAATGACAGCGCCAAAGCCTACAAAAATTAGAGAGAACACTTTAATGATTACTGACTAGCATGCATAAAATACAACTTAGCTATTAACTTTAAATACAACTCATATATTATAATTCAAAATATTCCATTCCTATTATTTGCAAAAGGTGTGTTATATAGAATATGCAGATAATTTTAATATTACCAATAATTACATGATTTAAAAAATCGAAATTATTACAGTGATTAGATAAGATTATTTTTTTTAGTTAAGAAATCAATCTTAGTTATCATTCATATTCTATTTTGAAAGAGTTTTTCCATTAATCTCTAAACGTCTGTTCCAAAATAAAGATCAACATTAACTGCGATTGCATTTTAAAATCAATATTCAATTTAAGTTCATGAAAATGCTTTTATGTAGATGATTCACATGAAAGCAGAAAAACATTTTTGTATAGCATATTAATTCAAAAAATTGATTTAATTAAATACAAAGCACATTAATTGTTGAATTGACTGAAATGTAGATGATAGTATCGTTCACCTACTGAAAATGTTATTTTAAAATCAGGATTCGATTTAAGTTCATGAAAATGATTTTATAGAGATGGTTCAGGTGGAAGTGGAAAAATATTTTTATATGGTATAATAATTTAAAAAATTGATTTAATTAATATAAAAAGCACTAATTGTTGCATGGTCTGAATAATAACAAATTTATAGCCCAGATATCTATCTAGTAGAACCTGCTACTCATGTAAGCAGTTTTACACAGGATATTCCAGAACTAATCATTTAATTTTTCAAAAAATTGAGTAATGAAGAAAATGTCACAAAAAACATTGTACCTGTTCTATGAATAAAGTTTATTTTTGAAATGAAGAACATCGTGTATTACGATTTTTTTTTAATGAATTTTACATTGCCAAATTTTTATAATTTTAAAATAAAACATTTTTTCTTCTCATAAATAATAAAGAATTTAACTATTTGGCCTACAACAATTAAAAATACTGTACAGGGCTCCCTAGTTTTTTTATCATACAAAATATTATTTTATTGTATTTAATTTTACAAACAAACAAAAAAAATTCACCTGATATTTGCTTTGAACAAAAAAAATGATTTCTTAAAATCCAGAGCAATTGTAAAATGATACAGAAAAATAAGAAAAGTTTGGGATCAGAAGATATAACTTTAAATCTGAATGTACCATAAGTTAATTGTTTTAAAAAATTTTAATGTTAAAGGAAAAAAAATATTTCTAAATCAAGTTAGATGAATGAGAATTAAAAGTGCAGAATATGGGGAGAGGGGATGATCCTTAAATCTACTTGAAAATTTTTCAAAACATTTTCAAAATATTATGCAATACCATGATCTGTGTACTAGAAATAGTTAAAATGACAGTTTGAGAAATGGCACCATAAAAAAAAAAAAAATGAATTCCTATGATCCCGATTCTAAGACCAAAAAAATCAAATGAAGGATGCATGAAAATGATACATGTATGAACAACCATTGACATACATAAAGACATAAATATAGTAGCTAATTTTAAATATGCAGGCAGTCAAAATGTATTATTGGATCATATTACATAATATTTGTCAAGAAGCCAATTCGGGCAGCCAAAATATACTTGCTGACCACATGCAGATCACAGACTACCTGCCATTTTACTATGCCTATTAAATATTCATCCTAATGACTCAAGGAATCTAATATCAATTAATATTTGTAAATGAAAATCAACTGACAAAACAGATTTTATTTCCAGAAACTTTACTTTCAGAATCCATCACTTTCGCAATTACGTTAAACTGTGGGGAATATGCAATTGCTTAATGAAGCATATTTGAATATTTTTAATCATCCTTATGTAATAACTTTCATTAAACATGCAAAATAAGCAAAAGAATGAAAGATAAAAAAAAATTCTTAATACATAATCACTTTTTGTTTAAAGTCTTGTTTTTATAATTTTAATTTCAAAAAAGTTAATATTATTTTTATTTAAAAACAAATTTTTACTATTTATATTTTTATATTTACAATAATGCGTTTTTATATTGAAAGAATTCTACCACTTACACAATGATGGTTTCTCACATTTTTATGCATTAGTAGGAAAAAAGATATAAAAATACTATTTAAAAAATAATTCTAAATTTAAACAGCATTTTGAATGTTTAAACATGAAAAGATTATAAATTTATAAAGCGTTTCTGAGCAGGCTTTCGATATTTACAGTCAGATTCATCTAGTAAACGTCAAAATGCTCAGGAAGTTAAGCGCATTATAAATTTTTAATTTTTTCTTGTTAACTGCACAAAATGCTGTTTAAATATAGAATTACATTTAAATAAGAAAAGAAGTTAAGAATCATTGAATTATTTAAAAAATAGGATATAAATCATCCTGACCATGAAAATATGTTATGGATGGTAAAATATTAAAACTAGAATAGATAAAACAGGCAATAAAAAACTTATTTTCACACTTAATCCTAAAGAGTTATAAAAATTTAATAGTATTTGCGCTTGCACAACAAAAAAAAAATGATTCCAAATGCATGTCTATTAAAAATAGATACATAAACACAAACAAACTGTAAATACTAAAATCCGTAATTTTCAGTATCTGATTTTAAGTTCCCCCTATAACAAAATAAATCAACCCAACAAGATACTCTTCTTTTTTTTTATAAGTCAAGCTAAAATAATTGCAAAAAATTATGTCTGAAACGACTTTTATATATAGTGATCAATAATCTGGTAGATGAAAAGTTAAAAATTAATAATAATAGAATCTTTGTAGAATAAATCATTTCTGGCCATTTTCTAATTTCATGACAAAAAAAATTCTGAATATAAATTTAAAAATAATATATGAATTTAAGTATCTTGTGGCACTACAGCAAAGATTTGAGGTTTAAATCCAGGCTAGATCAACCTGGAAATTTTTCTGGGTCAAAACAGGTCTAATTTTTCTTTCAGATAGCTAACCCATAGTCAATCAAGATATACATCTATTAGTCATTGTTAAATGAATATTTAGCTATGGTGATTCAAAACTAAAAGTTACTTATTAATCTAGGTGAATCAAATGAGTGTCGATGCACTTATAATATGAATAGGCCTTGTCCAGTAGCAGAAGAAGTGTCATATTTTTATGGACACAGATACTTCTGATTATTTTTACTTTTTAATGTGCAAAGGTTGTAAATCTTGTTGTATTAAATTTAGTACAGAAAAATAAAATAAAAACCACAATTATAAATGTAAGTAATATCACATAATCTTATTTCTTTTCCTTACCAAAAGATGTTAGTGACTATGGATATAAAAAAAGACCAAGACACTTAAATATATAGATACAGGCAAATTAGCTTGGATTGAAAATAAAATTGTATTTTCAGTTTAGGCTCATTACTTTATAACTGACTAAATAGATAACGGGTAGTTATTGGAGGAATGCATTAGATCCAGAGATCTAGATGCATTGTTCTCAGATTCAAGGTTCCTCACTGATGACAGCCATAGCTCGAAACTATTTTGGAAATATTGGGTGAGTAGACACTAGATAGGGATTTAAATGCACATCTGTCACCTATTGATTTCTAGGTGACACTATTATATGGAGTTGTTACTATTTTAAGTTATATAACCAACATTGTACTATTAAATTAAATCTTGACTATCATGTAAATAATCCTCTTCAAAATGACCTATCATTTGTTTTTCAGGTTATTGAAATCCCTATTCATTATTATGATGGAATTCACCTTTCCATCACCAACTTTTTCAAACATTATACACTTTTCTATTGATTATGATCAAAATAGGACAATTTCAATCTGTTCCTTATTACTTCAAGAGAGAATTCACATCTAATCAAGTATCAAATTGTTTATTCTCACAGTTTCCCTTGGAATTCTCAAAAGTCTTTATCAGCATTATAGGTTAAAAGCATCAATACTTTTCCTACCCTTTTTAAACATCCAAGTTTCACATTCAGAATCGCAGGAAATATATAGACAGAACAAATGCCAAATTTGTTTTTAAAAGATATATCCTTACAATTAAAGACTTTTCCCAAATTTTTCATTGCAACTCTGCCCAGTATTAGCCCATGCCAAACAAAGCAAAAACTGTCAGCTATTTCATTATCAGTTTTAAAATCTTTTGCTGATTCTTGCCATAATCGATATCTTATATATATTAAGTTATAATCCCTATTTCCACACTATTCTTTATGAATGAAATTTTCTGTATTTTCAGTTACAAATTGATATTGTCAAAATATTTAAAGTTATTGATGTTTCTTCTATCAATCCAGAATCCATATTCGTTTTTACCCAGATTGGCTCTCTCAGTATACAAGTTGGATAAGTAGAGTGATAATATACTATCTTATCTAATTTATTTGTCAAAACCCAATCTGTTTGTTTACAAGCCAGTTTTACTTGTACCTTCTAGTACTATATAGATTTTTTATAACTATAAAATGTAGTAAATCTATTTTCTTAAGAATATTTCATAATTTAGCATGACCAGCTCAATATATGTTTCTTCCTAACATTCAGCACCACCATCAGCAATTATGTCTCTATCATCTTGACCTTTCCTGAAATCAGATTCTTTTCATATAATGCTCTAATCTCAACTGCATGATTCTCAACACAATCTTACTTGCAAATTCTATAAAAGATGTAGCATTACAGTTTTCACATACTATTAAAATTTATCATTTTGCTATAGGAATAAAAATTGATGTCTTCCAATCTGCAAGTCATTGAGTAGTTTTTCAGATTAACTGGCATAATTGGGTCACTACTTTTATTGATTCTTCTTCAATTTCCTATAAATAAAAAAAGCAATTGTCAATTTCAGTAGCAATGATTTCAAAGATAACCTGATATAATTTTTCTTATTAAAGGTTCTTTTATGCAAAATATCTGACTTTGAGATATATTTTTTCTATATATTTCATCTCTTACCTTTATTATTTCAGTTACAATTTGTCCACTAACATTTATCAGCAAACGTGATCCTTACTTATGATTTCACAAATTCTGTGAAAGATAGCTTTCATCAAACAATGCTTGTTTCATTTTCAATATCTTTGCAAATATTATTATAACATTCTGACTTTCCTAAAAGCTGTTTGAAATTTCTTTTTTGATTTCTTTACAATATCTTTATTCTTTTTAAACTTTTTTTCTTATTTGTCATTCAATCCTTATCTTTTCACATTTATTTTAATTTTCTGTTTCTTATTTATTTTTTCAATTTATTGATTCCTCCTTATTTCTTTCATAATCTGATTCACATCAATTATACTCAAATCAATTTCTGATGTTATTTCAAAAAAGCACTAGCATGTTCTCTAGATTATATTTAAGATGTTCAACAAGTTTGTAGTTCTTTTTTAACTTCATTCTAGTAATTTATGACCTAAACATAATCTACTCTTATTAAGTTTTTGCTGTTGAAGTCTTATGTCTTACAAATTTCATCTAATAATGTTCATAAAAGTGAATAAAGAAAAGTGATTGATATTAATATTGAATGTTCATATATATAATTAATGGATTGGCTGCATAAAAAGATCAGCAGTGTTTTCTTTCCATTTTCAACTTTCACATTCCAATCAACAATCACTAAGAATATATCTTGCCTGCAATATTTTGTCCAAATTCTTTTGCATCTGATCACAACAATTTTCAATTTCTTCTTCACTCACTTAAGTAATTCTGGATAATTGATTGTGAAATCAAATTTAAATCAATTATTTATAAGATTATTTCCAATTAAATCCTTGCAATAAATATTCTTCCTGATAATAAAAACTACATTTCTTCCTTGATAACTTTGGCCTGATTAATAGTCAAAATATTCTACTGATCTAAAATCTCCCAGCCTAGTACAATATTTTTTAATATTAATATAATTTACTTTATTACTTTTATAATGCTTTATATAATTATAACTCCCTATTGATGGTTTAGATAGCCCCAGCAATCTTCCTCAGAATTTCTACTTATATTTTCAAAGCTTAACTTTTTTACTAACTCCTAAAATATCAATCTGTAAATTGTTTATGTCCATTTTGAACACATTAAGTTTTTCTTTGTTCATATTCTAATGATGATGATTTTGAATCTTTTGATCTTTTTTTCCTAAATAGAGATATTGGCAACTAGACATCCATATAGTTTTCATATAGCTGTAAATAAATCCTTAGGATTGGTAAATATCCTCAGTTCTGTCTCAGCAATATGTTGAATGTCTTTAAGCCTGAAAGATCTATATCCAATATTGTTTCTGGACAAAATTGATATTAGTAATGAAATATTAAAATGCAAACAAAGCAAAGAGATACTAGACAAAATAGTATTTAAGATGATTAAGATGAGAAGAAAAAATTAAACTCTCCTTATCAAGTTTATTAGATATGGGAAAATAAAACTCCCTATTCAGACATCTCCTATATTGTGACAATAACATTGTGTGTTTGTACAATACTTCCATCCTTTAACTATATCCACAGTATTTCTAAAACAAACTCCCTCCTTTTTTAACTTGGGCTCCGAGAATTAAAAAAGCAATGATTGGGAACAATCCTTAGTTGTGTTCTTTGTTTGAGGTATTACAATCACTAATAAATCAGTTTGGAACTGGATTTTAGTAAGACAGGAGTTTCGAATGGCAAAGATTAATTCTTTAGACAACTCTATTTCAGGATCCCCTGCTTACCATGACAATGGCAAGGCTTAAAAATCTGGACTAAAATGATCTGTTTCACAGAGTCTGGATAGATTGTCATGCCTGGTGGATTACTCATTTTGGTGGTAAAAACAATAAGAATATAATAATAATATCAGTAGTAATGGTAAAGCAAGACAGTGATAGTACTAAAAAAAATAAGTATTACAAACCTAATTTTTTTTTTCTAAATATAGTTATATGAAATGTGTGAACTTTATTGGATACAAACTCTTCAAGACCAGAGCAGAGCTCTGCACCCATGGCTAAGGAGCTGTTAAGATTTAAGATTGATATAACTGTTCTTAGTGAAACTTGTTTTCTAGAAGAAGGAAGTTTAATAGAACAGATAGATGGATACAAGTTTGTTTTTTTTTGGAAAGAGAAGTCCATCCAGTGAAAGAATACATAGTATTGGATTTGCTGTAAAGTTGAATTTAGTATCTTCTATTGTTGGAATTCCTCTCTGTATCAATGAAAGATCAATGGTGTCACAATTCACTTTGTATAATGGTACCAGTACTCATTTTAGTAATGCCTATGTTCCAACTTTAGATTCAGAGAAGGAAAGCTTTTATTCCTTGTCGAATAGCATTACTACAGCAATACCATTAAAAGATATCAATGCACATGTTGGTACAAATACTAGTCATTGACCAAAGCTTATTGGAAATAATAATATTGATATTATAAAATTCAAATGATTCACTATTATTGAATTTAAACCACTAAACATCACATGATCACCATCTCTATACTAGCACGTAATTGTTGTAAACAAAGGCAAAACTCTCCATACAATAGTGCCACCCTGTGCCAAACAGAGTAATCAGTCTGAGATATTGGATGAGTAGGCACTAGATAGGGATTTTATGCACAAGCCTTCTGGCATCCATTGATTACTCTGTTTGGCACAGGGTGGCACTACTGTAGGGAGAGTTTTGCCTTTGTTTGTTAATATTGAATTTATTTACAACAAATGGTTTAATTAACATGACAGAAAACCTACTATAAAGGAACATGGATGCATCCATGCCCAAAAAAAATAGCATTTACTAGATTACATTCTTGTAGAAGTCTGAATACAGGTGACATTCATATTACACAAGCACTTAGATTGTTAGACAGTCACAGCATAGTGTGATCCAAGCTTAAAATGATAATTGCATTAAAAAAATTAGATACTATTCCAAAATGTTGCAACTGTTTAAATATAATTAAATTATTCTTTAATGCCAGCAAATGATAATACATTTTTAAAAATAAAGGAGTCACCTCTTTACCATCTTCCTCCTTCATATACTTCGAGGACTGCCTATAATGCTTTTACAGATGACTTCTTAATCAATCAGAAATTTATTTCTAAATATTTTTAAAGCTGAATGACATACATATCAGGTAAATATATAACTTATTTCACTTTTAATCATGCCAATGATAATTTAAATACTAATATTATATAAAAAATAATAATTTACAGTACTAAATATTTTATGTAATGTTTATAGATTACTGATTGCCACTGCTTAAATACAAATAAATTGCTTTCTAATATCAACAAATTATTTGACAATTATATGAAGGAGGAAGGTAAGAACATATTTCTTTTATCTTTAAAAATGTAGTCATTTGCTAATGTTAGGGGACAATTTAATTATATTTAAACAGTTGGAATGAGTTGCTCAAAACATTATATAAAATATTTAGCATGGTAAATACTAATTTATTGCATAATATTAATATTTCAAGGTCATTGGCAAGATTAAAAATGAAAAAAAATTCATGCTTGCTTGATGTATATATCAATCAGGTTTAAAAATATTTAATAAATTTCTGATTAAAATTCTTCTCTTCTAGCAAAGGCATTGTAAACAATCCTCCAGATATATGAAGGAGGAAGAAGGTCTCTTTTTATTTTTAAAAATGTATTGTCATTTGCTGATGTTAGATAACAATTAAACTATGTTAACAGTTGCAATGAATTAATCCCCAAAACATTACATAAAATGTTTAGCACTGTAAATTCTTATTTATTAAATATTATTCCAATCATATTCACAAGAAAATTAATGTCTGTTCTTTAGAAGAATTACATACTAAATTCCAACAAGCTATTAAACACTAAAATTGCTAATTTGGATCTACATGACTGTCATAAGTATGGAATTCTCATAGGTGTGTGTGGATTCATTAAAAATCCTGTGACCATTAAAAATAAAAATCATAACTGATTTTCTGACAATGGTTTCTTATTATTAGCGATTTAATTAAAAGAAAATATATGGCATTTTTTGCAAAAGCAGAATAATAGATTAAATGTGGAACTTCGTAATAAATGTAAAGATCTGAAGGCAGAAGTTCAATGCCTGATAAGAAAATTTTAAAAAATAATTAGCGGATTAATATTGCAAAAAAAGATAAACATTTGCTGATTGTGATTATTCTAGATCTTTCTTTTTGATGTATTAAAAGCATTATATGGACCTGTGTGAAATAGTATCACATTTGGGGGTAGCTACTTATTAATGGTGGAACTAACAAGTCGATTTAGACTGGATGAGAAGATTACCAGATGAATATTGCGTAAGAAAAATATATTAATCATAGGTCTATCACAAAGAACATTTAACCATAACTTTATTATAAAGTAATAACAAAACAGACATTAATATATAAGTTCCCTACCTCAGGTAATTATCATATACAAACGTTAATAATTCATAAATACACTAAAAGATAATTAATAATTGTTATCTTGAATCCGATGGTCTATAAAAATTATAAAGGTCAATGTGACTTGTACTTGAACTCTAGATCTATATTGGCACATACAGAGATAGATCTTTCTGGGAAAATACTCTGTGAATTCTCTCAATATATTCTGACAAGGCTTTATATAAGCACAATTCTAGAGTGCTATGTGATGTGGGAGACTAAAATATATTATCTGGCAAAGGAATTTTATCTACGCTTTTCTCATTTAATTAATATTTTCTAATTACAATAAGACTTTAATTACACATTTTAACTACAGATTTAACATACCTTAAGATTTATTTTATGTCTACAGATAACAATTTACACAGAAATATATTTGATCCAGATTATTTTTATCAATAATAATTTATACTGAAATATTTTTGACATTTGTAGGTAAATGCATAAAATGTTCACTGTATACTAAAAACCTATTCTATAATTAACAATTTATATTTTTGCCAGATGTAATAATGACAATGATATTTTGAATAGATGAAATGAATATTTTGATCATCTTTTGAATAAGAATACAAGATTTTTAATGATATATCCATTTTATTTACACCTTTACATTTGAATAAAGATATCCAGCTTAATGCAGTTAAAACTGTTCTTTGTAATCTTGAAAATAAAAAGGCTGCAAGTCATGATGAAATATCTGGAGAAGTTTTAAAATATGGTGAAATTTTAATTTCAAAAATATTGTAATTTTTTAAAAATGTATGGATCTACAAAGTTGAGCCATCTGATCTTAAGAACGCTGTTATTGTTCCAATTTTTAAAAACAAAAGGAATAAACAAGATTGCAGCAATTATCATGGAATATCATTATTATCCACTACAACAAAGGTTCTTTTAAGACTTTTGTTGAATAGGTTGCTTCCAGTTATAGATGAACGGTTACCAGAGACTCAATGTGGTTTTAGACTAATAAACATGTCATGGTTTTGCATGTAAGACAAGTGTTAAAAACAAAGAAGAGCACTTTACATATTGATTTGGTTAAGGCATTTGATTCAGTTAATAAGACAGATCTATGACATCGTTTGAAATTAGTTTAGTTGTTCTCCAAAATTTATTCATATTATACAGCTTCTACATGATGGAATGAGAGGAAGTGTTAATACTCCCGGTGGGAAATGAGGCACTTGACAAGTATGTACTTGCACCAACATTGTTTTCAATTTTTATGAGAAACCTTGGAATTGCTTACAGGCAGCTTACTCAAACAGGGATCAATATAATATACAGGTTTGATAGTGAATTTTTTGTCAATTGATCAAAAATGAGAACAAAAACTTTTCTTCTTGGATTCTGAATTTACTATATGCTGATGAATGTACTATTTTTCCAGTTCAAAAGACAATTTACGGAATGTTCTTATATTTTGAATGCACATATAAAGACTGGTTTATTAATTAATGTTAAATAATTTCAAGTTCTTTGTCAATCAGTAATAGAAGAAAATTCTCAGCAGCTTTTAAACTTGAATAGTTTCAACTTTAGAATGTAAATGATATACATTGATAATTTTATAAATAAAAAAGTGAACTTAGATATCGAGGTGTAGAAACAGACTCCAAAGTACTGCTACTGAATTTTAACAAGTTAAAAAGAAGAATATTTCATCACAAGAAAATAACTGCTGCAACTAAGTTAGATGTATACTGTATAAAGTTATTTTACCTAATTTATTGTATGGAAATAAGGCACGGACATCATATTGATACAATATAAAGGCATTAAAAAAGTTTCATTTAAGAATACTCTGTAAAAATTTAAAAATACAATGGCAAGATTATAACATCAGTCAATATGTTCAATTTGTTGAATGTGATAATATAGTCCTTTATAGCAAAATCATACCTTCATTTGAATGGGCATGTAAAACGAATAAACAATGAAGGACTTCCTAAAAGAATGTTTTATTGTGAACTTGAGCATAGTTCTCATAGGAGAGGTAGATCCCATCTACATTGTAAAAAAGTGAAATATCGACTGTTTCTGTTGGGAAGATATGACAGAAAATAGAATACATTGGGAAGCTACAATTAGACATAATATTCAAGTATTTAAAAAAAAAAAAGTTTTCTACCAAAGAAATTAAGACATCATCAAAAAATATCAAGTAAACAGAAAAATAGGCCAGCATGTTTTTTATGGCGACGTAGAATGATTTATATCAGGGATGCCCAACCCGTAGCTCGCGAGTCACATGTGGCTCGCGTAACTGTTTAATGTGGCTTGAATTGCACTCTTCAAAAAAATTGATAAAATATTTTATGTTCCTTGATGGCGCATGCACACACTAAAAAATAAACATTTTTACAATATAAACAATAACGATATGCAGTGTCAGGTTTCACATTAAATAAAATATATTTTTCCTGTAATTGTAATTTATATGTATGTTACCAAATTTTTAATAAATAAAATGTATTTACATTTTTTTTTCTTTTTAACATATTACACCATTTTTTTTTTTTGCTATACACGTTTGGCTTGGTGCTATATATATATTGTGTTTAGTGCTCTTGTATATATTGTTGTTTTTATCGAGAAAGATCCTTGTAGACGTTTGGTTTGGTGCTGTATATATATTGTGTTTAGTGCTGGAAATAGTTTTTATCGAGATAGATCCATGTACACGTATATATTTTGCTGTATATATCGATGTTTAGTGCTGTAAACAGTTGTTTTTATCCGTGTACACGTATATATTTTGCTGTATATATATATATATTGATGTTTAGTGCTGTAAATAGTTGTTTTTATCGAGATAGATTCGTGTACACATATATATTTTGCTGTATATATTGATGTTTTCATCGAGAAAGATCCGTGTACACGTTATTTTGGCCACATTAGAAACGGCGGATTGATACCAATGTGAATAGGCCATCCCCCCCCCCCCCACCTATCTCCCTACATTGCAGGTTTAGTACCCAAGTACTATGTTTATAAATGTAATATGAAAAATGTAATATATAATTGTGGCTCCCCAAATTTTTTTAAATTCTCAACTGGCTCGCGTCAAGTTAAAGGTTGGGCACCACTGATTTATATAGTCGCTGCAAAACTCATATCTAGTGTAGTTTCTCTCCTCTTTTTTTTTTTTGAGTTTGAATGGTTGTATTCATTTACGAATTGCAGTTAATTTCTTATTATAGATTTCAATAAAAAATAATTAATTATTGAAAACTAAAATCCTTATAAAGTACCGTAAATGGAAAAGGGAAATGATATCTCAAATTTTAAAAATTCAAATTTGTATTTTTTAAATTTCGAGTGTTGTAGACATTACTTTAATAATATTGCAAACGAATATTCCTTGATTTTCAGAAGCTATTCATGGATTCAAACTGACAATGCAGTAGATTAAATTTAATGACATTCTTAATAAAATATTTTAAATATGAGACAGAGAAAGCATAATAATAGACAATATCTTTAACATCCATTAAACATTATATTCAAATACCACTTGCTTTGCTAATAATGCCCATTAATTGACTACTCCTTGTATTGTACATATTTAATAAGATTTACAGTACATAAAAACAAAATATTAATTAAAATGAACAGCTAATCGAAAGTAATGAACAATACATTTATTAGAATAATTTTAAACTTCTGTTTGAAACTTTTCGTTTACATTATTTTCAGTATAAAAAAAAACCCCTGTATTATTACGAGCATCAAGTCAAGCATTCAATTTTTTGTAACTTTATTTTCTAACATAAAATGATGTAACGTAAATTATAACGAGTATTCCGACATCAGTAAATCCTTACAAATTTGAAACATTATATTTCATTAAATAGTTTTAAATTTAAAAACTTATCATTAACTTAATATATCCTACCAGTTTCCTAAAATGTTAAGGGTAGATGAACAGGTTATATTTGTTACGAGAATAAGAAAGTGCTGCCACCTTTCATAATTAATTGGTTTTACAATTAAACGGTTCTACAACTTTTCGGTACTACTATGGCTTCATAACCAGGATCGGCATTAGAATTTTTAGGCCTATACATATAATATGAAGCGCCCTCGCCCCCTTTTTTTTTTCTGGATTATAAAATTTAAATAATCAAATAAACAACTGTATAGAATTTTTAGTTAATATAATAATAAGAATATCTATTTCAAAAATGTGTTGAAAAACTCAAAAAAAGAAAATATATTACAAAAAAATAAATAATTATTATAATCTTCACTACAAAAAAATTGTTGGGGATTTGAACTCAGATTTTCAAGCACCCTTTAACTATTCACACTATCTCATACAACTGATATACATGCCCACACACGTGTAGAAAAGATAAATAATCACCAATATGCATATTTCGTGCTAAACCAGCACTCATCAGTTGGTCCAGATTATCATCTCCCACACACATATATAATCAGTGCTCAGTTTATATTAAGATAGCAAATCTTCATACTTTAATGGACAGGCTTCAACTTACTGCAACCTCCAACTTTTCAGCCATCCATATCATTGAAAATCTGATGATGAAAACTCAAATCCAATGCTGATGCTAATCTTATTGCCATGCCCATGTTGACCTGAAGTCACTCTGCCCTCTCATGTATAGGACAACATGGGCATGGCAATAATATTAGCATCAGCATGGGGTTTGAGTTTTCATCATCAGATTTTCAATGATATGGATGGCTGAAAAGTGGGAGGTTGGAGTGAATTGAAGCCTGGCCATTAAAGTATGAAGATTTACTATCTTAATATAAACTGAGCACTGATTATATATATATATGTGTGTGGGAGATGATAATCTGGACCAACTGATGAGTGCTGGTTTAGCACGAAATACGTATATTGGTGATTATTTATCTCTTCTACATGTGTGTGGTCATGTGTATCAGTTGTATGAGATAGTGTGGATAGTTGAAGGGTGCTTGAAAATCTGAGTTCAAATCCTCTATACTTACAATTAAGCTCTCAGGTTTGTGAGGAGTGCCTGGTTTTCAAATATTTACATATCAAGCTTGTATCCTGTCCATCCCTCTTATATGTATTTAAATGGATATGGTCCTATACATGAGGGATCAGAGTGACTTCAGGTCAACATGGGCATGGCAATAATATTAGCATAGGCATGAGATTTGTTTTCATCATCAGATTTTCAATGATATGGATAGCTGAAAAGTTGGAGGTTGGAGTGGATTGAAGCCTGTCCATTAAAGTATGAAGATTTGCTATCTTAATATAAACTAAGCACTGATTATATATATGTGTGTATGTGGGAGATGATAATCTGGACCAACTGATGAGTGCTGGTTTAGCAGGAAATACGTACATTGGTGATTATTTATCTTTCCTACATGTGTGTGGTCATGTGTATCAGTTGTATGAGATAGTGTAGATAGTTGAAGGGTGCTTGAAAATTTGAGTTCAAATCCTCTACACTTATATATATATATGAGAAGAATATAATGAATAATAGATAAAACAAATAGATTAAAATCTATATAAATAGTCAGTTCTCTAAAATTAACTAATACAAACATAAAATTTGTTTCATTTTTTCCACGAATTATTTTTACTACAATTACTCCCATGGGTGAGAACAGAGAAAAAATTCATACTATTACAATCATATAGAAATTATTATAAACTTGTTGGAAATGAGTGTTCAGAAAAGGTAAAATAATTTAAATTTATATTGTGCTAAGCATGCTTTTGGCAGAACACTGGCAGAATCCTAGCACTGTTTTATTTTGCAGCTCGTCCCCATATGCCAATAATTGAGAAAATGGAAAAGAATCATGGTAGCTGCCAAAAAAATATTCCATTGGATGGCAATACCATTAAACAAAAAGCTCTTAAAATTTACAAACATCTTAAAGAAGTTGGAAAATCTTGTGTCAGACCCAATTTTGTGGGAAGTAAAGGTTGGTTTGAAAAATTCAAAAAGCATGTTGCAATTCATAGAATAAGAATTCAAGTTGAATCTGCATTGGCTGAACATGAAACTGCAAGATATATCCAGAAAAAATTCCAAAATATTTATAATACAAGGATACAACACATCAAGTTTTTAATGCTGATAAAACTGGAATTTGATGGAGAAAAATACCAATAGAATCTTTATATCGAAACAAGAAAATACTGCATCTGGATTTATGATATCTAAAATTTGTGTAACATTACTTTTGTGTAGTAATGCATGAGGAGACTTTATGACAAAAATCCTTGCTTGTTCATAGATCTCCAAATATAAACATGGTACCAATAAATTGAAAAGCAAATTCAAAAGTGTGGATAACTGGAGATTTATTTAGAGAATAGTTTTTCAAATATTTTTTGCCAGAGATTGATAATTATTTAAAGATAAAGAATTCAGACTTCAAGTTTCTGTTACCATTAGATAACCCTCCAGTCACCCACAAGATTTGAGTCATTTCAATGTCCAAGCAGTATTTTTACCACCAAATATTATTTCATTTCTCCAGCCATTTGTAACAAAGTATCATTTATGCCTTTAAAACTTATCCCAATAGAAGATCATTACAATTGATTTTAGACATGAATGGAGATCAATTGGTGATATGGAAGCAATTTTTAATTAAACACTATATCAAAATCATATCATTCAAGTGAAAAAATGTTTACATTTGTTTATACCAAACACTGATGAGGAAGAAAATTATTAAATTAATGTTATTAAAATGAAAATAATTATAGTTTGTTTTTCATTTTGTTACACATACATATGTTAATATTTTTAATAAAAAATAAAGTTGCTTATATGGATTTAAAATTAAAAAACAATTGTTTTTAATAAGTTTTTGGAAACTAACCCCTTTTTGTACTGGCTCTGGGTCTCATATAACATGTTTTCACATGATATGGTATATTCTAGGAACTTATATAAAATGTTATAGGAAAATTAACTTACATCTTTTCTCCTTTTGATCAATTTAATACAAAATCTACAAAACACATACAATTCCTGCTTGCATATGCTGTTAGGAACAATTCTCTTCTCTCTTCTATTGTAAATGTAATAATACCATATAATCATACAACTAAATTGGCTTAGATTCAAAATATTAAAGCATTTTATAATGACAAACTAATGACTTGATAGTGAATTATCTTGGTTTAAATGATTAAGATATTTTAGAATTTCATGCTAGAAACTGACTTCTGAAGAAGAGATGCGATAAATCAAAGACTATAAATCAGAAAAATTAGTCTAAGGACATAAGAAGGATAACACTAGATATAGACTTAATAATTATTATTAACAACTGCCTATCAATTACTCAATTAGTGAGCTTGTCATGTTTGTTGATTTAAGTTTCACTTCCAAATTTCACTTACTATTTATACCTAAGAAGAGAATTGAATAAGCATGACAGATAAGAACTCATTCACATTGGAATTCAGATGTTCGCATTATGATATTCCTTTAAATGCATTTTTTTTTTCAATTTATAGTCTGCTCTTTTCCTACTCTGATCCTTAAATTGCAGGAAAAAGCTATTGATGTGATTGATCAAAATTAATCTTTAGCATGGTTAATTTCAACACTGGTATACATCATAGACATTTCAGTCATTTCTGAATCCCTAAAATAAATAGCCATTTAAAAAAAGATTTGATACCATAATATCAATGATAATAATAAAAAAAAGAGAAACTAACATAAATTTTAATTAATCAAACTATAATTATTATCAAAGCAAGCTCTTAGTGAATGTCTCTTCTCCAGTTTTAGTTTTTTTTACAACTGACTTCATAAAGGACATTGTTTTCAAAGTTACAAAAGAAGCATAACAATTAAAAAAAAATTGATTGGAATTTTATTTCCAGAGAATAATTTACATAACAAACCTATTTTTAAGCCAATAAACATCACATGACCACCACTTCTTATGCTTGTGTATAACTGTTGTTAAAACAGGCAAAACTCACTATACATATTGCCACACACAGCAAGCTAGAGTAATCAATGGATGTCAGAAGGCTTGTGCATAAAATCCCCATCTAGTGCATTAGATCCTAAGATCTAGGTGCAGTGCTCTCAGATCCAAGACTCCTCACTGATGAAGGCCACAAGCCAGAAACTAGGCTGGGGATATTGGATGAGTAAGCACTAGATAGGGATTTTATGTACAAGCCTTCTGGCATCCATTGATTACTCTAGCTTGCTGTGTGTGTCAATACGTATAGTGAGTTTTGCCTGTTTTAACAAACCTATCTTTTGTAATATATAATCCATTAACTTTATTAAAAAAATTAATTGTAATTAAAACCAATGCATTGTGTAGCTTAATGTTACGATAGGCTTCTGCCACAAGAAGTTTGAGCCCAACTTAAACTTTTTGTGAATTCTCAAGCAATAAAACATTTGATTATTTTATTATTAAAATCAACCACTAATTATTAATTCATCTATTTATAAATAGAGAAATATTTTCTTAAATAGAGTATTAATGAAAAAGATGCAATATTTTCTCGTCAAAATAAAATATTCTATAATAAAAAACAACAACATGTTGAATGTACACATCCAAACACAAAGTGTTAAAGAAGACAAATAAAGAAATAAATTGAGCAGGCAATTATAAACTGACCAATAATGGAAGAATGTTTTCTCTAAGGACAGGATGTGGACTATAAATACCTAATTAGCCTGTGTTTTTTTTTGGCATCAACATGCATATGGAAGCTTAGCAGATGTCAATCCTGCAGTAATTACCCAGTAGAATCTCTGCTGAAGGTGAATAAAGAGGATGTAGGTATTAATAGGCCACCTCGGTCTACATTATAATTTTTGTACACCTTACAGTTCTAATTGTAATTGTTTTCATCTGTAATGTAATGTATTATAATTAGGTATACCTAATTGGCCTATGTATGTAAGTATATAAATATTCTATCAATTCCAATTATATAAATTAATTCTTAATGTTATTAAATAAGTAATAACTAATTTGCCTCATTTTTTATTGTGTTAGATTAATAGTCAATACATGGCAAAACAAAATCTATTTTTTAATATTTAAAATGACCAATTTTAAAAAAATAACCAATTTTAATAAAATATGTGTACCCAATTTATTTATTTCATTAAACCTTTTAAAAATAAATTTACAATAGTAGTTGTAATATTATTACAGTTTATAATATTATCAATCACATTGTGTGAGAGTATAGTTAAAATTAAAAGATTTTAAATGAAAAAAAGTAGGATATAACTATTTTAGTTATCTCTACAAATAGGGGTTAAAATCTAGGTAGAAGGGAAGCAATTATTGCAGTGTATACTCATTTTTTTAATAGTATATATTTATAAACAGAAACTTAATTAACATTTACTGTGCCGCCGGGATGAATCAACAGATATGGTGAAATTTTAATTGCCTTTCTGCTTATTGTAATAAATTTGTCTAGCAATATGCAGTAAATATGTTACCTATATTCAAATTAATAAACACCTCTCTAAATTAATTTATTTTTATTATTATTAGATCCCATCAAGTCAAAAGTGATTCTTGCTAACTGCCTATATTATTGCTTTCTCTCTGTCAAAAATATACTGCCCTTGAAACAGTTGTCATCTTATATACTGCCTTCACTAAAGACACTCATAAAATATTAAAAAATAGGCAAAACTCTCCATACAGTAGTGCCATTCAAGGCAAGACAGAGTAATCAATGGATGCCAGAAGATTTAGGTGTGTTGCTCTCAGACACAAGGCTCCTCACTGACGAAGGCCACAAGCCAGAAACTAGTTTGGGGGTATTGAATGAGTATGCACTAGATAAGGATTTTATGCACAAGCCTTCTGGCATCCATTGATTACTCTGTCTTGCTTTGAGTGGCACTACTGTATGGAGTTTTGCCTATTTTAACAACAGTTACAGTTATGAGCAAGCATGGGAGATAGTGATCATGTGATGTTTAAATATTAAAAAATAAACAAAGCAAATAGAAGTGAGGCAAAATAGACGATAATAAATATATGGTATAAGTAAATTTAGAATATATTAAAGCGATTTTTCATACATCATTAAATCATTTAAAAATAAAAATCCTACAATCACAATATTTAATTATCCTATTCACTCATTATATACTGAATGTTTCTTATATACGTAAGTAGAGAGATTTGAACTTAGGTTTTCCAGTCTATATTCGCCCTTCATCTCAAACAACCAATACACATGATCACATATATTAGGGATTATCTAGCTCTTTTTCATGTATGTGATCATGGGCATCAATTGTTTGAAATGGAGGACAAATATAAATTGGAAAATCCTAAATTCAAATCTGGCTACTTATATAAAACAGAATACTAAAAAATGTACCAAACTAAACAATTTTTTTTTTACACAGTTTAGAATATAAAAGTAACCCTCTTACTTCAGCAATAATTTTGAGCAGTAAAAATAACAAATTCAACTGTATTTTAGAAAATGGCAATTAGGGTTTATATAATAGTATTCATTTTATAATATATACTCCTAAAGTAATTAGGCAAACTATGATCGGTATTTAACAGAAAAAATATTAATATATTAAAATAATGCCATTTTGAGACCATCTACAACCTGATTTTGAGTGAATAAAATAAAATGTTAAAAAAATCAAAATATAATACAATAGCTATTAATCTTAAATTCTTGAATTTTAATTTAATTTGGTGCCATTTGATTATTAACTATAATAGTTAAAAAATTAAAGCCATAATACATGATAACTTACGCATACTGGAAACATTTATTTTAAAATATTATTCATAAATTTGCAATATTTCCTTCTGGTATACATAATTATTTGTCATAATAAAAACAAAAATCCACTGAATTTTTTTCATTGCCAATGATCTGAATTCCAAAACAAATACAATAAGTTGACATCTACACATACTATTACTCTGTTCATACTTTTAACAAAATAATTTTTTCTAAATAAATGAGAATATTTGTAAACTTTATAAATATTTGAAGGAAGGAATGACAATAATTGGTTAAATGCATACACATTTAGACATTCTTATTTATCGACAGATTTGAGAATGAAGCCTTCTTATATCAGTCCATTTAGGATAATTTCATCTATCAATAAAACCTGCTATTCCCAGTCAGACATTCTCAGCTACTATTAAAAAAGCACACATTTAAAAATTCATCCAAGAGAAAACTTATCAATTAAAATCAATATATTCATTAAAGTTTTGGTCTAATATTTGTGACAGAGTCTATGCTCAATTTATTTCTTTTTAAATACTGAAATATAAGCACTTGCTTAATGGGCTGGAAGTAAGAATGTTTATAATATTATTATAGATGGAGAATAAAGTAAATATTTAGATATAAGTTGATAAATTAATGCCAGTAAAATTGTATATATACAATGAATTTTCAGACAGGTTGCTTTTGTCAGATTTAAAAAAAAAAATCAATACAATTTTTCCTCTCCACCCACTGTAAACTTCACATGCCCTTAAAGCACCCATCTACTGCTTAAATGCAGAGGCAAAACTCACCATACAAGCCAGAGTAATCAATACATGCAGGAAGATTTGTGCATAAAATCCCTAACTAGTGTCTACTTGTATACGAAGTGGTACTATTGTATGGAGTTTTGCCTGTGTTAACAGTTTGTGTATGCATAAAGAATGGTGGTCATGTGATGTTTACTGCTTAAATATATAAATAAATGTATATACCTACATATTTATTTTTAAAGCATTTTTAACTTTGAAATTCTATTTGTTTGGATCAAATTTTGTAACCGATTTTTAACTTACTTCTATCAAATTAATTTTTCTCAAATTTTGTACATATGTTAGATATCAATGATTATGCAATATTTCAGGATTGTCCAGCCAATTATACATCTTAACAATATTGGTGGGCCAAATTACAAATCATGCTGATATTAGTTCAATAAATTTTCAGTGATGCATAATAGATGGCAGTATATTTTTTAAAAATATGCTTTCATTGAATTTCATAATTAAATCAATAAAAAGCTTTTATAGTTAATTAAAACATACTTCTCTTGATAGTTTAACAAAAACCTGCTTCTCTAAAAATGTCTCCATGAACAAAAAAAAAAAATCTTGTAAAAGATTCTTCAGGTGCAATAATTTCAAATATTACACATGTCCAAATACTAAAAAATAATATATATTGTAACTATATCAATGGTTATACTACAATGTGAAGAGAAAATAAAAATTTGTTTAATAAAAATTCAGTGACTGACTAATAAATAAATAATATAAAAACTCTGTCAGAAAATGAAAATTATTCTTCACATATAAAGTGTGATAAACAGAGTAGCTAAAATTCAAAAAAACATTAATCACAAAAAACTATTTGCCAAGCGCTTTTGGTATCATTTACCATTATCATGGTGACATATTAGAACTGAATAGTTAATATTCTAGTGCATGCTCAGTGAAATACTAGTGTTATACCGATTGATGTTTTTTGACTTTACAATAAATCAAGCCTCTTTCAAATTCCTCTTTCTATCGTTTGATTCATTGCACAGAGTACTGATATTTTGAGAATAAAACTCATGTCCACAACTATTTTCACGATTTGAAAAAAACAGAACTTGTGAATCATTTTTAGACTAATAAATATACAAACTGCCATTTACATGTGTGTGGTGCTGATGCATGTCATGTATATGCATGTCACTTGAGAAATAAAAATGTAAAGATTAAAAGAAAAATTAATTCATGCACATTATTAAAGATTATTGAGTATTATTTGTTAAAATTGTAAGAAACTGAATGATAATAACATTGTAAAGGAAGAAGAAAAATGTTTTTGATACATAAAAGAATTTTGAATTGCAATACAGTTTAAAAAAATTTAAAGCATTTCAAATCTTATTTAATCTGTTTTTCAAATAAAAGCTTTAATTAAACAATTTGTGTTTTTATAGAAAATTGGATGGTGGATTTGAAAAAAATATTAAAATTGATAATAATTTAGATTATGAAATTAAAATTTTTAAACTCTTGGCAATAATTCTTCTTCTTCCTACATTTCGAAATGTAAAAATAAAGAGAAATTTTCTTTCATTTATTTATGTATAAAAACATGATATAATGTACATAAAATTTGTATCCAAAACATGTTCTGAAAAAAGTAAAGATGTGTTTTTCAAAAAATATGTTGTTGTAATGACGCGAGCTATATTTCCCCTAGGTAGTGACATTATATGTTGTTCAAAAACATGTTGAGGAACATCAAATAAATATAAATAGGTCTGAAACAAGGAACTAGGGATTCTTATTACTATCATTCTAATTCTAGAAGCCTAGCAGTTCATTCCATATTGCTTTGCATTATAGTACAGTCTTCTATTGAAGCTGTGTTGTGATCCATGCAGGAAAAAGAAACAAATGCCGATTAAAACTTTTTCCAACATAATCCATATTTTACTGACTGTTTTTAAAGTATTTTTCAATATTCCAGTTATAATAGTCAGTATAATGTTTTATTTAGAAGAAATCCATCTATCATGTGAAGCTAGATAACTCAATACCACATCAGTCAAAATGCCTGGAAAATCCAGTCGGATCCATAGTGAAGTTTGAAAAATCAGCTTGTGCAACTCTTCTATAATGCTGTGAAGTTAAGAAATGGATAGTGCTATATAAAGACCTACTGATATTATATCTAATGTAATATCACCCGTGCTGCGGGTTTTTCATCTCCCAGTATCACCAGTGTTTAAGGAAAAAACCATCAGAAAAAATATTAAAAGAATGGTACCTGAAAAAAAAAAAAAGCCATGGTTTGTGACCGTTTCAATATTTAAGATAAGATCTTATCATTATTCTCACTATAAGGCCTTAAACTTGTACTATAGCTTAAACTTAAAATGTATTTTGTTACTATATTTTTGTGTATGTATTGATAGCTGTGAATATATATATGCAAGTTTTATTTATTCATTAGTAATAACTTGTTATATTTTTTAATTATTATAAATCCATTCAGTTTGTGTTTGTAATTCAATCTAAATACATCTGTTTTTTACACACATATGTTATGTTGATATCCACAGCCCTCAGAAATCATGAAATCCACTGGAGAACATGCTAGAATGACAGTAATAATTGATGATGATTGTTCCTTTAAAAACTTTTCCAAAAGTAAACTTTATTTTTAGGAGGTTCATTGTCTTCAATTTTCTTTTTATTGAAACTGAAAAACAAATAAAATACTTTTGGGAGTATTACCAAATTCACCATTACCTTTATTTTGCTATATCTTAGATAAATGCAATGTATTCACTGTACTTCAAACACTTTTTAGCAAAAACCTTTTATTGTATATATATAGATGCATACACAATCTTACATTTTGACTGTCCTGCAGCCTTCTTCAGAACTACGATATAATGAACAAAATAAAATACATAACTATATAAATAATACCATATAAAATGAAAAAAAAACAACAACTAAAAAACAAAATATTACAAAACATAATAAAATTGAAATAAATATAATTAAACCCAAATAAACAATATAAATATAAATTATATGTGTATTCCTGAATTTATATATACATATTCATGAACAACTATTAATTTAAACATATAATTCATTTTTATTATTTTTAAAAATCTCCTAATTACATATATTCCTTATAAACTTAAACTTTAATTTTATTAGCTCTACCTTAATAAAATACTTAATAATTTTATTTTCAGAATTAAGTATTTTATTAAGGTGGAGTTAATAAAACTAAAGTTTAAGTTTATAAGGAATATAATTAGGAGATTATTAAAAATAATAAAAATGAATAATAATTTAAATTAATAGTTGTTCATGAATACGTGTATATATGCAATCAGGAATACATATGTATAATTTATATTTATATTGTATATTTTATTTTATATTAACTGGATTATTTTATTTGGATTTGATTATATTTATTTAAGTTTTATTATGTTTTGTTATATTTTATGTTGTTTTTTTATTAATTTTATTGTTTACATTTTGTATAGTATTATTTATATATTTTATTTTGTTCATTATATCATAGCTCTGAAGAAGACTGCAGGATAGTCGAAATGTAAGATTGTTTATACATATATGTACAATAAAAGGTTTTTGCTAAAAACTGTTTAAAGCACAGTGAATAAATTGTACTTTTGGGAGTGCTTGTAATTTTAAATTATAGATCCTCATCATCACATTGGTTACTATTATTATATATTTCAATTGAATCACTTTTTTTTATACATTTGAATTAAAAATTTTATTTGAATTTTATTAACTATTCCCCTTTTATATTTATTGGAACCAAGATTTACGATATTTTCACAACACATCTTGAAGATCTCATTATATATATACATGTATATCTTTGTATATCATCTTATCTATAGTTGACATCCAAGTTCAACCCAATTTTCATCTAAATATAAATAAAAACCTCATACAGGAAATGTTACTGGTACGATACAAAAAATACTTTATAAAAAATGCTTTTATTTAAATTGATGAGTAATAATGCATTAAAACCAATATTCAAATATAATTTTAGTTATATTTAATTTGAAATTAAAATGTGGGTCCATAAATTAATTCAATCCCTTCTTTTTTTAGTGATCCCCAAATTTTTATTTCAAGTTAAATATAACAACCAAAATTATGGTTGAAAAAAAACATATTTTTTGATTTTTATTGCATTATTCCTCATCAATTAAATTAAAAGCATATTTTATTAAATATACTATTAAGTAAGTAAAAAAATAATATAGATATTATTAAATAAATAAGTTTATTAATTAGTTCTCCGATCTTTTTTTCTATAATGGAATCCACTTTTAAATGCTTAAAATAATACATACTTCCTCTATGTGATTTAGAAATAAGCATTCACCCCCTTCTGAATTTTTAAACGTTTTTATTTAATTTAGAAATTGTGTTTGTTTGTCCGTGTCCACTCTTGTAACTGATTTCCTTCAAATTTTGTACATGTTAAATATTAATGATAATGCAATATAATTACTACAATATTTAAGGGTTATCCAGCTAATTGTTTAGTCTGATGTTGGGCTGAAATTCAAAACGTAATATCAGTTCAATAGTGATGTAGGTGGCAGTATTTTTTTTTAAAAGATGCTTTCATTGAATATTTATTAAAAAGAGTTTACAGTTAATTAATAGAAGAAAAAAAAATCGAGGCTGAAATCTTTATTCTCTTCTCAATAAGAAAACTTGCTTTTTTTAAAAACATTGCCTTCATAAATAAATAAAATCTTGGAAAAGATTTTTAATGCATGTAAATTTCATTTCAAAAATTAGGAATACGGTGATATTATTTACAGTCTTATTTTTTAACCTTGAATATAAATAGTTATAAAAAGTCAGTGTAAAATATCCAAATACTAAGAAATAATTTATATAAAGTGTAAAAAATGGTTTTAGGTAAAGTTGATAAGTAATGTACTAAAAAAATTTTTTTTCTTCGACCACAATTTGGTTTGGTTTATTTAATTTGAAATAAAAGCAGGGCAGTCCATATGTTAAATCATTCAATCGGTAAAACTTTTGGGTTTTTATGAGCATTACTCCTCAAATTAAATAAATGTTTTTTATAAAATATTTTATATATACATTATTAAAAATATTTTCACTTTTTACAGTATGTTGCAAGCAAAAACTTAAAAATAAATAAATATAAAACTAATAAAAAACAAAATAAATATGTTGCTCACATTAGTTGGGCTTGTTAATTTATTAGAGATTATTTAAATGTGTTTTTTTTTTAATTTTATTTTTAAAAAGTGTATATATATTAATTTATTTAGTGTGCAATTGTTTTGCATATTCGATAACAAATATTTACTCAAATTAGTCTTAATTCATGTTAAAATAATAAAGTTTGTTGGCTGTGAAAATTTAAAGGATCCAATTTTCTTAGGATAGTAAAAGTTATTGAATTACAAGGAAAAAGATCAATAGTATTCTCTCTCTAAAATACAGAAAATTACATGCCTCCACAAATCAAAAATAACAGATAGGTAATGCAATAAACAGGAAATCATAATTTTATATAATTTGGTAATTTAAACTGTTTTATCATCGGTACATCTGGACAGATTCTTATTCTAAGTTTGAATCATCATCTTAAATAACGAAAAATATAAAAGCCTTTCCGGTTTTATATATATAATTATGGATATAAATAATTTTTGAATATCTTTAAAAAAAAATACTTTGCTCATAAGTTAATATCTACTGGTTCAGAGTGACCATTATCAGCTAAAGATTTCAAAATTGTAACGTAAGTCTCGGGCAGATTGCTTTCTACTGCTCCCTTGATTATAACATTTTTGTACACTAATGAGGGTAAAGTTACTTCGAATGATGTTTTCTGGTAAGTCCTGCAAACTATTTCCTGATCATCAATTGATTTAACCAAAATTTCATTAACAGTATACAAACCAATGTTAACTCCTTCTTGTTCATCTAAAAATATCTTTTCATCTTCATTTATCTTCCAAACTGAACCCCATACAACACTTCCTTCACTTTTCACAATAGTTGCTATACCTCCTTGCCAAAGTTTGGAAAATCCAAAAAAAGCTATTTTGTGATCCTGAAAAAAAAAACAGTACATATATATAATATACTTTATATAGTATATGCATATATCATTTTTTAAAAAATCACAGATTCTACTTTGAGAAGGTTCTCACCCATGAAACACTGTGTCTTCATATACTGTATAGTAATTGATGATAAATTGCATTAAAATAATGAAGATTTAATTATTTTTTGCTAAATTTTTGTCTTATCAAGAATATTTATTTGGGAATTTGAATCTTACATTTATGAGAAATGATTTGATTTTAAAAAGCATAATAAAATCATGGAAGAAATGAAGATCAATTTTTTATTAAGGATGTTTCTTCCTTTAGATTGTACAAATAAAATTTATTTAATAAAACAATCCAAATGCAGACATTAATACTCAATTTCATGTTTTAATATCCAATTTCCATTTATTTCCCATAATCACATATTTTTAACAATTTTCTTTAACATGTAATGTATTCGAGAGTTTAAAATCAAAATTAAATTTTTAATTATAATTCTTTTTTTTTATTATTTTTAATTGCAAAAATATATTTTGACAAACAGAACACTAACACACGCACAATAATAAATTCATTTAGTGGTCATAAAACATATGGCTCCAACACATAGCACAATAATAACAAATTCATTTAGTTATCATAAAACGTGATTACAACACACTTTTTTCATACAATAGTGCCACTCAGTGCAAGCCAGAATAATCAATGGATGCCAAAAAGCTTGTATAAAAAATCCCTACCTAGTGACTTCTCATCCTATATCCCCAGACTGGTGTCCTGCCTGTGACTTTCATCGGTGAGGAACCTTGGATCTGAGAGCATTACACCTAGATCTTAGAATCTAATGCAACCCTCCAGCAGTCACCTTTTATCTCTACTTAACTACAAAACTATGTGTTTAAAATTGAAAACACAATAATATTTTCAATACAAGGTCAATAGCATATATAATCATATAGGTCTGAACTCAGTTCTGCATACATATATTTTGGTGTCTTTGGTCCTTTAATAATCAAAGCCACCACTATCCTATTAGGCAGGATTGATATTAAACCACTAAGCGTCATATGATCACCATTTCTTATGCTTGCTCATAAGTGTTATTAAAACAGGCAAAACTCTCAATATCCCACTCAGTGCAAGCCAGAGAAATGGATACCACATTTGTGCATCCATTGATTATTCATTGATTATTGAAAGATATTAATTAATGCTCTTAAGCTTCCTAGTGTGTCAACCTAAGGAAAGATCTACTTCCCAAAGCTCTCTCATCTTTGTAGTTAAAACGGCAGACCGATCTATATTATGATTAAGTTTGCTTTCGAGACGACATCAGAACTTCAAAATTTTTGACAAATAATTAGATATTTTGAGATTAGCGCTGCTAAACCATTAAGCATCACATGATCACTATCTCTTATACTAGCACATATTTGTTTATAAACAAAGCAAAACTCTCCATACAGTATTGCCACCCTATGCACAAGCCTTCTGGCATTCATTGATTACTCTGGTTGTCATAGGGTGGCAATACTGTATGGAGAGTTTTGCTTTGTTTATTAGCGCTGCTGTTATGTAATAAAATAATTCAGCCACAATTATTCTAACTTTAATTTTTTTTAAATTATTATGAATACGAAATAAATAAAGATTTGAATTAAATAAACTGAACAACAAAAATTGCTTTTATTGATTAATGTTTTTATCCAAAAAAATATTTTATTTATATCGTATTCATAATAGGTTTTTTTAAAAAAATTAACTTGAATTAAAATTGTTTAACTATAAAGTTCTATTCATGACATTTTTTAAAAATTTAGTTGAATTCAAAACTCATTTTTTAAATATAAAGTTTGCTAATCTTCAAAAAAAAAAAAAAAATTATAGAATGGAATAATTCGCAAAATTAGAATAATTATGGCCGGATGATTGTCACAGCAGCGCTAATCCCCAAGTATCAATAATTATTATACAGTATATGCAAATATGAATTTGATAATTATTAAAAATTTTATTATATAAGATTGATCGATCTATTTAATTATTAAAAGAAACAGTAGACAAAGGGTGTTAATAGCTCATCCTAGTTGCCAGAATCACTAATTTTACATTATAACTGTCGGCTCGTTCTGTTATAATAGTGTATGACTGCGGCGAATCTTTATACGGTACAAAGTGGACATACCAGTTAGTAAATTAAAATAAGATTCATGTTTTTCCCTAAAGAACGTTGCCTAATTATATTGTTAATAGACTTTTTTTTACCTACCAGTTCCATCATTACATGATACATTCATATTTCTAAGATAAATTATACATCTCGGAATTATCGAGAAACACACATTATTACTCGTTGATTATATGATAACAGAAAAATAGCTAACCAGAATAAATGCTTAGGTTTATCTCACATCAGTTATGAATCTACGGAAAGATCTGTTAATGTGGTTCTAAAATAGAGTTCAGGTATTAAAAACAATAATTATTTCACCTATTTCGAGTACTAATTTCATCTAATATTATATTAATTTTCTTCCTGGTGTTGGGCAAATTACGCAATACCTCGCCATATTTTTTTTTTAACAAAAAAAATTCAAATCACAAAAAATTTAAAAGAATAAAATGTAGTAGTATTACATAACGAAGATATTTCATAAGCCGCTATCAGCGAATAATGAGATTTTTAACATTAAAAAAAAATACTGTATACAAAAATTTATAATTTTATACCTTTAATTTAGCTATATTTTGACGGACAGCTGATGGACAACTTAAATGTAATCTTTTTGTTAATAAGTTACTACCGTATCCAAAATATAAAAAAGTTGTCATATTTAGATTTAAAAGATAAATGAAAATTGCTTAAACAAAACCAAAAACAAATCTATTATCACTTAAAATGTGATGCCATCTACCGGATTCGCCGAGATTCTTGAGCTTTTTTACCTACGAATATGTTTTTTTCTCTACAGTACAGGCTTTTTCATACCTACACTTATATATGTAATATTACATATATAAGTGCAGATATGAAAAACCTTGTACTGTAGAGAAGAAGAAAAAATCATATTTCAAAATAAAGTGCTATAAGGTCTGCCCATTCCTCGTATATGTATGTAAATGGATTATGTCCTGTAACATGAGGGCTCAGAGTGACTTGTGGTCAACATGGTTAGGATGAGAAAGTTGGCACTAAGGCGGGCTTTGAGAATTCCATCATCAGATTATCAATGAAATGAACGTCTGAAGAATTGTGGAGTGAAGTGTTTTGAAGCCTGTCCTATAAGTGTGAAGAACTAACTAACGAGTACTGGTTTAGGACGAAATACGAATATTAGTGATTATTTGTCTTTTCAACATGTGTGTGATCAAGCGTATCAGTGTATGAGATAGCATGGATGAGTGAGGATCGTGTGAAAGTCTGACCTCAACCCCCCAATATACTACGAATATGTTGCAAAAGTTTTGTCTCTTTGTTACAAACAATAAAAGTTAATCGTCAGTTTGATTAATGTTTTTTTTTAAATTTATTTAAGTAAAAAAATTTTGTTAATTTAATTCGTTATTTAGTTAACTTTCCTATTGATAAAATTTAGAAAATTCAAATGTGATTTGATTTATTTATTATATGTTTGATTATAATCCTTTGTGTTAAATAACGAGAAACTATATCTTTTATCCATCAATGTATAATTTGTTTTGTTTAATTAAGTGAAACCGAATTTATCGTAATTTAGGCTCTTTCGACAAATTATGTAATTCAGCAATCTAGCAAATTTGAAATCGAAATACTGCAGTTATAAAATGAACGTGATAATCCTTTTCAAAAGTCAAATAAAAACAGCACTATGGAATTTAATAGTAACTATACAAACTTGGTATCGATATGTAAATGTGCAGTCAACCGAATTCAATAAGTACTTTGAAAAGATTTTACCACAATAGATTAACGTCCTTTATTTTGAATAGTCATTCTCTATTATCAATCATCTAATAAAGACAACAAATTATTTGCAGCTTTTCAGCTTAATTATTTCAAAAAATAGGTATAAACCATTCCATATTTTATTACCAGTAGTGGGTTTTCAATAATGAAATTTTATAGAAGAAACTTGTTTTAATGTTTTTATAAAAATGATGGGTAGTAGTTTTATACATAAATTTCACTACCTATTTTCAAATTATTTGTTGTGTTCTGACCCACTCATGAATTGTGGTTATCTATAAATGCAAATGCTTAACTATATGTCATAATTTATTGTTCATACATAGCTACATCAACAATATAATCACCATTATCAATCCACTGCAGGATGAAGATCTCTCCAAGTTTAATCCATCTTCTACGATCTTTAGCTTCTCTTCTGTACATTACCCCTGCACACTTACTTATTTCATCCATCCACCTCACATGTAGTCTCTTTCTAGATCTTTTACCATCTCTTGGAATCCAGTTTAAAATTTCAATTGTCCATCTATTATCATCTCTTCTAGCAATATGTCCAGCCCAACTCCACTTCAATCTTAATTCTTTCAATGAGGTCAGTAACACCTGTTTGTTCTATTATCGATACATTGCATTTTCAATCTCTTCTTGTTACTCCCAATATACATCTCTCCATACTTCTTTGAGTGTCTGAAGTCTCTGTATTACTCTTCTATTAAGCATCCAAGTCTCAGATCCATAAGTAAGAACTGGTAAAACACATTTGTTAAAAACCTTCCTTTTCAAACACATAGGCATATTTCTTTTTAGTATCAAGTTATTTCTACCAAAAGCATTCTAACCAAGTTTAATTCTATGATTAATTTTCTCCATGTATTAATAATCTGACCAAGGTATTTGTAATTGTTAACTTCTAATTCATCATAATCAATCTTTATTTTCATATTTTGAGCAAATCGATTAAACATTACTTTAGTCTTTTTAACATTTATCTTTAGTCCTACTTTCATCTGATAACTCCTGCAACATTTCCTGCAGCTCTGAAGCATTATTTGCAAAAACAACTACATCATCTGCAAAATCTAAATGACTTAAATAATCTCCATTTACTTTCACTCCTTTAGTTTCCCATTTTAATCCACAAAATACTTCTTGCAGCACTGCTGTAAAAAGTTTTGGAGATATGGAGTCACCTTGTCTTACACCTTTCTCAATGTTGACTTTCCCAGTATCATTATGTAATCTAATTGTTGCTGTTGCATTTTTATAAATATTCTTTAAAATATGACAATATCCTGGATCTATACCTTGATGATCCGATGCTTTAATCACTGAAGAAATGTTTATAGAATCAAATGCCTTTTCATAATCTACAAATCCAAAACATAATGACAACTCTTATTCATTTGTCCTTTCTATAACTTCTCTCAGTACCTGAATATGATCTACTATACTAAAACCACTTTTAAATCCAGCTTGTTCTCTTGGTTGGTGGAAATCCAATGTTCTCTGTAGACGAGTTGTAATTATCTTGGTAAAAATTTTATATAAAACTGATAAAAGGCTGATAGGTCTGTAATTTCTAATATCTTCTTTATCACCTTTTTTAAATATTAATATTATTACTGCATTCTTCCAATCATCCGGTACATCTTTATCATTTAGACATTTGGTATATAACTTTGCTAAAAAAATTTACTGATAAAAGGCTGATAGGTCTGTAATTTCTAATATCTTCTTTATCACCTTTTTTAAATATTAATATTATTACTGCATTCTTCCAATCATCCGGTACATCTTTATCATTTAGACATTTGGTATATAACTTTGCTAAAAAAAATTCTGTTTTTTCACCTGCTTCTTTTAATATATCAATTATAATTCCATCATTACCTGGAGCCTTTCCTTTCTTCATACATTTAATTGCATTTCTCACTTCTTCATGTAAAATTCTGGGCAATTCAGAAGATGTAATAGATATAGGAGGTACTTGTATAATACAGTACATTAAGTCCCAGCCTTGGCTCAACTGTTACTGTCTCCAGGTTCTTGGAGTACACAATAGTATGTTGAAAACATCTTTACTCTGGTCTTGATCGTTTCTCTACCTGGTGCACCTGCTTCTGTTTCACCTGAATTATAAGCCTCATTCTGTATGGGTGTGGATGGCTTTATCTGTATCAGTTCTCTGATGCTAGAAGACTAGTCATGATTCTGGGTATAAGGCATTTTTTGGATAAGGTTTTGGCTATTGTGGATATGATTGAATGCTACCTGAAAGTCTAACATATATGTGCATATGTGAGTGAATTTGTGTGTGATATACCTTATTTAATCTTCTGTGATGCATGTACATCTGTCTCATCTCTTCCAGCTTATTACCTGACATTGTCATCACTGGCAATTTTGTTTCCTCTACCATGCATGTAAATATCCTGTAATTAGTTGTAGTCTTATTCTGATTGTTCCTGAAGATTTTGGCTGTGATAATCCAGCAGTGGTGTGACCTTGTTTTTATGCTGAACCTTCTAATATCTATTCTCACAATTGTTGACACTCATAGACTTTTTTCTTTTACTGAACTTTATGCATGACATAGTTGGTTCTTAACAATGCATACTGTAACATACTGCTAACTCTTTTGCTAAACTCTCTTGTAATTACAAAGTATTTATACTTTTCATTTGTAGTTAAAAGAATAGCAAATCTTTATGGAAGCAATCATCCTATTTCCTTTCCATTAAAGATTACATTTCTCTTACAACTAATGTCTTTGCCTCTGGCTAAATCCATTAACATCTTTTATTTTTTATTTATATTACACACACTTCCTTATTTATTAGAAAAACTGCTTCCATATATCACTTTCTTTTTTTAAAAATATTATTTAAAGTAGTATAAAAAATTATCTTACTTCTTAAAAATATTTCAAATACAAGAAAATATAATTTTGAGGGCCATTTCTCTCTTAAGATATCTTTATTTTGATATTTCAAGAACATGTGATTTTGATATTTCAAAAACATGTGATGGAGTGGAAATTATTAAGTACATCGATAAAACATATAACCTATACTTGAGTCACGCAAACTTTTATATAAAAAAAATATTAAAAGTTTAAGTCAGGGATTGCCTGAGTTAGCAACTCCTCTATATATGTCATGAGTTGACATTAATGTTATTGTTTCATGTATCTATTTGTGACACATAATAATGTATTTTGTTGTTTTCCATCTAATCATAATAAGAAAATGACAATATACATAACTAAATGATTCTTCAAATAGCATAGATTTAAAGTACTTTTTTTTTACCTGGAGACTGAAACTAAATCTTGTTTTGATTGTTTATTTCTATTTATTAGTCTTTATTTGCAAAGTTGATATTTTATTCTTCAGATTAATTTTGTTTCTTGAATTTATATTTTTAATGAAATTTGTCAAAAATGGAAAGATAAAATAGACAATAATTTTTTTGTTGTTGTTTAAAAAACAAAGCAAATTATTAAATCCTAGAATCACAATTGGAAAAATACAAACATGATATTAATCTAAATCATTATAAGCTTTCATGTTTAAAGCGATGGTTTCCAACTCTATTTCTCTTGCCTTTCTCTTGGAAACACATTTTCACAAATTGTATCCATATTGGTAAAATGTACTAATGGACTTATTGTTTTTTTATATTTTATAACAGTAAATAAATAGCCCATTAATAGGATTAAAATGCAATGGTATAATTCATTCAAAACTTAAAAATGAAGATCAAGAGGCAGAGGGAAGACCCAGAAAAACTCTGAAGACTGGTAGTATGATGACTACATTCAGATTTTCATAAGAGAAAAGTGAAATCTGGGTCTATGATAATGTGCACTGTAATAGCATGTTTGCAATGCAATGTCCTCATCTTTCACCAAAAATAAAAAAACAAGGTAGCTTTTCTTTGACATTAAATATCTAAAGTTTCATGACTTATCACAATGTTCAATTAATTTCACAACTTAATTTTTGTTTAAATTATTGAAATTATCTCTCCTCTCCCACAAACAATTGGGAGAAAAAATTTGGAAAAGTGTATTTTAATTGAACTAGTCTTACTAATTATTTATGAAAGTAAGGGGTGAGTGTTAACATCATTAATTCAAAATTATGTTTAGTGCTTATGTGATAGGATGTTAAGATTATGCATTCAAATAATTTGCAAGTTATATATTTTGTACCATTTTCTGCCTAATCCATTTTATTAGATGTGAATGGCTGTATGATTAGGTTTGTATATTTGTTAAGAATATATCCATTACCTACCATGCATACACCTAATCTACATTATTGCATATAATCATTTAAGATTTAGCGTAAGTGTTGCATATTTCCAGGCAATACAGTCCTAATTATAATGAACTAAACTCATACATTCTTGTAAAACCCTCCAGAAATGACAAACAGTTGTTTGCATTATCTATCTACTACTTAAAACTGACAAAACTTACTATATGTATTGCCACACACAGCAAGCTAGAATAATCAATGGATGCCAGAAAGCTTGTGCATAAAATCCCAATCTAGTGCCTACTCATCCAATATCCCCAGACGAGTTTTTTTGCTTGTGGTTTTTGTCAGTGAGGAGCCTTGGATCCAAGACCACTGCACCTAGATCTTAGGATCTAATGCAACCCTCCAGCAGCCACCTTTTATTTCCACTTAACTACAAAACTACGAGTCTTAACTGAAAACACCTTGCACTAGATCCTAAGATCTAGGTGCAGTGCTCTCAGATCCACGGCTCCTCACTGACGAAGGCCACAGACCAGAAACTAGTCTGGAGATATTGGATGAGTAGGCACTAGATGGGGGATTTTATGCACAAGCCTTCTGGCGTCCATTGATTACTCTAGCTTGCTGTGTGTGGCAATACATATAGGGAGTTTTGCCTGTTTTAATAACAGTTATACACAAGCATAAGAAATGGTGGTCATGTGATGTTTATTGGCGATTTACTACTTAACATAAATAAGGGCAATTTGACTTACTAAAACTAGATGCTAAACTTTCCTTCACATTGTCACCTTTAATAGGTTAATTTTATTTTGGTTTTTATCAGTCACCAAGATTTTACTTAGACAGCCCTCTTAAATCGACATTGGAAGAGTGATATATGTCTATATCTTAATACCCTGAATAATAAACCTGAAATACAATGAAGTATGTTGTCATCAACAGTTGAATTTTCAAAGAAAATCACTGAGAGAATATATTTACAAGCCAAACCAATGACACATTGTAATTCTTTATTATTATTATTAAGAGCATATTTATTTCAATTTAATGAATAAAAACAAAAGTAATATAATAATTATAACGATCCATCGACCATATTTATAGTTTATTATCATCCCTTAATTAATTCCCTTTTTATAGTTGACATTACATGGGTAATATCTTCAAAAGTTATTTCAATAAATATTATGAGTTCAAAGTTTAATTTCTTGCCGGTAAGATTGTCCAGTAAAATAGTTCCGTGGTAATAAATATAATCCTTGTCTTTTACTCTGCGATCTGTATGTTAAGTTTCAGCTTTGACACGATCCTTCTATTTCAGACAGATGATGACTTCATTCTTCTAAATCATTATAATGATGTCCAAGAGAAATGAAAAATTGGCAATGTACAGATGTTGTAGCCACCTATCTGAATAACAGCAATTATCACAGGGTAATTCGGCAATGTACAGATGTTATAGCCACCCATCTGAATAACGGCAATTATCACAGGGTAATTCTGTATCTTGTGGCATATCCAAAAAAACTTTTATTTCTGTCCATCCCTTTTATGTCCCTTAGAAAACTCATCATGCATGTGTACATTGACACCTTTCAAATTTCTTTTTCAAACTTTTATCTTTCATTATATTTTTGTTTTCAAAGTTCTCTTTCTTGTAACTATCATGGCCATATTTAATTACCAATGTCACTTTGCAGAATTCAATATTTAAAATCAGTAGTTGCTTTTATTAATTAAATTTGCTCTTGTCCCCCCCCCCTTTATTGAAAGTCAGAAAAAAAAACACGTGTATTGTCTCAAAAAAAGAAATTTTCTAAGTTTTATCAAATATTTTATATATATACAAACTTCACCTAACATATTTTTTATTTTATATTGCATTCTCAGCAAAATCTTCAACAACTGCCAACACACCTTGCACTGTTGCAAGTACCTCCCCCCCATGGTTAATCATGAGAATAAACTATGGGTATCAGCTAATTTATTCTACTTCTTTATATTTCTGTTGGTTAATTAACCCCTACCCCAATCATGATTTACTGTCTTGGTTGATATGGCTTTAGTGCCATTGCATTGTATGTGCCTTTTCTGTCTTTGGCTAATGTAAAGCGTTTGGCTTGTTCTCTTTTACCATGTGGTATGGGTCTTCATAAATATTTTGAAATTTCTTGAAAATGTGTATGTCTGCATGACTGACTGGATTACTTCTGACCCATGTTTGATCTCCTACTCTAAACCTATTTGTTCCTATGCTCTGTTTTTGTGCTTATCTCTGCACAACGCATAAGTCATTTCTGTGCTTTTTTCTGGTCTGCCTCCTGGTTGATTTGCTCTGCAACAATTGGAAATGTCAGCTTGTATAATGCCAGCACAGATTGACCAAAATGAAGCTGAATGGGAGCAAAGCCTGTTGTTTCACTGTATCATCCAATTTCATATAATAAGCTGTATCGTCCATCCTTTATGGTCTATTGAAGTATAAACCCATGCAATTCCCTCATAACCCATTCACACAGATTAGATTGAGTGATTTTGATAGATGATAAGACATGCTGTACTTCCATGCTTTCTGACCATTCTGCAGATATAAAGGGTGTGCCATGATCAGACAATATGGCCTTAGGTTTTTCTTTCTTATTAAAGCATTGGGTTTCTAATACTCTAATGGCACTCTCAGTATTGGCTTGGGCTATTGGGTATGCAGTTACCCATTTTTAGAATACATCATAAGCTGCCAAAATGTATCTCATTTTTTGGAATCTGAGTAATGGACCATAAAAATCCATTGCCACCAGGTCATTTGGTCTCTGAAGAGCAATGGATTGCTGCAGACCTTCATAAGATCTGTTTGGTGCTTTTGTCTTCTCACAGGTTTTGCACACCCCTTTATTACTCGTATCACTTGTGGTCTCACCCAATAAAACTGTCTTTAATAAATGTTCTACCTTATCTACCACATAGTGCCCATATATGCAGTAAATATGTCTATGTCTTTCTTTACATCTGTTATGTACCATAATATCCCTTTGCTCAAATGATATATTGAATCCTGTTTCCTCTCCATCATTTTCCCTGTTCCATCAGTGTTAATTTCCTATAGCATATCCATAATGTGCCTGCAAGTCACATCCTGTCTCTGTGAATCCCCTAAATGCTTTTAAGACTTCTTCCCATCTTTATAAATAGTTTGCAATGTGGACCTGGGTTCTGACGCAATATGTCTACTACCACATTTTCTGTCCAATATTGGATGGAGTAATTAAACTGAAGAAGCTCCATCAGATTAACTGACTATTTGAGAGGTAACTGTGGTTCAAGAACTCCAGACTCTTATGATCCAATCTTACAATCACCTCTGAGTCCATAAGAAATTGCCTCTGGAATCCCAAACCACAGCAAAGGCCTCTTTCTTTGTTACTGAATAATTTTTTTCTGGACCTTATAGGGAACGGCTGCTAAAATACAATACCCTATGTCTACCATCTTCTTGCTTTTGCATTAAGGTGACCCCAGCCTATATCCACTACTATCTGCCTGTATGATGAATGATTTACGGAAATCTGGGTATACAAGCATGACTTCACTTAAGAAAATTTCTCTTTGACCCTACTAAAACCTGTTTCTTGGTTTTATTCTCATTTCCATGATGTATCTTTCCATAATAATTCTATCAATGGAACCATGTCTGTGGCAAAATTCTTTTAGAATTTATTACAGAATGTGCATAGATTCAGGAATGATCTTACTTGTTTTTTATTACTAGGAGTGGGAAATCCCTAATGGCCTGGATTTTCTCTGGATGTGGCTTAATGCCTTTATCACCGACCAAGTGCCCTAAAAATTCATTTTTGTAGCTAGCTTTTATTTGGCTTTTCTACAGATTAATCCTAATGTTTTTTATCCTAGCTTTCCTGCAGGAATAATTGCAGATGCTGTATATGTTCTTCCATGTTTTTTAATGCTTAACTAACTTAACACTGATTTCTAATAAACTAATATTTTTTACTTTCCTAAAAATTAATAAAAGTAACTTTAAACTAATTTGATATTCTCTGTTCTCCTAACTATTAAACTATCACTAAGTATTATTTTCAGGCATATTACCGAAAGCAATTTAACTGTTATACTTAAAATAAATATAAAAGTAATATATCTACTTTACATACAGGTTGTATTAAAGTATTTTACAACAAGACTTTGTTTGTTACACATTTTATTTATGAGTTAACTATTTTTTTTAAGCAAATACTTTATACTTTATGGCTAATTATGAATCAAAATATATAAAATGCGCTAACATGCACAAGCACACAAAGCTAAAAACAAATAAAGCAAATATATATTATTTTAATATCTATTCATTAAATGGCTAAGCGCTTTCAAGGTTCAAGCCCTCATAATCATAGCCGTATTACAAAATATAATAAATTGACTTGGAGTGATGCAAATGAAATAATTATGCATTCCATTTCTTGGATATTTTGTAGCAAGAGTCTTTTCTATTGATGGCATCGCCATCTCTAGATATAAAGAAAGCTTTTATCTTTCTTTTTAGATCATGCCATTCTCTGCATACCACCACTGGATTTCCCGGTTGACAACATGTAAATTGTTTAAGCTAAGGTCAGCAATTGGAGCAAGTGTCAAAACACTTGGTCACAATATATATATATTAATATTTTTGGGTACAAACTGTCTTATTTTGCATTACAATCCAATATTTCGATGGACTAGCAACCGCCATTA
This sequence comes from Epiperipatus broadwayi, assembly GCA_028023455.1. Taxonomy (NCBI): domain Eukaryota; kingdom Metazoa; phylum Onychophora; class Udeonychophora; order Euonychophora; family Peripatidae; genus Epiperipatus; species Epiperipatus broadwayi. The sequence continues at coordinate 277,398 of JAQFVV010012837.1, forward strand.
ATTTTTGAAAGAACAATCATTAGATCTCAAACAATAATGTGACTCAGTATGAGATGAGAAGTGAGATTCAACTTGAAGAAGTTCAGCATTCACAATATGAGGCTTATCAAAATGTTTATTTCCCTCAGTTTTTCACTTATTAATTTCAAGTTAATATTAGATAAAATGAGAGGTTTCCACATAGATGGAATATGTTGTGCTTTGTCAGCCCTATTTAAACCAGTAGGTCTCTTTAATATTTCAATTAACTCTCTCATGGTTCTTAAATCATATCTTTCCAAATTAGCAAGTATTTTTATATTGTCAAAATCAGGTTTGTAAACAATTTCTAAAAAATGGGAAGTAAAAACTGATGTGCTAATTTTTTGATTAAAAGCATTTCTATGTTCCTTAATTCTGACATTTATTCATCTATTAGGCTGACCCACATAGCTTCTTGAGCACTGTAAATGTGAAATTTCATAAACTCTTTGGTGTTCCAAAAATATTCTGTCTTTAGGTTTATATAAAAAATCACCAATTTTTTTGCCAGTAGAAAAAGTAGTCTTTATATTGTGATGGTATATAATATGCATGAAAATCATTGATTGTTCAATGAATCCAGATGATTTGTATAAAAAGAAAAATATTAAAATTGAAAGTTAGTTCCAGCTTGATTTTTTGAGAAGGGTGAAAAGACGCACTTTTCACATCCTCTCTCTCTTATTTCAAATGAAGTGACTGTTAATTTATGAATGGCACTATTGTAAACCCGAATCATATGGGTCCTACAATAAAATAGTACCAGGATGAAACAGCTATGGCCATCTCCTGAACAATATACCGGTCTTCCATGAAAGACTTTGTGGGAATTGGCATCAGGAACTGGGAGCTCTTCTACTATAAGATATGAACTGTAAAATTTTAAAAAGTAATTAAGAACTTTCGTCAAGATTTGACAAACTTTTGATCAACTAAAGCTAATTCTTAAAATGAACTTTTATCTGACTTTTAAGATTTCAAAATCAATTATTAATGTTTAATTTTATATATTTGAGTTTGCTAATTTAATCATTTCCATTTTTTTATTATTAATATTTATTGACTAAATTATTTAAATGTAATAAATTTAAGTTGGGTGTAGATGACTGCATAGATTCATTAACATTTAAATTTTTTTTTATTTTCATATTGATTGAAATATATAGATTTCAGTAAATATGACACCATGCTGAGTGTCCAAAGGTATTTATTTGTATATCTTTGAAGTTATTGCTATCAATGTGGCATCTTATGATGAATGCCATTGGATTTATTGTAAATTTCTCTCTGCAATTATATCAATAACTTTATATTTTAATCATTTATGTTTATTTTGAATGGGTTTTAATTTCAGGCTATTTGTCTCATAGTTAGGTCGATGCTGGTGCAAGGATGTGAAGTGTGTTTAGCATACAGGGCAAAGCCTAATTGAATGCATGACCCAAAGATGTAATCATTGCATTGCAATGAACACTGATATATTTCCTTAATTATTTTATATACATGATTCCTTCGCCAGACAGACACACATTCTTGTACTGAATGAAGATCATGCTCTTCAAATAATATCATAGCAGATGCACATTCCTGACTGCATGGTTTTATGCTAGCATCTTCATATTGCATTGGTTGCATTTCATATAGCAGGAAGCAAGCGTTGGTCTGGTTACAAACTTTTAGTCTGAGATTGAATGATTGTTTTGAAATGTTTTTAACTGAATAATATATGTAGCCTATCTATACTCAACATTATAAAACAAACTTTTATAAAATGTCCATCTGTGTGGACTGTTTAAAATAATACAAATTTAAAAATTAATAACCAATCGAAATAATAAATTTTATTCCTCAATTTTAAATATTTATATATATGCATCAATAAATGTTTTTTTGTGTGTGTTATTACTGGCAGTGGCTTTTATTTTTTAATATTGAAAATATATTTTAAATAAAATTATATATTATTATCACTGCTGTTCCCTGAGCTTGTGGCATGGGCTGACGGTCGGAATAAACCATATATGTAAAATTTAAATCTTAACAATACGTATCTACCTACTATATAAATTTTCCAGGTTCCAATAGCCTGGTGGCACCCTTGTATGGCATATATGGAAGACTCCACTTTCACCCTGGCCATTATAAATGGCTCCCACCCCTACTGTTATAATATTAAAACAAGATAGTCTTCTACTGATTTTATCAGTAACCCATTTAATGTAAGATAAAATTACTATTAAAAGAGAAATTGTTAATTCTATCATCTTTTCTCATTTTAGTATTAATGCTATGTAAAGCTTTACATATGATGTTTTTAGTATAATTATTAAAAAGTATAATATTTTTTTGTAAGTTCTATTTCTTGAGTAAGATGTTCTTTATCAGATAAATTGTAAGCTCTAGTCAAAAGATTTTTTGCTATAGAACAAATTTGTGCAGGATGATGATGAGAATTAAAATCAAGATATCTGTTTGTATGGGTGGATTTTCTGTAAACTGATATTGATAATGTTTCATCACATTTTTTTTGCAATTAAAACATGTGGAAAAGAAAGTGATCTGTTATTTTCCACTTCCATAGTAAATTTAATATTTGGATGCCAATTATTTAAAAAACAAGAAAAGAATTTAAGGCATCAATGCCATGAGATCATATGACAAATGTATCATCCACATATCTAAGCCAAATAGGTTTTTTAGTAGGTGCACATAATACTTGACTTTCAAAATTATCCATGAAAAGATCAGCAATTACAGGTGACAGTGGAGATCCCATAGAAAGTCCTTTAATTTGTTTAAACTTTTGAGAATTATAAACAAAAAATGTATTTTCAAGGCAATTCTTCACTAATGGAAAAATAAAATCAGGTAAATCATTATATTATGCTATTATACTTATTGCTTCTTCAAAAGGAATATTAGTAAACATAGAAGAAACATCAAAACTAACCAATAAATCAGTTGCAGTTAGTTTTAAGTTTTTAATTATAGAAATAAAATGACTTGAATTTTTAATTCTTGATGAAACACCAAGGAGTTTATGAAATTCCATGTTTGCAGTGCTCAAGAAGCTATGTGGGTCAGTCTAATAGATGAATAAATGTCAGAATTAAGGAACATACAAATGCTTTTAATCAAAAAATTAGCAATCAGTTTTTACTTTCCATTTTTTAGAAATTGGTCACAAACCTGATTTTGACAATACAAAAATACTTGCTAATTTGGAAAGATATGATTTAAGAACCATGAAAGAGTCAATTGAAATATTAAAGTGACCTACTGATTTAAATAGGGCTAATGAAGCACAACGTATTCCAGCTATGTGGAAACCTCTCATTTTATCTAATATTAACTTGAAATTAATAGGTAAAAAAACTGAGGGAAATAAACATTTTGATAAGCCTCCTATTGTGAATGCTGAACTACTTCAAGTTGAATCTCACTTCTCATCTCGCACTGAGTCACATTATTGTTTGAGTTCTAACGATTGTTCTTTCAAAAGTTAACCTTGATAATGGCGGTTGCTAGTCCGTCGAAATATCAGATTGTAATGCAAAATAATACATGGTTTGTACCCAAAAATATTATTTTATCTACATCATATAACTGTGAAAACAATATTATATATTTAAAAATTCATTAAAAAAAATTGAGAGTATAAAATATATGATTAAAGAACTCACCTTGTGTTAAAGGTCCTTCGCTGTCTTTCAGTTTTTGACCATGTAGTAGTGATAACAATAAAACAAATATCTAATATGCAAATATCATAAGTTATTAGATTTCACATGGTCTAATTCAAGATTAAATTCCAATGATCTTTATTAATATGAGAACGGATCACTTTAGTTTTAAATTCAATGGAATGGAAATCATATTGCTTTTAATTGTAATTCTGAAACCAAGATCCAACAAAAATTTGGATATATAAAAATACATAATCAAATGGCTTTATTGCTTAGGGTTTTGTGTATGGTTTAAGTGCTGAATGTGGCATAAGTGGAATTGATTTAAGGACCTTACATGCCAGAATCTGACTATCACTGCACAAACCACACAGACCAAGAAGTAAAACATTCTAACAGTAATAATACAAGAAGTAGAATTTAACTACTTATGTAACACCCTCTGCATTATACCTATATCTTCTTTAATACCAAGTACTAAATTATTGATAGACAGGAAGAAGGTAGTCAAAATAAGTCATAGATCACATGACTCTATTCTCTTAAGCTTGTAAGTTATAAACAATGAGGATTGCCAATTGTTCAACAAGCTTTGTGATAAATGCTTAGCCAGAGCCAGCATTTAAAATATCTCTGTCAGGAACCCCCCTCAAACCTCTGACCATGGTTTTGTGCTTTGGCACTCCTCAGAGAGGTGCCAGGATACGTTCAAACACTAGATCTAAAAATACCAAAGCCAAGCACTTATCTAAAAGTTATTTATTGAGTGGAAAATCTGAAATTTTCAGACACCTACATGTCTTCAAACCCAGCTATCCAACTCAAATAGCTATATGGGGCTGATAGATCTTCAGCCATACCATATATTAGTAGTCATAGCAATATAACCGCATAAGACTTTAAGGCAGAAACTATGAATAGTCAAAATAAGAGTCATAGGGGGTTTCTTAAATTTAGATATGACATAGTTAGATAACTTTTTTAGACAAAATATACACAAAATGGATATTTCAATATGTATCTTGCCTTGGGGATGAAATGATTTTAAAACAATCTCAAAGGAGATAATAATTTTTCTAAAACCAATTGTAAAATCTTTTTTGAATCTTTATTTAATCCAAATACTGGGGGCAATGAAGAGTACACAACTAAAACTGAACATAATCTAAAGCACTTAACACGAAGAGCCTATTTGTTTACCCCCCATCTCCATAAAAAAAGCCACAAGGAAAGAGGTGAAAAACAGGTTAATAAAAAACACGAATTTCTAAATAGCTGTGTATAAATTTGAACATTTAATAGAATATGTATACATCTTAATGAAAATAAAAATTGTCATAAAAATAAACAAAAAAATTTCTTTGACAATTTAATTTTATTCATTAATATTTAAACATTCATCCTGTACAGTAATTATTATTATATAAAGCTGCATTCAAGAAACAACATTTCAAAAAGCAATTTTCCTCCCATGGAGTCATCAAAATATTTCTAAGTTATAAGAGGAAATAAAAAATGTTATATTTATCATGATAAAAAGAGCCACGAGATTGTGATCAAAAAGCTGCATGTAGTTTATCAGCCTGCCAACTCCTGATCTAGAGAGCTGAATAACATAATAAAATGAACTCTACATTAAACTATGTATTTAAAAAGACATTCATTAAAGAAGCTTATGATTGAAAGAAATAATTAATGATAACGAGCCAATTAATAGGCTCATATATTGATAAATATGTGACTTTCATTTGCTATGTTTATACTAATTGAGACAAAATTAATCAGGATATACTACTTTCAGTTACTAATATCATTAATAATAATGTTAAACTGCCAAAAAAACTAGTTGAAAAAGTCACAAAATTAATACAAATTAATCTACAATAGATTTGAGTTCTTACATTTCATATGAAATTTATTACCAGTTCATCTGGAATATTCACATCTTTCAAATAAATGTCTTCAAATGCTTAGACTGATTTTAATAGATTTTAGTTATACATATTATTTAATTAAGAGAATCTAAAGATCAGAGAAGATGGATTGAACCTGGAGAGATATTCATCCTGCAGTGGATTGATGATGATGATTCAAAGTTTTGATACAATATGTTCCATTGACTTAGCTATCTTAATTATTTGAAATAATAATGAGAATTCTTATCTTTTTCTTAGAAGTGATGCAAATGTTTTACATATTACTTAGTCGAATTAGCTCTCTCTTGTTTTCTGATTTAGAATGGAAATAATTTATGATGATGATTCAAAGTTTTGATACAACATGTTCCATTGATTTAGCTATCTTAATTATTTGAAATAATAATGAGAATTCTTATCTTTTTCTTAGAAGTGATGCAAATGTTTTACATATTACTTAGTCGAATTAGCTCTATCTTGTTTTCTGATTTAGAATGGAAATAATTTATGATGATGATTCAAAGTTTTGATACAACATGTTCCATTGATTTAGCTATCTTAATTATTTGAAATAATAATGAGAATTCTTATCTTTTTCTTAGAAGTGATGCAAATGTTTTACATATTACTTAGTCGAATTAGCTCGCTCTTGTTTTCTGATTTAGAATGGAAATAATTTATGATGATGATTCAAAGTTTTGATACAACATGTTCCATTGATTTAGCTATCTTAATTATTTGAAATAATAATGAGAATTCTTATCTTTTTCTTAGAAGTGATGCAAATGTTTTACATATTACTTAGTCGAATTAGCTCTCTCTTGTTTTCTGATTTAGAATGGAAATAATTTATGATGATGATTCAAAGTTTTGATACAACATGTTCCATTGATTTAGCTATCTTAATTATTTGAAATAATAATGAGAATTCTTATCTTTTTCTTAGAAGTGATGCAAATGTTTTACATATTACTTAGTCGAATTAGCTCTCTCTTGTTTTCTGATTTAGAATGGAAATAATTTATGATGATGATTCAAAGTTTTGATACAACATGTTCCATTGATTTAGCTATCTTAATTATTTGAAATAATAATGAGAATTCTTATCTTTTTCTTAGAAGTGATGCAAATGTTTTACATATTACTTAGTCGAATTAGCTCTCTCGTTTTCTGATTTAGAATGGAAATAATTTATGATGATGATTCAAAGTTTTGATACAACATGTTCCATTGATTTAGCTATCTTAATTATTTGAAATAATAATGAGAATTCTTATCTTTTTCTTAGAAGTGATGCAAATGTTTTACATATTACTTAGTCGAATTAGCTCTCTCTTGTTTTCTGATTTAGAATGGAAATAATTTATGATGATGATTCAAAGTTTTGATACAACATGTTCCATTGATTTAGCTATCTTAATTATTTGAAATAATAATGAGAATTCTTATCTTTTTCTTAGAAGTGATGCAAATGTTTTACATATTACTTAGTCGAATTAGCTCTCTCTTGCTTTCTGATTTAGAATGGAAATAATTTAACATTCATAGCTGCTTTTGTTATTTTCCTAGTATTTGATTAACTCAATAATTTTTTTTAGGTTTCTTTATTATTCCTTGCTGGAGATTGATGAAGATAGTTAGATATAGAAAATTTAAGAAAAACTGGTCCTGATGTCTCTGAAATGTTTTTTTCACTAGCGGTTCTTTTAGTTCAAGGAAAGTAATTGGGGATAGTAAGTCCTGTTTCTTCCTTCGAAAAATGTATTAAGTTCATTTTTTTCAGAATGTCTCTTATTAAGTGATAATCAGAAATCAAATAAAGAATGAAAAACTGTTTTCATGTATCCCTCCTATTAACAGCCATGCTTACATAATCAGTGGTTTTGTTTATACAAAGAACAAAAAAATGTATTTAAAGTTGTTGTGTTTTTTTTTTAAATCATCCTGTGCAAATTTTTATATAGAAACCTAGCTATAATTTTTCTATTGCACAAAAGATTTGAAAAATATATTTACAATATATATTTATAGGCACTTTTTTCTTTCTTTTGCCTTAATTAATTAAAGGAATTATATAAAATATAAGAAAAATATCACTAAATTTCTTATAATATTATTTATTTTACTTAAAAATATAGTCATTATTTTACGTAAAATAATTTAGTACTTGTATATTCTGTCTAACAAGCTTAGCAAACATTTTTTTTTAATTATATAGTTTCAGGGGCCTACAAGTATTTGTTTAAATTTCTTTTCAATTTTATTTTACCGAATATGTATTAGTTATTAAATTTTTAAAAAATCAATAAATCAGTTATAAATTCCATTCAAAAGGTTTATTTCAATTTTTAAAATTTATGTTATAAGATTATGTTTTATTATTATTAATACAAAAAAATAATAATAAAATTGGAAATATTATAAATAATTATAATTAACAATAATAAATAAAAGATAAATGTAATGTGTAAATGCTGATGAAATAAAAGTAATAAAATATTCTCACCCTTTTTGTGAATAATGCATATAAAGATGTTTCGTGTATATTTTTTATTTTTATATTAATAAATTGAAATCTGCATTAATGAGCATGATATGACACCTTATGTTTCTATTTTTTTTTATAATTTTATATTAATAAGTTGACTTAATACAAAACAATAATAATATATAAAATGGAAATATAATTAATTTTCGCAGAAATATTTCTTTTTAAAAAATAACAATAAAAAAAAAAGTAAAATATTAAATACAACTTCTTGTCAGCCATTTTGTTTTAAATATTTATTTTATGCTCCTGAAATTGTATAATTAAAAAAAAAGGTTGCCAAACTTGATAGACATGATAATGCACAAGTACCAATAATTTTGAGTTGATTGTCATTTTTTCTTGTTATTTAAACTTTTTTTCTTTAAGAGATAAAATTTACACACATGAAGTCATTTCAACTATATAATAGCCACTTGTTAGTGTGCCAATTTATGTCATTAGAATAAATTTTGCATGCAGTAGTCATATCATCATCATCATAAACCATTATCAATCCACTGCAGGATGAAGGTCTCTCCAAGTTCAATCCATCTCCTCCGATCTTTAGCTTCTCTTCTCCACATCACCCCTGCACACTTTCTTATTTCATCCATCCATCTCACATATGGTCTCTTTCTGGGTCTTTTACAATCTCTTGGAATCCAATTTAAGATTTTAATTGTCCATCTATTATCATCTCTTCTAGCAATTTGTCCAGCCCAACTCCATTTCAATCTTTTAATTTTTTCAATGAAGTCAGTAACATCTGTGTGTTCTCTTACCCATATATTGCATTTTCGATCTCTTCTTGTTACTCCCAACATGCATCTCTCCATACTTCTTTGAGTGGTCTGAAGTCTTTGTATTGCTCTTCTATTAAGTGTCCAAGTCTCAGATCCATAAGTAAGAACTGGTAAAACCCATTTATTAAAAACTTTTATTTTCAAACATATAGGCATATTTCCTTTTAGTATCAAATTATTTCTACCAAAAGCACTCCAACTAAGTTTAATTCCATGATTAATTTCATCCATTATGTTTCCATCTGTATTAATATTCTAACTCATCATAATCAATCTTAATTTTCATACTTTGAGAAAATCCATTAAACATTACTTTAGTCTTTTTAACATTTATCTTTAGTCCTACTTTCATCTGATAACTCCTGCAACATTTCCTGCAGCTCTAAAGCATTATTTGCAAAAACAACTACATCATCTGCAAAATATAAATGGACTTAAATAATCTCCATTTATTTCCACTCTTTTAGCTTCCCATTTTAATCCATAAAATACTACTTGCAGCATTGCTGTAAAAAGTTTTGGAGATATAGAGTCACCCTATCTTACACCCTTTTCAATGTTGACTTTCCCAGTAGCATTATGTAATCTAATTGTTGCTGTTGCATTTTATAAATATTCTTTAAAATATGACAATATCCTGGATCTATACCTTGATGATCCAATGCTTTAATCACTGAAGAAATGTTTATAGAATCAAATGCTTTTTCATAATCTACAAATCCAAAGCATAATGCAACCAAGAGAACAAGCTGGATTTAAAAGTGGTTTTATGACAGTCATATCCAGGTATTGAGGGAAGTTATCGAAAGGATAAATGAATATGAGTTGCCATTATGCTTTGGATTCGTTGTAGTCACATTTATATATATATATATGGTCTCATGTTAGTGATCTAACACACATATCTTACCAGTGATGTTGGTGAAAAACACAATTCTCCACAATTTCATGAACATAATTTATATAGCTCATGTTTGGGATTACCCGACCTATACAAATGAACATAAAGAGATATACAATGAAATTCACTTTCTCATTTAATAACAACATAAATTTCAAGCACAATTTTGTTAGTAATTCTTAATAAGATGCGCTGTTTAATCATGCTATTAACTCACTAATGTTATATTGATCATGCAGAACACTCTAAAACCCAAAAGAAAGATAGAAACTTTTAAAAGATAAGAATGGTCATTTTATCTTTTAACAGTTTATCTTGTGTTTGAGAGTGTTCTGCATACTCACTATAACATCAGTGAGTTAGTAGCATGATTAAACAAGTGAATGTTGAAGGCTGATTAACTTATTATGAACAACTTTACTCACTGTAAGAGTGTCATCATTGTTCCTTAAATATTTATTATTCCTTGCTATCCTCCAATGCCATCCATTACTCATATTCTCTAATTATCTAGCAGTCTTTAGAACACAACTTGATGATGATGCGCCAGATAAACATGTAAATATAAAGAATATTTGACTCAGTATGGTATGCATTTAAAAGAATAAAGATGTAGAATTTTAAACATGGTTTATCATCAATGAAAGTGTCAATATTAATAAATGAATGACATACACATGTATAATGGAAAATAAGTGATCATATAATATTTAAACAAAGCTAATTTTAAAAGTCAAAATAAATTCAAATGGGAGAATAATTTAGACATCTAGTTTCACTATCAGCCAATAGTAACATCTGTATATTACACTTTGATTTCCTAACACAATGAAAGTGTAGATATATAATAAAATGACCCTTATAGATAAATTCATATGTATTAGTAATATTCTGGCATATTCTTTATTATAAATGATCAAATGCAAATATTAACAAATTGCATTTTCTATCAAACCCATTAACTGTTAAATATTTCATAATTGCATCCAAATAAACCAGAACAGCCACATCAGCATATTTTGCATATTAATCTTTGTGAAAAGACCCTGAATATATCCAATGGGGAAAGACAGACAGAGTCTAAGTTCTCCATACACTATCGCCTCCAGTGCAAGCCAGAGTAATCAATGGATGCAAGATTTGTGCATAAAATCCTATCTAATACCAACTCATCCAATATCCCCAGACTAGTTTCCAGCTTGTGGCTCTAGATAGGGATTTTATGCACAAACCTTCCTGTATCCATTGATTACTCTGGTGGTGATATTGTATGGAGACTTTAGCTTCTGTGTAAACAGCTTGTATAAACAAAAGGAATGGTAGTCAATAGGGAAAGTAGAATGTCTTTATTTTTCAATGTTCGCTGCATCTTGTACACTAATATCATTATTTAATATTTTCAATACTTATTTTTACAGATCTTCTAATGTATATTATACATCGTGAGATTTGTTTTTTGGACTGATATTAATATATATCATCGCATATTAGTAGTGATACTATTCGATATATTATTGATTTATGTATATTTGAGATAGAATGCAAAATAATTTGTTTAATGATTTAGATAGCTCATTCAATATTCATATGTAATAATTAATCATAAATAAGACAATTTTATTTAATAAAATGTTCAAACTTATAGAAGTGTAATCACGATGTCTTGTTTTCTTTTATTTCTCTGTAAACACTAACGTCAGATCATTTATTTTAATAAATTTTAGCAAAAAATAGCGGTTGTCATCTGATCCTTCATGTCAGCCGCTAGAGGCGCGATTTCTAACCAAAAAACACATTAATATATAGTTCCCGGGCTAGCGATTCTCTATTAATATTGACTTTTTTTTTTTTTAATAATGCTATTAGAATAACGTTGGTGGAACAAATAATATACTGATGACTAATGACACCTGCATAATGTTGAAATAATTACATTTTGTCCTTTTTAAAGAGTAAAACAAAATTCAAATAATATGTATTCTTTATTTTTATTGAACCATAAAATTAGCTTTAAAACCTACAGATTCCTTCAAATATAGGAGACGGGGGACAATGCTTAGAAAAAATAAATAAATAAATGATTAAATTTATTCATCCAAGACAAATACAAGATTTTTACTTATCACAAAATATGAATATGTGAAAATAATAAAAGCATAATCATATTTAAACCATTCAATAATATTAAGTAATATAGATAAATATTAAAAAAAAAAACCTTCTAATTCTATTACAGGAAGACCTATACAAGTTTAATCCCACTTTTCTGATCTATAGTTTCCTCTTTTCCATATCACTACAGAAAACTTCCTTTTCCACTTGTTGCACATATACTCATAAAATCTGATGGAAAAGCTCTACATAAGCAAAAGCTTCTGGTAAAGTATAACCACTACTGAGATGTAAAAGAATCCTGTTGTTTCAAGAATAAAACTCTAACTCTTTAATAAATCCAATTATATCACATGATCACCATTTCTTATGCTTGCTCATAACTGTTATTAAAACAGGCAAACTCTCCATACAGTAGTGCCACTCAGTGCAAGCCAGAGTAATCAATGGATGCCAGAAGACTTGTGCACAAAATCCCTATCTAGTACTTACTCATCCAATATCCCTAGACTAGTTTTAGCTTATGGCTTTTGTCAATGAGGAGCCTTGGATCTGAGAGCACTGCACCTAGATCTTAGAATCTAATGCAACCCTCCAGCAACCCCTTTTTATCTCTACTTAACTACAAAACCATGAGAATAAAACTGAAAACACAATATTTTCAATCCAAACTCATTAGCTTATATAGTCATTAAGGTGTGAATTCAGTTCAGTACCCATACATTTTGGATATCTTTGGTTCTTTAATAACCATAGTCACCACTATCCTATTAGGCAGGATTGGTATTAAACCACTAAACATCACACGATCACCATTTTTTATGCTTGCTCATAATTGTTATTAAAATAAGCAAAACTCTCCATACAGTAGTGCCACTCAGTGCAAGCTAGAGAAATAAATGGATGCCAGAAGGCTTGTGCATAAAATTTCTATCTACTGCCTACTCATCCAATATCCCCAGTCTAGTTTCTAGCTTGTGACTATATAAGCAAATGAGCTTGGATTGAAAATATTGTTTTCAATTTTATTCTCATAGTTTTGTAGTTAACTAGAAATAAAAGGTGGCTTCTGGAGGGTTGCATTAGATCCTAAGATCTAGATGCAGTGCTCTCAGATCCAGGGCTCCTCACTGACAAAAGCCACAAGCTAGAAACTAGTCTGAGGATATTGGATGAGTAGGCAGTGGATAAGATTTTATGCACAAGCCTTCTGGAATCTATTGATTACTCTGGCTTGCACTGAGTGGCACTACTGTATGGAGAGTTTTGCCTGTTTTAAATCCAATTATATCAAAAAAGTACCTAACCTTTGGTCTGTAAATTGCTCTTTCTATGTTTACATCATAAAATTGATTAAGATTTCAAGTTTTACTCTCTGGTTGATTTCTAATGGCCTTGCAAAAAGTCAGCAAAGCCTATTTCATTATATTATTTGAAGACCCCAATTTACTTGCTATTAATGTGATTCTTGTTTCCATTACATCACAATATCAAGAGATGAGCATGCTTCAGTGTTTGAAAATCTTTTTTACTATAATTTAAATAACAGATTTTTGTTGTGATAAAAGTATAGGTGTAAAAATTACATACATGTGATCATTTTATTCTATATACAATATGTATTATATGATGGTTATTACTTCTTATAAGTTTTTTTGCTTATACAATGTGATTTAATACTCCTTAATCATTTTAATATATCTAAATTCCACTCATAACTTACATTCCTTGACCAGATTTAAGTATATTTATATATAAATATATTAGATTTGATACATAAAGATCATTGGAAAGATATTATACTTAATTAATGAAACATCCAATTTAATTTTAATTAAGTATTGATACAGTAAACAGAGCCAAGATTTATCACTAATGAAAGCCACAAGCTAGAAATTAGTCTGGGGATATTGACTGAATAGGCAATAGATAGAGGGATTTTATGCACAAACTTTCTTGCATCCATTGATTACTAGGACTTGCACTGGGTGATGCAACCATGTGGAGAGTTTGCAACTGTTTTATTATAGACTTGTGTTTGACACTTTGTATTTTTCTGGAATTTGATATAATTTAAATTCATTGGCTTTTAATAAATACTCAAACTTAAAATATGAGCAATAATTTCATATTTGGGTTTACTCCTTTAATAAGCCTTTTACTTAACATCACATGATCACCCTAGTTTTAATTTTAAAAAAAGGATTTGTCTAATGGTTTGTGATAATAGTATTTTACTTGTCGTATATGTTAGTCTATTTCCATTATTTTTAGTCAAATTCTTAAATAGTTTTTAAAATTCAAACCTTATTAATACCTTTCCAAATACATTCAACTGTAGTGGTAATAAGCAAACACAGTATTTTGAATGTTTTTTTTTTGGCCTGACCAGTGATAGACTACTGCAAGAACTGTTATTAATAACTTTTATATCATATCTGACCTTGCCTTCAGAAGTGGACTATTTCAACAAGGGCTGGATTTAAGGCAATTGGGCCCAATCGGGCCCCACACTTGAAGGGGCCCTGCATCACCACCAAAATTAACAAAAAGTTATTTTTCGAAATTTAAAGCCAATTGCTTTTGACGATAACGGATAAATTATAAATTATTCAAATAATTAAAAATATATTTATTTTAAGTTCGCATCGATAGACGAGATTTATTATTGTGTTTATTATAATATGCACTTTTATTTTTTAATGTATGTAAAAGTTTACCTATCTTATGATCCATGATATTTGATTTATATATATATTGAATTTGCATTTTATTTAAATATTTAGTATATAGAGGGCCCCACAAAAAAAATCCAATCAGGCCCCACACTTATTGGATCCGGCTCTGATTTCAGATTCCTTGTTTGATTGGCTAGCACCCAGTTGCTATTCAATGGAGATAAATTTTTCAATGGGGTTCACACTCTGAATCTGAGTGTTCCCAGTAAGGTAAGGGATCTGACAATAAATATCCTTTTTGGAGGAAAGGTAGAGAGCATTAACTTCTGTCAACCTGAACAACTGAACATGCTCTCCAATGAAATCTTGCCTACAGCAAGGGTGTCTTCACTAGTTACTACTGATATGACTACACAGTGAGGAAAGTCCACCTAGGATTGGAAAGTGCTATGACTGTAGTAGGCTCAAGATAAGCTGTCTGAGTGCAGCTAGTAAGAGTCCGAACTAGAGCTGACTCGAGGCAAGCTTTCCTGTACAGCCGGAAGAACCTTATTTGAACTTATGAGGCAAGCTAATCATATAGCTGGAAGTTAGTTCCATCACTCAATATGACTATTTCATCATTAATTGTATAAATTATATTTATGTTATTGATTAATTTGTGTGTATTTTGTAACTAATAAATTATACATATTAATTGTTGAGTAGTTTGTCATTATTTTCTGTTGGTTTTGAACCAAACTTGTAAATCAAGCCAAACACAACACTTTAGATTTTGATTACCAACTTTAAAATGATGCTCTAACTAATTTGTCCATTCTACTAAAAGCTACATGATTTTAAATTTATGAATGTAAAGTTTTTTGGTTTACTTCCTGCACTATACTGTCACTGGTCAAACCGTAAACACATTAAGAAGAGTAAACAATAAAATTAATACTAAAAGCACTGAGATTAATACTAATCTGTATGCTATTATTAACAGTTGAATATATTGGGAAAAGTAAAACATAATTTGAATTTTGAAAAAAAAAGTTTAACATTTCAAATAGATCATGGAATTAGTGAAGTTAAATAAAAAGGATATAAATATTCTATATGGTTTATAAAATTCCATAATATAGCATTATACATGTTTTCTCATGTATGCAATCAGAATTCTTTTACTTATTTTTTATTGAAAAGCATGTTTTCATTTAAATTCTGATTTTATCTTTTTATATGATCATTTCAAAATAAAACTAACACATTTTCTAATTATATAGACAGGTCTAGCACTTTTTTTATTCTTAAAAATTTTGTCCAATGACAAAACTATTGTTTAACAAATAATAACAATAACATAAATTATCAAATCAGTTTTAATTTTTTCTTCTTCCTCATCTCAAGGGGGTTTTAATTATTGTGCTTTCTTATTCTCTATGAGATTAAAGCAATAATTTAGCTCTATTTCTTCTATGAGTAAGACCCATCTTTCAAGGTTTCTAGACCAGGGGGTCTTCAACCTTTTTACACCTGCAGACTGGCAAAAATAAGAATAAGATTTTGTGGACTGGCAAAAATAAGGATAAGATTTCGTGGACCGGCAGAAGTCTACAGATAAATTTTTTAAAGATTTAAACTGCTTAGCCTTAGATGAGCATAATTGTTATAATTGACCAAAACAACATGCTGGTTATTGTGTATTGTAATGGTGTTGCTTACTTTTACATGCTGAACACTCTTTCTTGAGTTGCACAGCCATACTGCTACAGAAAACAGTACATTCTCATTAATGTGCCTGCATTGCTACATTTATTATTTCATTATTAAAACATGCAAAAATAAAATGTTATTCACCTGAATGTTGGGAAATTATCACAGCTAGTGTAATTACATGACAATGATTATGATAAATATAATATGTGTATTAAATATACAAGATGAAGTTATATATAAATATAGTTTGTATAATAAAAAAACTTTTTTTTTTTAATTTTGAATCTGGTGTTATTTTAATCTCATTTTTACCCAATTAAAAAAAAGAAACACAATGAAAAGTTGTTTTGGTAAAGTCTCACATAGAAATAAATTAATCATTATAAAGATGTCATTTTGCTTAAAAAAAAGATAATAGATGTACGTTCTCGATGAAGACAAATCACCAACAATGATCTGTCTCCATTTTGTGAAGTTTACAATTTCAAAAAGAAATGTCACACACAAAATTAAAAGATGATACAAATGCAATAAAAAAAATTTCTATATGTGACCAATAAATGAGCTGACGCAATACAGAAATGCCTACTAGGTATAGAAATTGATGTGTAAGAAGTGGTGCAATTATCATGAGATTTGTCTTTTAAAGATTGCATTTTCAGATAAATTCCTTTGATTATTATTTAGTAATTATAGTATTACCTAATAATTAAAATAAAATTTTGATTTATAATTAATTTTATTTAAGCAATTGTGATGAAAAATAAATAAAAATTGTTTATATTAATTAAAAGTTTAAAATCTTATTTTGTTATTACAAACTTTCCTGCCAGTCTAGCATGGACCGGCAGAAAACTTCTGCAGATTAGTGCCAGTCTGCAGACCAAGGATTGAAGACCACTGTTCTAGACAACATTTAAACATGCCTTCCAAAAGTGACAAGATTTTCTGATTTTTTAAAAATATGTCATTTCAGATCTTGCCATAAAAATTTTATTTAAGTTTGACTATAGACCAAAATACCTGAATTAGGATAAGGATACAGATGGGTTTTATACTTAATTTCCAATCATTTTGTTATTTTTGAGATCTCATAACCTCTTACTTATCTTTTTTTTTTTCTTTTTTTTGGAGGGGGATTATAAAAAATGTAATTAGGAGACATTGTAGTTAGGTACCTTTTAATATTCATCCTCAAAACACAGAAATTCATCTCCAAAGCTTAATATTTTGAAGATTGTTTCTTTTTTTAACAGTATGTTATTTGGATAAATTCATATTTTTGAGAGAACTTTTTATATATATTTTGACCATTTAATTTTAAAATTATTTTTTAAAATTTAAGAGAATATTAAGCGACCATATTTTCAATGTTTTGCTCTGATATTGATATGATTATATGAGTGTGTATATATTAGTATGACTGTTGTGTAGTTCTATATGGCTTACATGCATGCTTATATACATGTGTATTTGTATTTTTTTTTTGTTTTGCAAAAGAATAAAATTCAACAGAATATTTATATATGTGTATTAATATAAACCAGAAATTTTAGACTGACTGAAATTTCAAGTCATACTTTTGATTACCAGCACATAAGACACCTATAGACACCTATATTTTAGGTGTATTGTGAAGGAAAAAGTGGGTGCTGGAAAATATGATAGATATATAATTATTCTATTTCATTTTGTCCTTTTGCAAAACAATGGTTTTGAATAAATCGTTTCCATAATTTTTTTTCTATTCTGTAAAGATACCAAGTTGCATGATATATTTTGTGCTTCACTACTAAAAAAGGGATTCCAGTAAAAGTGTTCAGATCTACTGACACCCAAAAGTTACAATTTATCCAAGGTGCACATGTGTGATCACAATTCAACAATGTACTCTAACATTTTAATTTTTAACTTGATAGATTTGTCCAACACATTAATGATGTTCGATGATATTTTATGTTGAGATTTCTGGCAAAACAATTCCAAAACAACACAGATTTTTGCTTTGATATTGCATTCAAGCTACGAGCGATTGTGTACACTAGACAGCAGAGAGAAATTTTGGGTCATTGCCAACTTAAAAAATGATATGATCTTGGAGAAGACAGCAAGAGGAACTACAAAAAGCTATGCATAGTAAACACAATCTATAACATGGAGTTGCAAAATGGCTGGATCTAGAAGAAGAATTAAAAATTTAGATATTAGATCATAGAAGTTCAGAATGTAAAGACTCAATTTTTGAAAAAGAGGCTTCAAATCATACTTCATTTAACTCAATTTAAACTTTTTTCTCTTTTATTTTTTTGCTTCAAACATAGCAGATACTTTTCATTATTTGAAACAAAAATTTAAAAAATATAAATTACAATTGAATCATATATTTGAAAGTACGGTAAGTTCAAAGTATTATTATATAGGCTGGTATTGAAGATTGAGTGGGAAAGAGGGGAGATAATAAAAGGCTCTACTATTGCAAATTAGACTAAGAGGAAAAGCTAAATGAATTTATCAATAAAAATTTATCCTTATAATAAAGAAAGGAATAATAAAAAATTTTGGACCAATGAACTGACAGAGGGAAAACCAGTAGTCAGTCCACTGTAAGATATTTTTAAATTGGATACAACTGCCAACTGGAATATGAATTAAGTCATACAGTGACCTATCATAATTTACTGTATTTACAGGCATCTAAGATACAGCAGTGTAAAAGATGCACCTTCTTTATATAAACATTTTTAAGAAAAAAAATTTTCTACATTTTTTTCATGAATTTCCATAATGATTTACTCTACTAATTTTAGTTATGTCTACAAAAAATGTAACTAGAGTACACTGTAATTAGGTACCTTTTAATCTCCATCCTCAATAAAATAAACATTTTTAAAAAAATTTACTAAAAATTAGTTAAATTAGTATTAATTGTATTGTACGTTTTTAATTATTGTACTATAATTTTGGAACATGGGTAGGTTATAAAAACACACAGAGTGGCGCTACTGTATGGAAAATTTTGCCTCTGTGAAAACAGCTTGTGTAAGCATAAAGAATGGTGATCATATGATGTTGGGGTTATATATATATGTGTGTGTTTTATTTTGAACTAATTAAAATGATAAAAGCATTCTTTTCGGGATTAACATTAAAAACTTTGAATAAAGAACGACAAGTTATATCACTAAAATAACTATAATATATAAATAATAAAGAGAAATATATTTTAATTATTAATAAAAATGAGAATGTTTAAATCAAACTTGTGTATGATTAGACATATTTTATTTGGATTATTATTGTGAAAGAGATAGACCATGATAATCATCCTATTCATTCAAAGTAAAAATAATAATCAAATTAAGTTTATCATCTATTCCGTGAAATTTGAGTATTGATTTAAAGGCAAAACCCTAACAAAATATAAACGTTAAATTAAAATCTATGAATTATGATTGTGTATTTAAAAAATATGAATTTGATATTGTAATAAGTTCTGTTAAAGAGGGAACTGTTAAATGGGTGGATATGGATTATGAATATCTCTAATTAAATTGTATTGATAATGATTCACATCTTCAGTCAATTACAAAAATTAAAATCATGAAAAAGCTAAATTATTACCATAAATAAAAGTTATGTATAAAGAAAAGAGCACATATATATAAACAAAAGTGGACTATGTAAAATGCCAGTAATCGTGGTAATGCATATGAGATGGTTTAAAATATTCATATAAACACCTGTATAATATTTTATTAATTGATATTGCAATGTTTTGGTTTAGATAAGACCCATAATAAATGATTTTCTTAATAATTCGTTTTATTATTAATAACATATATCATTAAATGTTATTAAATTTTATCTCATTTAATCATTTAGGAAATAATATTTCCCTTTTTCTTATAAACAAATATTTTGATTGGTCAATGTACATATTACTAAATAAAGTATATGAAAATATTTAATAAATTTTAATGCTATATATGTACTTGATATTGTAATAGTCCAGATTCCATTTAAAATAAAGTACTCTGACGATAAAAACTTTCTAAACTATAAAATTGGCGTGTGAAAGAAGAGGGGAAAGAAATAACCAAGTGATGGAATTAATTTCATTTTATAAAAAAGTTAAGAAGAACCAAAGCATTAAACTACCATAAGGATTTATAAAAACCTACCTTGAGGAGAAGACAAAAATATATGAGTAATATGGATGTAGAATTCATAACATTCCCCTGAAAATTATAAGTTCTTAAAAAGATTAAAGTTATAAACAAAAATATCCAAATTGAAATTAATTTTTTGTAGCATTGTAATTTTATTTCTTTTATTCCTATCTTTCAAGCAGTAATATATTTTTTAAGAGAAAAAGTGAAAGTACTGTTCTGATTAAAAAAATAGACAATCTATTTAATTACAGTAATTTAGAATGAATTTATTTCTTATCTAATGTTTACGTGTATAAAAAAAAGAGTTAAATTTGGAAATATAAAAAGTATTTTTGTATATATTTTTTTTATAAAAACAAAGAAATGTTATTCTAGTATTTTTTTAAAAAAGAAGTAATTAGTTAAAACTAATTAGAAGAGGCCAATAGTAAAGGTACCTCAATTATTGATTTCTATTATGGATAGAATAAATAAATTAGGGGACAGACGCTAGAAGGATTCTACAACATTAGTGCAGACAAGGGCTCAAGAAAGAAGTTAAAGAAACAAACAGAGCTTGCAAGAAAAAGAAAACGGTGATCATGTGATGTTTAGTGATTTAAAAAGAAAATGAATGAGAAAAATTGATATGTGGGACAACTCAACCATTTAAGAGACTTTATTAATGGGATTCAAGAGAATTGAGCTGTTCAAAATGGCATTTTCTAGTTATTCAAGTGGCTGATAAATTGTGAACTTTTAATTAAGTTAATGTGCAAATCATACTATGGTCGAAAGTCTCATCATGAGTAGGTAAATATTTTATTAGTGTGCTGCTCATCAAAACCTGAAACTATGTATCCCTCTGCCAATATTAAATGTTTTTCCTGTCCATACCAATGGTGATTTGTCATCTCTTGCCAGATCTTTATAGACCTATCCATGATAAATACAAAATTTATACACCTACTGGAATTATTCCTGTCAGTAATAAAGGATAACTAAAGAAGATAGACCAGATAGAGCACTGGCCTTTGCATAATAATGATTGTCATATATATATATCAATTATCACAGAGCTTCAAATCTGTTCTAGTTGACTAGTAATAAAATCAGAATTCTGAAAGTATTGGGTAAGATTCATTTTACCTAGGGAAAAGGCCTTTAAAAAGTGATCATAACATTGTTTAAAATGTATTTATTTATGCTGCATTTTAATATTTTTTTCATTTTGATGCTTAATATTTAAATATTATTATAACACATATTCTAATGCTGGTTCTTTTGATCTTCAATATTTCTTCTAATATACAGTATTTGTTAATTATTAATAATAATTGTGTGAAGGTGGGGTTTACACAGAGACAAAACTCTCCATAGAGTAGCACTACTCAGTGCAAGCCAGAGCAATCAATGGATGCAGGGGGGTTTATGCATAAAATCCCCATCTAGTGCATACTCATTCAATATCCCCAAACTAGTTTCTAGCTTGTGGCTCTCATCATTGAGGAGCTTTGAATCTGAGAGTACTGCACCTAGATCTTAGGATAAAGAATTGTGATCATGTGATTTTTAGTGGTTAAGGTGGGGTTTAATAGTTCACATAAGCATATCAGAGTTTACAGGATTAAATTAGTCATGTTAAAAAACCTTTCTCTGATATAAAAGTATTCCAATCTTAATATTTATTTATGGTTGTGTGATTTGTATAGGAATAGCTTATAATAAATTGTAAATACTAATAATAAGAATGCCACTCTCCATACAGTAGTGCCATCAAGTGCAAACCTTTATAATCAATGGATGCAGGAAGGTTTGTGCATAAAATCCCTATATAGTGTCTACTGATCCAAAATCTCCAGATTAGTTTTGATTGCAAATACTGTAGTTATTATAAATAAATTGTTTTTAATCCTTTGTCCATTCTCATGCATTCATTCCAAGCCGGGATAGAAATAATTTGACATACTTCTTGAGAAAAGTACATGTTTAGATAAGCAGGGTGGAGGGACTCCTAAAGGCATTCTTTCCACAATGATTATGGCTCTTAGGGATAATTACTCTGTAAAAATGCTTTTTGAAATAAGTGTTGCTTTATCCTCCGAGTATCAGTATAATCTAAGACAGTCAGGAAATATAACCAACTAGCAGTTTGATCATCATTATCATCATTCAGATCAATATGTGTTATACATATAGTGAATATGTTTACAAAACAGCAACATGGAATTCTGTATAATATATTAGATCTAATATAATATAGTTATAAATATGTATCTAAGATTTTGAACAGCAGATATAAACTTAAAGTATCAAAGAAATAGACATTGTGCATTTATATATAAAAGAAATTAGATGACATAAAAACATAATAGTATTATGTAGGTCAAGCAGATAGGAAAATTTGCAAGGAAATTGGATAGGTGGCAATAAATACTCTTTTGTCTAATCATAAAGTGTTAGACAAATTTCCTACTTATTAACTTTTCTTTAAATGGATTGGAAATAAGCAATTAGTATCGTTGTGATATATAAAAATTGGCAACAACATGACTGGGTAATATATAAAAAATTAATTTTATGAACTTTTGAATCTATATTTTAATGAACTTAATTTTTTCCCCCTATTTATATACTGTATTTTTCTTTTAAGTTTAAACCCTATGTTTACATGTGCTTATCAGCTGACTAATTTACTGATAGTTTACTGCTTTATAACTGAATCAATAAAAGAAATCTATTAAAGTTTAGATTAATATGTTAAAAATCATAATTAAAACTCTCATTATGTCTATGCATTAATTAGTTAAGTGAAGAGCTTTCAATGAGTTCACAGTTATGTCAAGAAAGTACTGTCTAAAACAATGTACTTGATTGGAACAATAATAATTACTAAATAATAGATATATAAACAAAATAGTGTTTTTAATTATTGCTAATTATATTTTCAACTGTTGCACTGAGTAGTTGCTCAGTATATCATATAACATTACAGCAATAAAGATGAAAAAAATGAGTCCAATTCCCAGCCTTTTATTTCTTGATTCATTGGTACATAACTACACCAAATTTCGCATGGTCTGCCTATCCACTGATTAATTAATCTTACAATAGATGCTTCTGTATAAAGCAAAATAGAGTAAATTATGAAATAACAAGTTTTTAGATATTGTTTTCTAAACAATTTTCATTTTAGAATTTGAATTGCAAAAAAAAAATTATTATGGTTTAGATACAATTATAAATAATCTTAAGAAAAACCATGATATGAAAAGGATTAAACAGAAGATCAGTAAAAAGAAAGAAGAGAAGCCAAGAAAATTAAAACTAATCTGTTTCAAAGACCTTGCCCATATTAAAAATAACTAAAAGCATGTTAAAGAGCATTCAAATTCTATTATTATTTCAGTAAGCTTAAAACCTAATTACGCAATAGTCTGTATAATCCGTTTGATGGCGTTGATACCATACAAACGTACATAAATATACCATTTAGTCAGCCGTGCTACAGTCAAACCAAATAGAGACAACAATACCATATATTCAAATTGTTATTATAATAACCAATTTTAAAAAACTAACTTTGCAATTAAATATATTATTAGTTTAACAAAGTAATTTTTCTATAAATTTAGTTTCCGTATATATGGCATGAAACTAAATTTCATTGACACAATTAAAGAAGTCAAACTTGAAATTTAAAATTTGTTTAAAACTAAATTTTATTCATATAGTCAGAGATTTAAACTTGGGAAATTAACTTTTATAGGGTTTACACAAATTACTATTTTATAAAATTAAATTTTACTGATACAACAGTAACAGAAGGCCAAATAAAAATACTTACCAGCTAACCAAACAGTTTTCAAGGCAGACCTAATCTAATTTTTTGGGGGCTAGTAATATGAGCCTATCATATAGAATAAACAAAAGTTTGGCCAAATGAACTAGGCATCAATGTGAAGTTAACCATTCACAAGAATAAAATAATTGTAATAGATTTTCAAAGATTATTAAATTCACAAATTTAATGTAAATTAAATTTTATTAGAAAAATCACTAGCGTTTTATAAATATAGTCTGATATTTGCAGCTAAAAAGTACTGGCCATTATTCAGTTTCCCATTACAATGTATACAAAACTATAGCTATGAATATTTTAATTTTCAACAAAGTTTGAGTTTATAATGAGGGAGAAGGTCTATTGTTAAAATCCAATAAAAAAGCTCCAGAATTTAGAATTCTACACTAGTAGTAGGCTATTAGTGTAAAAAAATATACCTATTTTTGATTTATTAAAACAGGCAAAAACTCACTATACATATTGCCACACTGCAATGGGTGCCTGAAGGCTTGTGCATAAAATCCCCATCTAGTGCCTACTCATCCAATATCCCCAGACTAGTTTCTGGCTTGTGGCCTTCATCACAAACCAGTTTTAATAACAGTTATAAGCAAGCATAAGAAATGGTGATCATGTGATATTTTTGATTTATCTTATATTTGTGTGCATGAATGTGCTTTTTGGTTTAACACTTATTCTTTTTTTTTTTTAATTAACATGATATTTAAATATTTATCCTAAACAAATCTCATTTTCCTTCTAGATGACTAACTTCTCAATTCATTCCTAAGCTGAAATTAATTTATATATTTCTTCCAATACTTATTTTTAATAATAGCTTTATATCTTTTGCACCAATATATATCAACTGTAAAAAAGCCATCAATTAAGTATTGGTTTTGATTGCCATGACAAGAATACACCATTCTTAATTCTAATCTTTCTATTTCAATATCCAATTTTCTTAGAAATAAAATAAGGGGCAAGATTTAATAGATATCTTTTTACTGATTCTATATTCTTTTCATTGTTCTTTTTATGCACTCTTAATCATTCTTTGCAATCTCAAATCCTCATATTTTCTAGATGATTCCACTATCATTTTATATTCAAAATATTGTGAGTATTTTTCACATTTAAATCTTGTAAATAATTATTTGATTTCCTTAGTCATTTGACAAAAAAAAAACAAAAAGAGAATACATTATGCAGTCACATCAATATACAACAACAGAGAACATCATTAATCTATAGCCTAGAATACAAGAGTTGATTACTCTGGATTGCATTGAGTGGCACTACTGTATGGAGAGTTTTGCCTGTTTTAACAGCTTGAGAAAGTATAAGAAATTGTGATAATGTGGTGTGAATGTGAGAGTTTACTGGTGAGGATATTAAGTATAAATGCTTGCACAGCTAAACCATCACTCATAGACATTTAAAATTACCTCTAGATCATGGAAATCAGAGATTCCTTAGAAATATCAATTGACAGAGCAGACAATAATAAACAAATGCCAAAAGATTTAATAATATACAAAACAAAATTTATTAACAGTTCAATATAATACAGTTCAAGTACAAATGTATTTCCATGGGAATTGGTTCTTTTTTATGTTTGCATATTGCATTTGATATCTGGCAACTAATATTATCATTGTTGTGAAAGGAGTTTGAACCTAATATGCATCACAATAGGAAAGACTCCCAATACTCTGAATAGAAAATGGTTATGGAATTACCTAGAAAGTATGAAAATAAATTTGAGATTGTAAAGAGAATGCTTAAAAGCGCAATGTAAAAAGAATAGAATCAGTAAAAAGGTATCTATTGAAATCTTGCTCCTTATTCTATTTCTAATAGAATTGGATATTGAAATAAAAACAATGGAATTAAGAATTTTGATTCTTGTAGTGACAATCAAAACCAAAATTCACTTTGATGGCTTTTTACAAATGATATATATATATATATTGAGGATGGATAGTGATATATCTCCATTTTTAATTTATTTTAAAAATATAGTAATTGTCAATTATAAATCAAGTTGAGGTTTCATAAACTGGATTGGTTTATATATATATTAAAAATCAGTCATATATCACATGACCTATATAGCATGCATTACCAATATGTAATATCTAAAGAGCCTGCTACTAGCTCTAAATAAGCTTAATTTTTTTTTTTATGATAAATGCTACAAGAGAAAATACATGAAGGATTTTATCTATGATGGTCCCCATCCCCAGACCAGACCTAGGACATAAGATTCAAAATATTAACTCAAGCCAAGCATTTATCTAATTCTTAAATATTAAGAAAAAGATCCAAATCTTCAGACACCTACATGTCTTCAAACTCAGCTCTTTAACCAAAGAAACTATATGAGCCTGAACTAAATTCAGAGATCCCATATATTAGTTGGCTTAGCAATTTAATATAGCCAAAGCTCTAATAGCAAAATTATAATAGTAAAAATCAGTCATATATCACATGACCTATATAGCTTGTATTACCAATATGTAATATCTAAAGAGCCTGCTACTAGTTCTAAACAAGCCATAGCCCAAAACCGGTCTGGAGATGGGGACCATCATAGATAAAAGCTTCATGTATTTTCTCTTGTAGCATTTATCATAAAAAAAAAAATTAAGCTTGTTTAGAGCTAGTAGCAGGCTCTTTAGATATTACATATTGGTAATGCAAGCTATATAGGTCATGTGATATATGACTGATTTTTACTATTATAATTTTGCTATTAGGGATTTGGCTATATTAAATTGCTAAGCCAACTAATATATGGGATCTCTGAATTTAGTTCAGGCTCATATAGTTTCTTTGGTTAAAGAGCTGAGTTTGAAGACATGTAGGAGTCTGAAGATTTGGATCTTTTTCTTAATATTTAAGAATTAGATAAATGCTTGGCTTGAGTTAATATTTTGAATCTTATGTCCTAGCTCCTCACTGATGAGAGCCATAGCTCGAAACTGGTCTGGGGATGGGGACCATCATAGATAAAAGCTTCATGTATTTTCTCTTGTAGCATTTATCATAAAAAAAAAAAAAGAATTAAGCTTGTTTAGAGCTAGTAGCAGGCTCTTTAGATATTATATATATATATATAGGTTTCTATTATATTAGCACACACATTAATAAAGGTCTGTGATTAAAATCAAACTAAATCACTTTTATTTTAGTTTTTTTTTTTTAAAAAATAAACTTTTATTATAACTAAATGTATGTCAAATAAGTTTGTTGTAAAAAATTATGTTACAGGAACAAAGCTTAATTAAATAATCCATCAAATTTGGTCGAGTAATTTGTACTATTATTAATTAATTTTTTTTAGAAAACCATTTGCTTTTAAGCTTTGTTTCAGGAGACTGCTGATATTAGATCGACCCAACAGAAGAGATTAATAATATATATCTATATGAGAGCACAAAACATTCTATAGATAAAAGAAAGTTATTCAAGTGAGTATGCTTACCATTTTTTATTTATTGTACTCCCGAAATAAAGAAGGTGTTTTTTTTTTATTTGATTTTTTTTCTTGTTATGTTCATATGTATGTTTTTCATATATATATATTTTAATTTTTTGAGATTCCAACTACACATTATAAACCAATATGTTATATCTGTAGTTTTATGATGTCATGAAAGAGACATTATCTTTGAAGTGTCATGTTTCAGTGTTTTTTAATATATAAAGGGAAAAACGGTATATGGATAACAATTTTAGTTTAATAATTACCATATGGTCTACAGATGCATATATATATGAATAATAGATCAGACAGGCAAGAGGTCTAGTTCTTTCATAATGTGATTATACTTTTTTTTATGCTATGGTGTAGAGAATATTTTTTCTTAATTCATATGATTCATCATTATCAACCATTATCAATCCACTGCAGGATGAAGGTCTCTCCAAGTTTAATCCATCTTCTCCGATCTTTAGCTTCTCTTCTCCACATCACCCCTGCACACTTTCTTATTTCATCCATCCATCTCACATGTGGTCTCTTTCTGGGTCTTTTACAATCTCTTGGAATCACAGTTTAAAATTTCAATTGTCCATCTATTATCATCTCTTCTAACAATATGTCCAGCCCAATTCCACTTCAATCTTTTAATTTTTTCAATGAGGTCAGTAACACCTGTTTGTTCTCTTACCCATACATTGCGTTTACGATCTCTTCTTGTTACTCCCAACATACATCTCTCCATACTTCTTTGAGTGGTCTGAAGTCTCTGAATTGCTCTTCTATTAAGTGTCCAAGTCTCAGATCCATAAGTAAGAACTGGTAAAACACATTTGTTAAAAACCTTCCTTTTCAAACACATAGGCATATTTCCTTTTAGTATCAAGTTATTTCTACCAAAAGCACTCCAACCAAGTTTAATTCTATGATTAATTTCCTCCATTATGTTTCCATCTGTATTAATAATCTGACCAAGGTATTTGTAACTGTTAACTTCTTCTAATTCATCATAATCAATCTTTATTTTCATATTTTGAGCAAATCGATTAAACATTACTTTAGTCTTTTTAACATTTATCTTTAGTCCTACTTTCATCGGATAATTCCTGCAACATTTGCTGCAGATCTGAAGCATTATTTGCAAAAACAACTACATCATCTGCGAAATCTAAATGACTTAAATAATCACCATTTACTTTCACTCCTTTAGTTTCCCATTTTAATCCACAAAATACTTCATGCAGCACTGCTGTAAAAAGTTTTGGAGATATGGAGTCACCTTGTCTTACACCTTTCTCAATGTTGACTTTCCCAGTGTCATTATGTAATCTAATTGTTGCTGTTGCATTTTTATAAATATTCTTTAAAATATGACAATATCCTGGATCTATACCTTGATGATCTAATGCTTTAATCACTGAAGAAATGTTTATAGAATCAAATGCCTTTTCATAATTTACAAATCCTAAGCATAATGGCAACTCATATTCATTTGTCCTTTCTATAACTTCTCTCAATACCTGGATATGATCTATTGTAGTAAAACCACTTTTAAATCCGGCTTGTTCTCTTGGTTGGTGGAAATCCAATGTTCTCTGTAGACGAGTAGTAATTATCTTGGTAAAAATTTTATATAAAACTGATAAAAGGATGATAGGTCTGTAATTTCTAATATCTTCTTTATCACCTTTTTTAAATATTAATATTATTACTGCATTCTTCCAATCATCCGGTACATCTTTATTATTTAGATATTTGGTATATAACTTTGCTAAAAAAATTTCTATTTCTTCACCTGCTTCTTTTAATATATCAATTATAATTCCATCATTACCTGGAGCCTTTCCTTTCTTCATACACTTAATTGCATGTCTCACTTCTTCATTTAAAATTCTGGGCAATTTGGAAGATGTAATAGATATAGGAGGTACTTGTTCTTTATTACTATATAATTCTTGATAAAAATCTTCTACCAATTTCATGATGTCATCTCTCCTTTTAGTAATAATTCCATCTTTTTTTCTTATTGCAGATATAAATTTCCTACCAATACCAAAATGTTGTTTTACATTCTTAAGACTTTTATTTTCTTCTACAGCTTTCCTTGCTAGTTCACAGTTATACTTTCTTATATCATTTTCAACTCTTTTCCGCACCATTTTACAAAATTCAAGATATTCAATTCTTTTTAATGCATCATTTTTGTATATCTTCATATTCCTTCTTTTCTTCATAAATTCTCTAGTCTCAGTAGAAATTTTTTTGGTCAATTGCTGTTTCTTCCTACCAGTTATCTTTGTTGCAGTTTTCAAAAGTGTATCAGTTATTTTTATATTAATTTCATTCAAATCTAAATCACGTTCAAAATCTACTAATACTTGAAACCGATTTGTAAGTTCTAATTTAAATTCATTAGAATGTTTCTGAAGATTAGGAATATCAACAGTAAATATTGTTTTTCTTAATAATTTTTGTCTCTCTAGTTTTACATTAACACGTATCTTACACCTTACTAATCGATGATCACTTCCTGTGTTAAATTTATTAAGAACATTACAATCTTGAAATATGTATTTCCTGTTAGTCCAATTATAATCCAATTCTGCTGTATCTTCATTTGGATGCTTCCATGTCCATTTCCTTTTAACATTTTTCTCAAAAAAAGAATTCATAATATAAAGTTTTTCTTTTTCTGCAAACTCCACAAGTCTATGTCCTCTCTCATTTCTATTACCATAACCAAAATTACCCACAGCACTTTCATCTTTCATTTTTTTACCAATTCTAGCATTAAAGTCTCCCATAACAATTTTAAAATGGTGTTTACTCTGATCAAAAGCCTTTTGTACATCCATATAAAAATCTTCTACTACTTCATTACTACGAGAACTTGTTGGGGCATAAACCTGAATTATCTGCATTTGATATCTGCTATTAAGTTGTATAACTAATCTTGCCACTCTGTCCGATACGCCATCAATCTCCACAATATTGTTCTTCCACTTTTTATTTATAATGAATCCTACTCCACTTGTATTTCCAATATTTGTGCCTTTATAATAGAGTATATGTCCACTTTTTAAATCAATTGTCTCTTCACCTTTTCTTCTAACTTCACAAAGTCCAATAATGTCCCATTTAATATAAGAGAGTTCTTCTTCTAATTCTTGCAATCTTCCTTCACTTGAAAGTGATCTGCAGTTGTAAGTACCTAAATAAAAAGTCGTCATCAAATGGCAGCCTGGGTCCACAATCAGGGGATTCTTAGCACCCTCCGCCTTCAGCCACCAACCGCTGCCTTGGTTGGTGACTTTACAGCCTCCTGGGAATAAGGGCCATTTCATATGATTATATATACATATATTATTATTATTGAGAAAGGAATTGTTGATATTTTCAAGAATAATGTATTAAAACATCTAGTTTTAGTGTTCAGTCATTTCCCTATTCCATTTTACTCATTCTTATTATGTAATTATGTATTTCCAAAGCTTGATGTTGTCTTGCTACTTATCATATATTGTTGATTAAACCACAAGTAATAAAATAAAAAGGTTTAGCTACAGTAGGAAAGTATAGTACCCAGAAAATAAGCATTTTTTTCTATTGTTATCGATCTTTA
Organism: Epiperipatus broadwayi; assembly: GCA_028023455.1. Lineage (NCBI taxonomy): Eukaryota > Metazoa > Onychophora > Udeonychophora > Euonychophora > Peripatidae > Epiperipatus > Epiperipatus broadwayi. Next base: position 308,847 of record JAQFVV010012837.1, read on the forward strand.
TTTGCAGCATAATTTCTCAGGAAATTGGCACTTAAAGCTGGTATCAATCAGACCTTATAAATATGCTCTAGAGAAAGAAAGAGAAAAATATCAGCCTTGCCAATCTCTTGCAATAATAAATATGGATTAGGTGATCAGGAAATATAAGTAATTATTATTAGTTTGATCCCCTATATTATTACATTCGAAATTTTATTATATCTAATGTAAATAAACTTGAAACAAAATTGTATGCATGTATTAGGGAAAGTAATTCTCATTCACTGTGTGTGAGGTTCATGATAAGCACTCACCAAATAGTGCAGTGCTGTAGGTTAAAGTATAGTCATTTGGTACACTATATCTAAAACTTGTAAAAAATTGTCTGATTTTCCTCTAAGATTTCTAAAAAAATATGTATACATTATCTCCTATTCTTTTTGAACAAAATTTATTTTGATTCTGCCTTCCCTCACCCAAAAATTTATGTTTTTCTATGAGTTCTAATCCATTCAATTATTAAATATGTAAATGTTTTATAATACCTTTCTATCTCTCTCACCTTGAAAGAAATTCTCTTTTGAAGAAAGTGTTGTACATTTTAGGGTTTCTCTACTTCCTTTATTATTCTAAAACATTTTTATAAAGCAGATCTTCTCTAATTTTATCTCTATGTAACAATTTTTTGATTACTGCATCTTATGAAATTTCTTCTGAAAAGTTGACCTCATATAGCTGGTTAGTTATTTTTAACATTAGCTCTGAAAAATACACCAATCCTATCAAAGTGACAATACTTCCACTATCCAAGAGATTTTTCAAAATGGTTTCTGTGAAAAGATCATTCTCTGAAATTATTAATGTAAAAATTCTAATATACTTGCCTATCTAATAAATATCATTTATTATATTAATAAAATGCTTAATACTAGTTCTAATGCCAGTATATATTGAGAAGAATTATTTCTTAGCAAATTAGCTTTAGGATAGCCTATTTGTTAAATAGAAATTTAATTATAATTATTAAAAGGTTTACATACATATTCATGTATTAAATTCTGAAATGTTTATAATAATGAGTGATAAATGTTTAAATTCTATTAGTATAGTTTGTACTCAGAGGCACAATGTTAAACGTAAGGTAAAGGAGGCTTACTTCATAGCAGAAGACTCCTTCGCCATTAATCATAAAGAAGCATGTTTTGCTATTTCAAAAAGATGGGCTAATTGACTCACTTGTATAGAGTTTGCATATTATACATATAGAATGATTCCAGTGAATGAGTTATAACAGACTATGATTATGAGAAATACATTTTTTCGAAAGCGCTAAGTCGTTTTAATTTGATTAATTGCTATTAATTTATATAGCTTTACGTTATAAGTGTGATAGCATATTTAATAATATTATTAGTATAGCTGTAAAAGAAAGAAAAAATATTTTTTCTTGTGTAGTTCATTTTTTAAATATATTTATTTTTCAAAAGGAAATAACAACAATAAAACATTAAGATCTTTATGTGTGAAGAAATTAAAAATAGTTTCTTTCAATTGATGTTTAAAGAGTATGTTTTATTTTTCAAAAAAAAAAAGTAAAAACCAAAAAGAGATTATAAATTTTATCTTTGAAAAATTTCAATGTTATTTTCAATTAGTGTATAAACAGATTTTCCTTTTTTTTTTAAAAAAAAAAAAACAAAACAAAACAACAACTAATTTTTCTTGTAAAAAGTAAATTGATCAATGCAAAATGCAACAATTTCTGAGGTAATTTTATAGGATTGGTTGTAAAATAGATATCAGAGTTTTTAAAAACATAAAAAGGAATGTAGAATTAGAATTCACTAGGAGTTCAGTGTGGCAAGATCAAAAATCAGAAGCTAAGATTGGAAGTCTGGAACTAAATTGATATGTAAAAATTAAAAAAAAAAAGATATTTGCAAAGCAGTATAATGTTTAATTTATAAAATCCATGTGCTAAGCTCTTGCTAAAAGCTGATCATTATGGATTCAGCTAATACATAACCAAATCTTATTAAAAAATGTAGAAGAAAAATATTGCTGACATAAACTTTCAACTACTCATAATTTATACATTGATATTTAAAACCATGGCTGCCTCAACTTATGTTAATTTGAAATGAAAAGTATTGACAAACAGGAAACCTGTAGCTATAAAACGAAAATAATAAAAGGATAAATGGATAAAATAAATACTCAGAAAGCTATAATAAAAAAAACTTTAAGCAAAGAAGTTGATTAAACTATTATCTGCAAGATATACCAGAATAGAGACTCAACTAGGCAACTATAAAAGAACTGAAAAAAAGAAAAAATACATTGTAAAATGAGAAATTGTAGAATGTAAATCTAATACATTTATAAATGTTTACAAAAAAAGTAATAATTGAAAATAGTGAATAATTTTTTTAATTGCTTTTGTTGAAATTTTTTTTTTATTAAATTAAAGTGTTATGCAAATAGTTTTATTTGCAAAAGAAAAGAGATGGTTCGAATTAATTATTTTTATTTATTGTGAATTATTTTTTAGGATTTAATTCTTGTAAGGTAATTAAGAAGAATTAGAAAGGAATAATATTTATATGTGTTATATATATAATAATAATTAATAAAACAAGACACAACTTGTGCAACTTGCTTTTAAGCTTGTACTAAATGTTCACTAGATGGAGCTTATCACTAGTTCCTAACAAGCTTTAAATTATAAGTATATATATATTGCATAAATTTGATTGATCAATGTGAATATTATCTTTGGTTTTATCATATTATCATTTCTAAATTTGTTTATTCTTTTGTTTATTAGTTAATTTTATTAAATGATTTCTGGAATTATATTTTTCTGATGTCTTAATTCTTCTAACTATATGTGTGTGAATTATCGGTGTGTGTGAATTATTTCATCATATAACTGTATTTTAAAGAATTTGTAAGTTATCCCAATAAAATTATTTAATAATAGAATGAATTAAGTCTGTATATTTTCTTTTGCTTATATATCTTAGAGTCTTTGAATCCCAAAGCTAATTCAGGCACAACAGTATTTGTAATATCTATGTGAGTGAATGTGTGTGGTCATCCAAATGGTTTTTTATAGAATTATTTGGATCGCACAAAGATAAAGTTCACTTTTAAAGTTCACATACTTCATTTTATAATGATATTACTATTTCATTGATGCCTGTTACATTCAAAGTATCAGATGGTCCATAACCTTGATGATGATCAATATTGATATATGATCTTAGCATTTTTTATGTTTATTACTGTAGATATTTTAGCACTTAAATATATGTGTGCAAATGAAATTTTGATTATTGCTTTTATAGCATGCCTTAAGTTTAGCATTGGTCAGATGATGATTAGCCTCAAAATTTATAGTGTACCTCTTTTAATTTCAATCATAAAAGATGCCTGTTGATTCTTGTTGATTATTGCTGGTAATGTTATGTTATTACTTGTAATTGCTTATAATGGCTTCCTATGCTAATTTTTTGCTCATGTTCACTGACTGTCATGTTTTGAGAAGTATGATTGGTATCATTTCCGATAAACATCAATCTGTAACATAACAAATGACACAACAAATAAGTAGCTTGAATAGCAGCACCTCATTACATCTCCTTTAACATACTTACAATTTATACTATCAGATAAAATTTTATGCAATAACAAGACACTGGAATTCACAATATTAGAATTTATGAATTTTCATAGCTTCCATATGGGTTTTTACTTTTTTTTAGATTTCATATATTAAAACTTCAATGGTTGAAGCAGTTTTTCTAGGGCAGTATGTATTTTTCTTATACTGAATGTTTATTATATATGTAATTAGAGGGATTTGAATTCAGGATTTTTCAGTTTATTCATCCTCCACACCACCTTGAATAATCAATACACATAACGACACACATATGAAAAAGATAAATGAGCCCCTAGTATACATATTTTATGCAGAACCAGCATTCATCAGTTGAGCTAGATCATAATCCCCATACATGTATACAATCAAGGTTTGCTTTATATTAAGATAGCAATTCCTCAAACTTTAATGGACAGGCTTCAATCTTCCCACCCTTCCAACTATTCAACTGTACATTTCTTTAAAAAGCTGACAATGAAATGCTCAAGGCTCTTATTGGATTTGATATTTGTAGTCATGACCATGTAAACATTACATCAATCTAACCCCTCTTATTAGAGATCATTAGGTATATATATATAGGAGAGGATTAGGCTGAATTTATACTAAGATGTAATCTAATTCCCAAGCAATATGTAATTCTAGGGCAGCATGTAATTTGCTTATACAGAATGTTCAATATAAGCAATTTACTTACTGCCTTAGAATTACATATTGCTTGGGAAATGAAATATACATCTTAGTATAAGTTCTGCACATCCCTCTCCTATTATTATATATGGATATAAAATGTTCAGTAATATTAGGGGATAAATTGACATAATGTCTATATGGGTATGACTATAACATCAAATCCAATAAGAGCTTTGAGTGTTCCATTAAATGGATGGTTGAATAACTGGAAGGGTGAGAAGAGTGAAACCTGTCCATTTTTTGAAGAATTGCTGTCTTAATATAAAACAAGCACCGATTGTGTATATATATGTTGGGAGATTATGATTTCCCCCAACTAATGAGTGCTGCTTATGCACAAAATACATATATTGGAGATGTGTATTGCCTGCTTGAGATAGAGGCGAGGATGAATAGACTGAAAATCTTAAAATAGTAATAGAAAAAAAACTTAAACATTAGAAATTAAGCACACTCATAAAATGATATATATGAATGAGTATATGCATATCAAAATTTATGTTGAATAAAACTATATTTAAAATAAATCTATTTAGTTAGTAAATTTTAGAGATTATATAGTAATTTTAATGTAGAAAGAACAGTTGCTATGACAATTTTTTTTAAAGTTTTCTTAAAAAAATAACCAATTGAATTATGACCACTGCCAAAAGTAAGAGAAAGGTCAGCAACCAAAAAAGGAATCACAGCAACTCAACTCCCTTTGCAACTTAGTAGTTCAAAAGACAGGAAAATCAAGTAATAGTTTCTCGGGTGCTGATTTGCCAGACAGGGATATAAAAGGAAAGAAGTATAAGGTCAGCATCCATGATGAAGAATCAATTGCGTCACAGCATTTACCTGTCTCTGATAGTATGGAGGAAAATTTTATTCAGATGCTGATGTTAAAGAAACAATGAATTCATAGATCAGACAATGATCCTTTTGGAAATTCCTGAAGCAAAGGAAGCACAAAGTGATGGACATCTTCATGACAAGGATTTAGAATCTCAGAAATGTGAAATTGATAATTTGAATCCAGAGCAGGGCAATCTAGAAAACACAGGTCTTGACGAGCTAGATGAAACAGATTTTAGTGTTTATTTTGATCAAGATTGATACCTAGTGATCGATGATAAATATAAAAAGTAGATGGGGGCAGAACAAATTTGAAGTATGGTTGCGACTTGTCATCACTTCGGATATAAAAGTTGAAGATATTAAATGTGAGTCACAGCGGAGTTATCTAAGAATTTTAATCAAAGGGTAATTATGGAAGGAATGCTTCAGCATGCAATTTACCCTGAGATGACTAAGTGGTCTATTACATTTCAGAGAAGGACCCGGACAGTAGGCATTTCACTGATGCCAGTCACAGAACATGTATGGACAAATTTTTTTGTACGGATTCTTATTGTTTGGACTTGCAAGTCTTTGGGAATTTTGGCAATTGGAATCCAGGTTTGAGTTAGAAATAACTCGCTTCTTGGGTTCTTAGGTGTATTGTGACATGGGTCTATGGTCAACAGTCAATTATTGAATGGATTTGTGTGACTGATCAAAATGACTTTATTATTTTTTGACATTTGGTTGTAACATAGTGTCCTTACTAATATCATAAGTATATCATTGTATATCATATCATGTGAGCATGTCAGTTCAAAAACTTATTTCAAGATAATGAAGTTCTATGGTGTAAAATTACATTAAAATCAAAATATGCATTGTAAATCATAGATAAATTTAATTTATCACTGTATATAAATATGTAAATTCAAAGTCTAATAAAACTTTTTGAAAAAAAAAAGCTAAAAATAATTTTATAAACGTTTTAAATAATAGTTTTAGCAGAAAAACAATTCTAATTCTTTAATAAAGATATTTTTCAATTATTATGTAATCTTAATACAAGAGAGACTAGATGTTTTTATTGTTTATAAAATTAGAATCTTCCACATGTTAAATATATATATGTTTTTAATTGATTCTTTTTTTTTACTGTAATAGGTACCAATTTATTCACTGTCTTTATTCCATTTTCTCTGTTTCTTTAAAACACTGTATATTGGGATGACCAATCGATCAATTGAAGATTATTTTGATTTACAAAAGGGATTTATCGGAATACTATATAATTTATAAATTCAAAGTAGAATCTAAACACCTCATTACTTTTCATTGACGGGTCTTTTTTTTTTTGGCAAATTTTAAGTATTAATTGTCTTTTCAATTTTTTTTTTAATGATTTTGAAAGAATGAGAGAGAGTGAGAGAGAGGAGAAAAATACAGTCATCTCCAAGTTTTCAAGATTAATTTGGATTTTTCATCATAATAATACTATCTAAGTCATTGATGTATAATTTCAAATAATCTCTTTTAGTATTTGTAATTGACAGATTTATTTGGGAATTTTATTTCTTGTCTTTAAAATTTTTAAATTTCTTATTTGTACTTTAAAAACTGATTATTACAAAAATTACTTAGTATACACCGATTATAGTCTTCACAAAATCCTTTACATCAAAAATTTATTTGCTGTGTATAAATTTTATGAGGAAGAAAAATAGTGGCCATTTCACTCAGGCAAATGCTGTATTATAGCAACCTAAATGGATTAGAACTGCATTCTATTCATGTATTTACAATACAAAAAAACTATTAATCTTTGATCATCCATGACAAAAATATACCCACATTTAGAAGTCAATCTTAAAATAACACTTACAGACAAATCTCCTCCGTACACAAAATATCTGCATACAATCATAGAACCTATTAAATCAATATCTAATTCTAATATAACTTTTCCCAGAAGACAATTGGTGCTACTGGAATACATGTGAATGTCTACACAAAACACAAATTATAACTTAGACTTATCAATGCTAGGCATTAATAATAAGCAGCTTGTAAAATATTAAAAAACGTTTAATCTTTAATTTTAAATAATAAATCGTTGAAAAGAAACGTTTTGCAATTAAACGTAGTTTTAACAAACATGAACGCATATATATATTGATTAATAAAACCGAGCTTACAAATCATCTTATAAGGAAAGGAATTTATAAATTTTAATTAATTATAAAACTTTGTAGATACGGAAATAAATTCCTAAGAAAGTAATGAATTGTGTAATTAAAGATAAGGAATTATTTGTATGATAAACTAATAATTCAAACTAATAAAACCCCAAGAATTTACTCCAAAAAAGATAAGATAAACAAAGGAAGAGATTATATAAAAAGCTAGACAAAAAGGCATGATTGCTTTTTCTGTGGTTGCTGCTATTAATAGTGCATCCGCGAATCAAGAGTAGTAGATCATCATCAAAGGATTTCTTTTCTCAGGATTTCAGCTCCCGAAGATCACTAAACCAATTAATTAATGTTCTGAACAGACCGCCCCTGTCTTATTATTATTTTGAAATGCCTCAAGAGGCTTGTCGAGGGTCATATATTAACGCCTATAGATGGTAGTGAAGGTAAAGTAATTAATAACTTTTCCTTAATTGTGTAAATAGTATTTGCTGGCAAATAATTAACCTGGGACTTAACCTTTATCAATTTCAAACTGTATACTCATGTTAAAGATTGATAGAGTAGATATGTATTTTTCTTCCAAATTTGTATATAAATTACTATTGCTTAAAATATTACTGTTATTTTGTTGAGTTCTTTTATGTGTATTTGTTCACTGCTCGCCCAGTCTTAATTGGGGACTCAGCACAGCTAATATGTAGATTTAAATATTGGACACTTGAGCCATAATTTTTTGATTTTCTACTTAAAATAAACATATGGTCTGAAGTGTTTGATAAAAGAAATATTTCAGAAGTGAAATTACAACATATATTTTGTTTTTGGAATGGCGGAATATAAAAATATAAAACGGATTATAGAAGACAAAGGATTACGTTTAGAGAAATTGAGAACAAGCCGGACCACAGAGAAATTAGGAGTACAATTTGATTGGTAGAAATGCAGAAGAACAGATGAATTGAAATAATGAGATAATTGAACCAATGAACAGATAAATCCGGAAAGGTGTGAAATTTTCAACACACAGCAAATAAAAAGACTTTTTTTTATGTATAGTTTTTAGTAGTAATTAGTTTTTAAAAGTAGAGTGTACTGTAGAAGTTTGTGTTTAAATAAAGCATTATGGTATTATAAATAATAACACGGAGTAAAGATTTTGTTAATACACGGCAAAGCTTGGCGCAGTCGCCGTGAAAAGTTGAACCTACGGACGGACAAGTTAAAATGTCTTTAGGACAAGGAAGCATCTCGGAGTTCGACGTCGGAAATGCGGGTGAATGGCCGTTATACATCACTCAACTCGAAAATTTTTTTAAATTAAATAACATTACGGAGAATAATAAAAAAGTAGCAGCTCTTTTATGCCTCGCGGGACGAAAAGTAATTGAAGTGATACATAAACTAATGAATGGGCCAACAACGGATGAAACAGAATACGAAAATATTATAAACAAGTTATCCAATTATTTTAGCCCACAACCATCGAAGTTCATGGCTCGATTAATCTTGCGGAATAGAAGACAACAGAGAGGTGAAAACATAAGAGATTTCGATATAACAATTAGTAAGAGATTGCCAGTATGGAGAGTTCGCAGAACAAGCCCTACTGGATCAGTTGTTATGGGAAATGAATGAAGACCGGCTATGGCAAAATTTGTTAATGGAACCAGATTTGACCTACGACATAGCAATACGGAAAGGGATAGCGTACGAGCTCGTAATGGAACAAGCAATGTGTTTCAGAGGAAAGATAAATGATGAACAGTCATGGGAAATACATAAAACAGAAGGGAAAAAACAGAGCACAAATACGAAAGAATGGAATGACCGAGGAAAACAAATAAAGTGTTTCTGTTGTGGAAAACAAGGACACATATCGAAAAACTGCAAATGGCGTTCATATACCTGTTATAATTCGGGAAGGAAAGGACATCTAATATCAGTCTGCAGAAACCCAAAACCTCAAGATAAACAACATACGGAATATGAAGTAAAAAAAAATGTGTGCGCACAAATCCAAAACCAATACATGATAACACTGAATATATATGGAAAAGACATAGAAATGGAAATCGACAGTGGTTCGGCAAGATCACTTTTATCAGAAGAAAAATGGAACGATATTACCAAAGGTCATAAAAGATGCATAATACAGAAAACGAATATTAGAGTCAAAGACGTCAGCGGAAACACAGTAATAATAAAAGGAAAAACACAGATTCCAATTAGGTACAAAGAAGAAATATTAAACCTACCTATTTATATAGTAAAAGGAAGCATAGCCCCGATAATAGGAAGAGAATGGTTCGAACAACTAGGAATTACGGTAACAATCATAAAAAACATGTCGTTCGAACAGGAATACATTACAGCGTATCCGGAACTTTTTTCAGAACAAGTAGGAGTTTTCAAATCAGACCCAGTAGACATAGAATTAAGTAAAAATGCCCGACCAATTGTGTGCAAACCCCAAAAGATTCCGTTTGCACAACATGAAAAAGTAAAACAAAAAATTCAGAAAATAGTAAGTGAAGGAGTTTTGACACCGGTAGAAGATGCTCAATGGGCCACACCGATTGTAATAGTGACAAAGCCAAATGGACAAGTTAGAATTTGTGGGGATTACTGAGTAACGGTAAACAAATTTTTATCCAAAGGGGTGTATCCAGTTCCAAATGTTCGTGAGCTGTTAGCCGGTTTAGCAAATGAAAATTTTTTCTTTGCAAAATTAGATTTAAACGCCGCCTACCATCAAATTAAGGTAATGAATAGAACAGCTCAAATGTTAACACTAACCATGCCTTTTGGTCTTTTTCAATGCAATAGGCTACCATTCGGAGTGACAACAGCACCTAATATTTTTCAGGCAAAACTCAGCACATTATTACATGGAATACAGGAAGTGACGCCATACTATGATGATATTCTGATCACAGCCACAACAGAAAGTGAGTTACGGAAACGATTGACTAAAGTATGTAATAAATTAAAAGATGCGGGGATCAAACTGAACAAAGAAAAATGCTTATGGAAAACGCAAGAACTAGAATTTTTAGGACACGTGATTTCTAACAATGGGAAAAGACCAATAAAAGAGAAAGTGTGAGCGGTAAAAAATGCTCAGAGACCCAAGAATGTCAAACAATTGCAAGCCTTTTTAGGGCTTATTAATTTTTTTGAAAATTTTTTAAAAAGCAAAGCAATGATAGCAAATCCATTATATCAGTTGTTAAGAAAAGGACAAAAATGGGAATGGACGCAAATACATGAAGAAGCGTTTGAAAAAACAAAAGAACTACTTTCTGCAGATACACTGTTGACACATTTTGATAATGCGTTAGAAGTAAGAATTACGACGGACGCGTCTGAAATAGGTGTGGGAGCGGTTTTGGCACACCCAATGGAAAACAGTGAACGACCGATTGCATACGCATCAAGGACATTATCGAAGGCAGAACGAAATTATAGTCAGATAGACAAAGAGGCTTTGGCAATTATTTTTGCACTAAGAAACTATCATCAGTTTGTTTTTGGTAGACCTTTTCAAATCATCACAGATCATAAACCCCTCCTAGCGATATTAGGGAATGACCGACAGGCTCCAGAACATATAAGCCCACGCATGTTAAGATGGCGGAACATACTGGCTGCATATGACTACATGCTGATTTATAAACCAGGGAAGGAAATAGCTCATGCCAATGCTCTATCAAGATTGCCCGATATAGATGAAACAGGAAAGGAAGAATTAGAAATTAATTACATTGATGCGATGAAATCAAACAAATTAAATAGTAAAACTGTGGAAATGTGGACGAGAGAAGACAAAAGATATAAAAAATTAATAAAATGGATTAGAAATGAATGGCCAGAAACTAAACCAAGTTACGTAGCAAATGGGATTTGGTCAAATAGACAACAGTTATCAATATGTAAGGGATGTATTGTAATGGGCGATAGAGTGCTAATACCAACAGCGGGAAGACAAGCAGTACTAAAATTACTACATGAAGGACATCCAGGAATTGTGCGTGCTAAAGCTCTAGCTCGTAGTTACGTATGGTGGCCAAAAATAAATGAAGACATCGAACACTATATAAAGAAATGCGCTTCATGCCAAACATATGCTGCAATGCCACAAAAGAACCTGACATCATGGCAGCCAGCAAAGAAACCATGGGAGAGAATACACATAGATCACGCTGGACCAGTGGATGGGAAAATGTTGTTGATACTTGTAGACGCACAATCCAGATGGATAGAAGCACATAAAGTACGAGACACGACGGCGAATGAAGCAATCAAATGCCTTAAAAATATTTTTGCGATTCATGGATACCCGGAAGTATTGGTATCAGACAATGGTGCTGCATTCACTGGAACAGAAATGCAACAATTTTGTGAAGAACATGATATTCAACAAGTGTGGTCACCACCATATCATCCTCAATCAAACAGGCTAGCGGAAAATGCAGTACAACAAGTGAAACAAAATTTGAGGAAAACTGGAACAAAAAATATACAAGAAACGCTACAAATGTTCATGATGATGCAACACACAACACCATCAACAGCAACGGGTCACCAGCAGAAATACTATGCGGACGGAAATTGAGAACAAAATTAACTGCATTATATCCAAAGGAGAGCAATATAATACAACATGACGAAATGGATAAAGAATTTAGGAATGAAGAACCAGTCTGGTTCAGAGACATATTAAGGAAGACATGGATTCAGGGAACAATTAAACAACGGATGTCAAACAAGATATATGAAATAAATGGTCCAAACGAAAGAATACATAGAAGACACATAAACCACATGCGAAAAAGAATGTCAGAGAAATGGGATTGGATACCAAGCGAGGATAAGAAGTTTGACCCTAAGGAGAGTGGAATTAATAGTACAGGGAAAGAGGAAGAAGAGAGACAAATTGCGATAGCAACAAATGGTGAAGACAAACACGAACAATACAATAATAAGTCACCCAGGCCTACAAGAAATAGAAGATTACGTGAACGATTCAAAGACTATGTGTAATGGAAATATTTCGACTTCTGAAATGAGGGGAGGAAGTGAAGTGTTTGATAAAAGAAATATTTCAGAAGTGAAATTACAACATATATTTTGTTTTTGGAATGGCGGAATATAAAAATATAAAACGGATTATAGAAGACAAAGGATTACGTTTAGAGAAATTGAGAACAAGCCGGACCACAGAGAAATTAGGAGTACAATTTGATTGGTAGAAATGCAGAAGAACAGACGAATTGAAATAATGAGATAATTGAACCAATGAACAGATAAATCCGGAAAGGTGTGAAATTTTCAACACACAGCAAATAAAAAGACTTTTTTTTATGTATAGTTTTTAGTAGTAATTAGTTTTTAAAAGTAGAGTGTACTGTAGAAGTTTGTGTTTAAATAAAGCATTATGGTATTATAAATAATAACACGGAGTAAAGATTTTGTTAATACACGGCATGGTCATTACCAACATTATATTTCATAAGATGTAAGATAAACATATTTAACAATGACACTATATGTGAGTTGAAGCACAGATCAGAAGAGAACCAAAAACATGTATTCTTTGAGTGTAATAGCCTACACTACACTCGATTATATATAACAAAAATTTATCAGGAAAAGAATACCACTATAAGTTCAATTATAGAATCTTTTCCAAATGCTTCACAAAAATAAAAAGTACAATACAGTATTTATACTATATGCATTATGGTGCTCGTATCTTTACAATAGTAATGCAAGAAATTTTAACACATTTAAAAACAAATTAGAGACAATAAAACAAAGAAATGAAAAAAAATCACCCCATCAGACATTTTTGCAAACCCTAGGTCAATTGTCCATTACTGCTCTAATCTCTAGTGAGATATATTTTGATCCTAATCTATTGTAAATGTTTTTCATAATAGTTTAATTCACTGAATGCTATTGAAAATATTTACTATGGTATTTTTTGATTAGTTTTGTATTATTTTTTCCCTCTTAAACTGAAATATCTGTAGATATATTTTTCCTTGAATAAATTTCATTCTAAAATTAAAAAGTGAGAAAAGGTGGGGGGGGGTGGATGTTGGTAAATGGTAGAAATGATAATTTTGATGAAAACAATAATCATCAGCAATCCAAATAAAAATGAATTGGCTGGCTTTGAAACAATAAATTCACAAAAAAAGCTTAAAAAATAAAACAATTCTTATTTATTTGGATTTCCGCTAGGATTTGTCGGTTTCCAAAAACCGGTTTTTTAAAGAAAATTTTGGAATTCGAAAACCGGTTTTTCTGTAAAAAAAGATCGGTTTTAAATCTATTAATATATTAATATATTAATTTGCTAAAAAGATTAAAATGTTAGGACATGACTAAGTAGTAAATCTATTGATGTTCTTTGCTTTTTAAAGTCATATTTTATTAAACAGAATAAGAAATAAATTAATAATTTACATATTAAACAGTTGAATGTTAAACATTTTTTGACTTCTGTAATTTTTAAGAGTATTAATGTATAATTACTTAAATGTGTTAATGTTTTATTTTAATAATTTTATGCATGTACATATATGTACTTGATCTATATTTTTGAATTATAATAAACAAAAAAAATTAAATTTCTATTTTACATTGTAAGTATTTCTTGTTTTTTATCCGGAAAAATTTGGAACCGATTTAAACCAGTTTTATGGAAAAGTTAAAATTCAAAAACCATTTTTCTAAAAAGTCAGTTTTGGTATAAACTCTAATTCCCACCAATTGCTCAACAGTTGTTTACTTTTTGACTGCACAAAAGTTCAAAAATAAAAAGCAGTATCATTTTTATATTGAACTGAATAATTTATTGGTAATATGCATGGACAATGTAAAATTGCTCTAAACTTATTCTTACTTTTCTCTGCTATAGATGACCTGAGGTCTTTAAAAAAAGTCACATGTGACTTTTGTAAAGTTAAAAACTAAAAAAGATAAATAAAACAATTTAAATGAATACCTAACTAAATAGCCTATAATCTCTTGAGAATTGTATTATAAATAAGTTCAAAAATGTTGTTTTCAAATATTGACTATATGTTATATATGTGCCTGCCATTCAATACATATAATTGAAGCTAAAATTAATAAACTGATTGCATGCTTTTTAATATAATAAATAAATAAAGCCTAATATAACTTGTGCATGAAATAATCAGACTAACCACTCAATCATTACATGATCAGTTTTTTTTTATTCTTACATAAGATGTTAAAACAGTAACAATTTTTTTCTACATAATAGTATTACCTAGTGTAAACTCTAGTAATCAATACATGTTAGATTGTGCACCACAATTCAACACCATTGCCTTACCACTCAATGTTGTCAGACTAATTTCTAGCTTACAGTTTTCATCATGAAGAGGCACAGATCTTGGAGCAATATATCTGAATCTTTGGATCTAATGCACCCATCCTATCAGTCAAAACTAATAACATTTTCATCCAAGCTGCATATTTTTAGCTTTTTAGTTAACTATAAAGCTATGAACCCAAAAGGAAAACACATTAATATTTTCAGTTCAAAGTAATTCACTTATATAGTTATAAGTATGTTTTGCAATATAATAATTCTCAAATTAGTATAGATTTTCATGTCAGAGTAGCATAGGCTGAGACAGTCATAATTTTGGATAAACACACAAGACTTGTAAATGTCTCCCAGTAGTATTCTATTCCACATTTTCTTTTAGTGAGCTCAGTTTTTAGTTAAATCTTAGCACATGGGTTTCTTTGACTCCTTTTTTAAAACATTTTTTCAAAGTAGTGAAATTAATCTTACTTTAGACTATTATCTTAACTTCTCACTGTTC
This sequence comes from Epiperipatus broadwayi, assembly GCA_028023455.1. NCBI lineage: Eukaryota > Metazoa > Onychophora > Udeonychophora > Euonychophora > Peripatidae > Epiperipatus > Epiperipatus broadwayi. Next base: position 324,074 of record JAQFVV010012837.1, read on the forward strand.
TCTCAATAGTTATGTTGTTACTACTGTTTTCTTCTCAACAATTGATCTGAGACTTTTTAACAACTAGACCAAGAGTGCTACTGCTATTTACTTGTTTTAGATGGACTGAGACTGATTATTACTAACTAGATATTGGTGTCTACTGACTTGACCTGCTCATCCTATCTTATTTTTTGACACAGCCTCCTTTATCCATCCAACTACAGACTACCCCAGACATGTCAGCATTAAGTATGGAACAATTGATTGTCTTTTTACAAAAAAAATATCTTTTTAATTAATTAACAATTGCAATTATGCCCTAATTATTGAAAAACTCTGTATTTATTTTTTCTTTTTAATTATTAGAATCAGAATAATCCTTTAATTTTGTAAAACATTTTTATTTTTTTAAGAGAGCTAGAAGGGGGAGGGGAATCAACTTTAATTAATTAAAAATGGCATTTTTTAAAAAATATTAATATCTTAATTTTTCTTTTTTTCTTTAAAAATTGATAAACATTATTTTAAAATTTTACTTAATCATCTTTTTTTAAAAGAAGTTAAACTAATAGATAACCATTCAGAAGAGAATAAACCTTCACATGTGCACTGTTTATTTATATTGTATGAATTTTACAACATTCATAAATAAGAGTTTTAAAAAAACAAGTGAATCATTTGACTCTTAGAGCTTATTCATATATAAGCCAATTCCTACTTACTATGCTTAATTCAGAGCTTGCCTGAAAATTTAATTGACAAATAAATTGTACAAAGTTCATATTTCACAGGAGAGAAAAATTCTCATTTTTAATCACCTAAATATATCTTAATTTAGAATATATTTAAATCAATAATTATTTGCCCAGTGCAGTATCTGTCTGTAATAATTCAGAAGAAAATAAATCTTTACACATGAATTGCTTTTTATACTGCATAGATTTTAACCCTTTGAAAATCAGGCGGCCATTGTTAATTTTTAGAAAAATTTACCCTAACTCTAATAAGTTAGATATTTTGTGTTTTAACCCTTAAACCGCTAATTTTATCATTGGTTGTATCAGATAAAAATCAAATCTTTTAATTGGCCAACTCACAAACTGAAGACAAAGCCTATTGTTAAAACATATTCGCCTATAATATTAAATTCAACTCAGATACGTTTATAAAAAGTATATAATTAATTTTTCATGTTGTGAAGATAACAAAAGTTCTTTCAAAAATAAATTGCTATTTATTTATTCTAAGATATTCAATATCGGCAACATAAAAGTTATAATGTAAACAAAAAGATCGACTTTTACGTTATAGAAAAGTAAATATTTCTTTTTACTACATCTTCAATATATTTACTTAAATCTTCAATATTTTTCGAAAATAATTTTGTTTTTTTATTATTCTCTCTGAAAATTATGTTTAATTTCCATAAATATTATTTAATAATAATTTAAATCGTATTCGAAATGAAAATCTCAGCGTTTTTCTTTATTTTCTTTGATCAGGCAGTTTCTTTGTTCTTTCCAGCCAATCAGAATGTCTCTTTCGGCTGAGAGCATGCTAAGAACCAATCACAAATAATGTTCCTTCTTTGTTTAGGTTTAAATGCGTTTTTTTTTATTTTTTACTTCTAAAATAAATCGGAAGATGTCACCATCATACAGAACTTTTAAAAACGAATTCAATAAGTATTTAACGAATATTTTCGTATAAAAACTGGCTGAGTTAGAGTGATTTCAGATGTCGACGAGGAGCCTCGTCGAAAACAGTCTTTTGGTTAATGTAATAAATATTAAAAAAAACATGTTGTAAAAGCAAGATCATATATGAAAGAATGTAATGAAGCTGTTAAAATAATCATTTCATAAAGAAAAAGTTAAAAAAAATATTTATAATAGTTTTAAGAATGTTTATTTTTACACTGATTCACAAATCCTAAATTTTGAAATTCAAATGATAAAATGACACTTTCATAAACAGCTTCATCACATTCCTCACAAAATTACCAAAAAAATGATGTATTGGAAGTCTTACCTGAGGTAATTTTTCACTGAGAAAATTACTAAAACAGCGGACTTGCTGTGGTCCATTTTCATTCTACAGCAAGATATGTTCAGTTTTGTAAATTATCTGTAACAATATGAAAGGTTTTTAGTGGAGAAAAAAGTAACAGAACAATGTATTCAAAATATATATATATAATAAAAAATAAAATGAAGAAAATAAACAATAAAGAAATCAATAAATATAAAAAGATATTTATTATCACTAAATACATATGTGGAAGAAAGGCTGAGTTCAAATACCTGGCCCTGTAACACAGAACGGATGGGTTGAGGAAGCCAGAAAGTCTGTAAAATGTCCAATATTACATGAGATTCCAGTTGTGTAGAATAAACTTGTATATAAATATATTTTTATTTGGCACAAAAGATATGAAGAAAGGCCAAGTTCAAATACCTGGCCCTGTAACACAGAGTGGATGGGTTGAGGAAGCCAGAAAGTCTGCAAAATGTCCAATATTACATGAGATTCCAGTTGTGTAGAATAAACTTGTATATAAATATATTTTTATTTGGCACAAAAGATATGAAGAAAGGCCAAGTTCAAATACCTGGCCCTGTAACATAGAGTGGATGGGTTGAGGAAGCCAGAAAGTCTGCAAAATGTCCAATATTACATGAGATTCCAGTTGTGTAGAATAAACTTGTATATACATAAAGATACATTTGTTCCATCTAAAACTTCAAAAATCATGAGATTACAAAATTGTAACAAGAGTACAATGATACTATAATCATGCAATAAATGAACAATGATATAAATAAAATAATATATCTTACCTATTGCAAAGTAGAAAGATGATTGAGTCAGGGTTAATGGTAAAAATGTATAGAGAAACATCTAATAAAAAAATCAAAAGATTACAAAATTGTAATAAAAGTACAATGTCACTATAATCATGCGATAAATGAACAATCATATAAATAAAATCATATATCTTACCTATTGCAAAATAAAAAGATGATTGAGTAAGGATGGGAGTGATGGGTTGTGACTGTGGATGTAGATTTAGAGAGGAGCTTGAACTGCTCCACTGTTATGATAAATAGCAAAGCAGCCTCTCTCTCTGCACAATGGAATAGATCCACATGCAGCACAGCCAAAGATTGTTGTGTGCCACACTTTATTCCTCCAACAAACAACACATCTACTTTTGCCTGGTGTCTTACCGGTGTGCAGATCAGAAATGGTATGCTGGGCAGTAGGTGTGACACTTGCACTCACAGATGGCTTCAGATTCCTGGAGGAGAAGTCACCAATAAGGCTCTTTGATAAAGCTATCCTATAATCCAGATGGGATATAGGCCTCAGTTGTTTTTGTGCCATATATAAAGCATATAAAATATATGAATTAGTAATAGCTGTATCAAAGCAATGCCAGAATAAATGCATAGGCCAACGTCTAGACTTCCTATCCCAACCATACACAGAGTGCTTCTGGTTGGCTAAATCAACCCCACCCATGAACCTGTTGTATTTTTTTATTGCAATTGGACATGGATATGTATGTTTTGAACCATCTTTATGTCTTCTAATTACAGTAAAATCTCCAGATGGTGGATAGGCATTATTTAGCATAACAATTGGCTTCCTATCCAACCAAACTAGAAATTCAAGATCACTGTCCATAACAGAATAACAGTCTCCTCTATTCATCTGTTTATGATTTTTATACTTTTTGCGAATGCTATCTGGAGTACCCCTTTTATCAACTTTCTGTGTGCCACATATAAAGATTTTACTTGCAGATAGCTCTTTAGCTAATTCTGGGCTAGTAAAATATCTGTCACAAAAAATTATGTGGTTCTGTTTTGCAAGACCTGGCAAAACAACAGAAAGTACTGCTCGGGTCCCCAGTTTCAGGCTAGCATTCAAAGTTGCACTTTTTCCTGTGTACAACTCCATATGGTATACATATCCATTATGGCTGTCTGCACAAGCCCACCATCTGAAACTTCTCTTTATCGGTTTTGAGGAATCATACTGTTTCATGACATTACGACCCTTGAATTTGGTAATTGCCTTATCAACTGCTATTTCTTGGTGCATCTGATATGCAGCCTTGAAATTGACATTACAGTGATCTATAATAGGCCTGATTTTATAAATTCTATCAAACTTATCACTATTAATTGGTGGCATGGTTTTACTATCACTAAAATGCAAATTACCTAAAATTGACATAAATCGATTGCGGGTCATAACTTTAGCAAGTCCAGCCTGGTGCAAATATTCATCCATAGACCAAATGAATTCAAACTTGGTCACATGTGACACACTATTTGTTAGAATAATCATGCCAAGAAATGCATCCAGTTCACAGGGCGACAGATTACCCCAATCCCGAACTTTTTTCCATTCTACAGCATATTTATTTGTCTCAGCACATATATATTCATATAACTTTCTATCAAATTATACATAAAAAAGCACTAATTTCATATTCACGGGTGACGGGAAAATTTAGCCCAGGAGACTTAGTGAATATTTCTACTGGCACGCATGACCCTCCAACATTATCCAGAATAGCATCCGAGTCTGGCCGAGATGAAGGCCCAGGCATCGGTCCAGTATCCATTCTGACATTCCTTACTGATGACTTCTTTTTTTGGGGGCGCAGCTACTTCATCATCTGAATTATCAGAAAGATTTTTTTGGGGGCGCAGCTAAGTATCAAACAGACATTCATCGAATGAGCTGCTAGATGAAGGCCCAGAATTATAGACATCTTTGATAAGAAAATCAGAGTCAGAATCTGAAGTTGAATTTTACATAGAACTCATTTTATCTTACTTACGTATCTAAAAAGATAAAAAATCAAAAATGAAAATTTTGAGTCCTCTTCACTAAAAATGTCATAAAAAATCGAAAAATTATCGCACAGAAAAAATTATTACATTTTCACATTGCTAACAAAATGGCGCAAAGAAAGAAATAAGTCCCATATGTGTGACATCTACGGTTTTCACGCAAACTCAGCTCAAAATTGAAATTTATAGAAAGTTGTACAAAAGTCGTTCTGGGGGTCAAAGGGTCTTAAACACTCTCACTCATAAGTAAGAGTTTTTAAAGAATAAGTGAATTACTTGATCTTAGAGCTTATTCATATATAAGCCCATTTACTTACTGTGCTTAACTCAGGGTTTGATTTTATTGTATGCCTGGAAATTTTATTGACTAACAAATTGTACAAAATTAATTTATATTTCACAGGAAAGAGAACCTTTCTCATTTTTAATCACCAGCAATTTTAAACGTATATTAACTTAAAATATATAACATCTAATTCATTTTTCAATTGAATTCTCAGGCATGCATTAGAAGCAAGCTCAGAGTTAAGCATAGCAGGGTTGGCTTATATATGAATAAGCTCTAAGATCAAATGATTCACTAGTTTTTTAAAACTCTTATTTACACACGAGAGCATGTAAAATTCATATAGCATAAATAAACAGTGAATATGTGAAGGTTGATTTTTGTCTGAAATGTTACAGATAGATATTGCACTGGATAAATAATTATTGATTTATAGTCACATAAATAAATAAAATTTAAAAAAGAATAAAATAAATAAAAAAATTTCTCATAAATTATTATTATTATTTTTTTTAAGTACTTCTTCTTTCTCTTGTACAAGTACCCTTAATAAACATTGATTTTTCATATTCTTATTATTTAAAAATATCTAGAATTTGTCATTTTATCATTTGATGAATTGTTCTCTTTTAATAAGTTTAATAATTGTTATTAAAAAAACATGCGAAAAAATAATTCATTTTATTTACCTATTAAGTATAAATATTGATCTATTTTAACCCGAATAGAGATGTGATGGTAGTGAACTCCTATTCAGGTTGTCATCACTCTCTGTATTATTACTTTTTTCTTTTATCCTTCTGATTGTCCTTACAATTACCAATTTTAAACCTATTTGGTTTAAGAAGCTTGTAATGCCTAACTTTGTCAGAGTTGTCCACAGTCGACAATATTACAATAACCCTCTGCATATACTCCCCATACATTCATAACACTACTATATATAAATAGCATCAGGAATAAGTTTTAAAAGTTTTATTAACTTATTTTCACATCCTTTTAGTTTTAATTAAAAGAATTTCACACATATATTCAAAGAAAATCATCTTAAAAGGAAATGATTTTGTTTTGAATTCCTTAAAGAAAAGTTAAAGACTAAAGATAAAAAGAGAAAATATTATAAACAAAATTTTAGTTTTAATTAAAAGAATTTCATACATATATTCAAAGAAAATCATCTTAAAAGGAAATGATTTTGTTTTGAATTAAAGAAAAGTTAAAGACTAAAGATAAAAAGAGAAAATATTAAAAAAAAAAAAACAACCTCCATGTATTTGTTCTTCATTAAAAATTTCATCAAAATTGTTTATTTAATCTAAAGTATAAGTTATTGCTTTTATCTTTATCTAAACAACCATATTTTATGAATTATAACTAATCTTTTTATTACTGTGTGTTTTTGTTAATTATTCCTTAAATATTTCTACTAAGTATTGACTTATTAATAGTGTATATTATATCATTTTAATTGAGTCTTTTGATTTATTTGAGTTAACCCAGATATATGTCCAAAATACAATAGTAAATGATGTTTGTTATAGGATACTTTTCTGAGAATATCTATGATATTATTAAGTCACATGTACGTATCTGTGCATGTTAATCACTTATGGGAATCTAACTAAATAACTATTTCACCATCCACTTTACATCTATTCTATTTGTTCAAATCAATGTTAATATTTGTATTTTGGATGATTTTCAAAATCACCACTAATACCATTACTACTGGATCATATTCATAAGTTTATTTCCCATTTCAAATTATTTTTCCCTAACAGTATTTTATATATATAAATTGTTTTTATTTACTTATTAAATATATATTTCTTAAAAAAAATACTTTTATGCCTTTTTTTAGAATGATTTATATTTTGCAATAGTTATACTTTCTAATGGAATTGTTAATGAAGTTCTATACAGTTTTTTTCAATAAGTCAAGGATTATTGAGGGATATAGTCATCAAATTAATGTCAAAGAAGAAAGTCATTTCCAGAGTCAATCATATCTCATTCGGTTTCAATATAAGACAGAGATAGACTGTCAGATAAAGCAGTTGATAGAATAAGATGTTGTAGAAAGGCAGGTACCCCTCTATATTAACCCTGTAGTGGTAGTAAAAAAGAAAGATGATTCTGTCAGAATGTGTTCTGTCAGAATGTGTTCTGTCAGAAGGTGTTTAAATGCTCATTGGTTGAATGCCATCACTGTTCCTAAAAGCCACATTCCTCCTACTATAACAGAACTTCTGTCTAAATTCCAAGGAAAAACTATTTTCACTACCATGAGATTGACCCCCAGTTACTGGTAAATCCCTCTTTGTCTGTCTGACCATCAGTATGCAGCTTACATTATGATGGGTATACATATATTTTTAAAGGTATGCTTTTTGGACGGATCAATAGCAGATTAGAACTTCTGAGGTGTTTTGACCAGATCTTGTCAGAGAGAATAAAGAACCTTATTGTGTTGTATATGGATAACATTGTTATTGCCTCAAGGAATCTATAAGAACATTTGGAACACTTAGAAGTGTTTTAAAGGAGTAACATCAGACAAATATTATTAATTTGCAGAAAGATTACTTGGCCATGGAGAAGGCATCATTTTTAGGTTTTTTAATTGAAAAGGAGTATATTAAGCCTCATCCTGATAAGCTTATTGCAATTTCAGCATTTTCCTGCACTTACCAATAGACATCAGTTGTGGTCTTTTCTGGACCTATGTAATTTTTATTACCAGTTCTATAAGAATTTGTTATTAAAAACAGAGCAAAAATGGGCTCAGGAGTCTCAATAAAAGCAATATTTTTATCATATTGAAAAGTTCATAGAACAAATAATTCTAATTTATCATGACTTTTCTCAGACTTTCTATCTTCATCCTGATAGTAGTGGTCAAGGCTTAGGGATAGTATTGTTTCTAATCACATAGCAGCAACACCCCAAGGTATTATATTTTTACAGTCAGTCACTTGAAACAAAAATAATTACACTGAAAATTAAGCTCTAGCCATTGTATGGGCTTTTGGTAAATTTAAACAGTTTTTACTTGGATCCAATGTTATTATTATTACCGATTATAAAAGTTTAGAACTGCTCTACTGCAGTTATTTGTCAAATGATCAGTTAATTTAATGGAGTCTATTCTTGTAGTAATTAGCATATAAGGTTATTTATTGCAAAGGCATTGAAAATATCATAGCAAATATCTTGAGTCAGCACCCAACAGATCTACCTCAATATCATCTAGATTTGGATAATTTAATATTGCAGCATTCACCCTATGTATGAATCAGTGGAGTGAGAGTTACGGAGACTTCCCAAAGTGCCTGTTGAATATGCACAGATTGTAGCGTACATGAAAGTTACCAATGCAGCAAAGCTAGAACAAGGTAAAATGGCCTATAGATTAATTGATGAAATACTGCAATACAATGTCGTGTCAGAAGAAGATTCATGGAGAATCCTCATACCAAAGAGATTTAGAGATAAGTTAATTGAATATGTGCATTGCCTTTATGGAAATTTTAGGCTATGTAAAGTAGAGAATATACTACGGTTACTAGCCTAGTTTATATTTAAATGTTCTGTCAGTTCTAAGAACTTGTAATATCTGCTTTCAAACAAAGCATGTAAATAGGAAATTTACGGTGATCCTATAATCTATTTTGGCTCAGAACAGCCATTGACTTTTATGGACCCCTACTGGCTTTTGGGCCATATAGATCCTTTATCATAATGTATGATGTTTTACAAATAGGTGATGACTTACCCATTAAAGACAGCTGATTTCAAAAGTACCATTAGGATATTGCAAAGGCAGCAGATTACAAAAGTAAGAAAACCTCAGTTTATACTTACTGGTCATGAATCTCTGTTTAAATTACACCAATGGAAGCATTGGACCCAACAGCAGGGTAACCACCATTTGCTAACTCCTGTACATAATCCCCAATCTAACTGCTGTGAGTAGATAATGAGGAAGTTGGATCAGTTGTTTCAACTTTATGTAATTAGTTTGAAGTATTAAGAGTTTAATTAGCATTTAAAAATACTAGATTATCTGGAGTTTTTAATTAGTGCTGATTCAAACTGATGGGAGAACAAAAGGATCGAGACATATATAAGCTAAAAGTCTTTTATTGTATTAATGGATTATTGATTCACTTTCTTCAATTCTTTTGGAAATAAGGACTGTATTATTTCTACACTCTTCATATTAAAAGTTTCTAATTACTTTGACACTTGTCACTATTAAATATTTAAAGAAGTATCTACTGTAGTTCCCTGCAATTACTGTCTGATAGATGTCCAGTTAAAAGAAAACAAGCAATCACTTTGAAAAATAAAAGAATTGACCATTTCCAGTGTTTTATTTGACAGTATGTTTTGCTAAGATTATTTCTGGAATAACTCCAATTCCCATGATGATATATGCTACTAATCTGACTGACATATTGTTTTACTGGTCAACAACCTGAATACTGAAGTTTCTCTCTCAACCACCTGCTAATAAAAGGACACTATTAATTTGAGACGCTCAATGAAAGTATGTACGCCTAAAATAAAATGTCTGCAGTATAAAAGTCTCCCAATAAAATGTGAGAACTTTATTTATATCTAGTGATCTAGTCTTTAAGTCATTATAGTTTTATAACCATTACTGTATAATTTAAATTAAGTAACTCTATATCTGATAAGTATTGTTAATAGAACGTTTTATGCCTTTCCTTAATTTTCTAATCTGGATGAATTATTAGTTTATTTTTCAGATAGTAATTAATGTTAGTGACTAATGCAATCTAGGTTAAGGTAATTATTGTCATCTGAAATTTATTTATTTTTTTAATTCTGCATTATACTTTTAAAATATATATTTTTTAATATTAGCCAAGTATTTTATATAAATACTTATTTATAATCCCTTATTTAATATACAAAATTAACAAAGCGTATGCCACACTTGAATGAGAAGCTATAAAGATACACAGAAATTATTACACGCTAAGCGCTTTCGAGGTCTTTTGCCTCATATTCATAGCGGTACTGTGTGGCATACGCTTTGTTAATTTTGTATATTAAATTATCGAATGAGAAGTCTTAAAATCTTTAATCCCTTATTTATAATTTTTTTGCAAATTTAAGCAACAGTTTAGGGCTTTGATTAATTTGCGCAATTGACTTAAACTTGATAAAAGTATTTTGTTAGTAGAGTAAATGAAATGTGTGTGTATATAAGCAATATATAACTGTCCATTTGTAAGATTTTCCAGGATTTATTGTAGCCTGATTTCTCTTATCTTTGACAGTAAAGTCTCTGCCCTAGGTTTATATTTTGTTTTAATATATTGTCTGTCTTTATCTTGCTTTATTATGTTAGTATGGCAATCAGAACTATTCATTTCATCATCACTATATTCAGGGTAAATCTTTCCGAGTATCTATTGGCAAAGTTTCCAACAAGTTCTCTTCTCTCGCAATGTTGGAAGATACCTGTATCACTTATTGTCAGTAAGATTACCAGAGCTTTATTAGAGAGGTTGTCATATGAATAGCATCTTGTGTATTATTTTATTATTTGTTTTTTATACTCTGATTATTTTGGACAGTGTGGCACATGATGTGGGTAAGTTAAAATATAAGTTTAGAATTAATGGAGAATATAAAATATTTAGATACTTAGATGCTAAAGTGGTTTGCATCTTGCTATTTAAAGACTTGAATTAAAAAGGTAATAAAGATTCTGAATTGAATAATAGTTAATGATAGACGGTTTAGATCCTTTAGTTAATAAAAGCACCTTAATTGAAATTAATAAATTTAAAATTTATTGATTTTTTTATTTTTTTTTAATATTTATTTTCATTTTTAAGAATTAATAAATATTATTTTGATTATTTAAATGTGCTTGCCATTTGTTTTGCTGTTGTCTGTTTATCAATTGTTTAATAGTCAGTAGTTTCATACTCTAAGCTGAGCTGGCATCAGGAGCAATTATCATATTAAAATATGTCCAGATTATCATATATTCAGTCACATCAATAAATTTACTAAACTAGTACACTGGTTTGGTGGTGCACTCAAGTGATGGGTGTATGATATCTAGTACAATATATATATAAAGAGTGTGATAATAGCTTTAAGCAAGATTTTTTTTTAATGATAAATGCCATAGCTCGAAACTGATCTGGGGATTGGGGATGATTTGAATGCATTCTCTTGTAGCAATCATCATAAAAAAAGCTTGTTTAGAGCTACTAGCATGCTCTTTATTTTATATATTTCTAAATGTAAGCTATATAAGTCATGTGATATATGACTTGACTTTGTTGTATATATAAATTTGAACTACATACTCTTAACTTTGAGTACCAATGGATACATTACTATCAAGCAACACCATTTTAATTTCACTTCATTAATATCCTAGCAGTTAACCAGTTCAAAATATGATTTCTCAGGATCAATAGTAAATTGTTCATATGCATTTAGAATAAAGTTAATGAAATAAGAATGATACAGACAATTAAATTATTTATATAACAAAACAATGTATTTAAAAAAAAAGATTGGGATCTATCACTATACACACACAGATATCATTATGACTGTTGACTGTGTGTATATATATATGTTGAAAAGATCATACAATTTAATTATTTTGAAAATTAAAATTTATATATCTGATGTTAATCTCATGCCCATTCGCAGGCCTTTCATTTCTGATATACATAAGTTCCCTATTTATATAATAATATTGTAAATAAACTAATAATTAAAAAAAAAAAGAAATTAGCATTAATTAAAATATGAATAACAATCGACATAATGCTTATAATAAAAAATATAATGAAATTTTTTTAATTATTGAGGTCTCTTATTTATATATCTACATTACTATATGAATGTGACAGTTTGTTTGTGACTTTGTAACTCAACAATTATTGCACCAATCATGATTTTCTTTCTGTTTTAATTTAGAATTTTGCTAGCCTATACATTTTTGTTTTATAGTATTTAATTGGTTTAAGAAATATTATTTGCAATATAAAAATGCATGGAAAATCTATATCATAACTATTTTCAAATAACATCGTTGTCTTGCATTGTTGATCGAGAGGTCAGCGTGACTGCCTTATAAGCAGTTGCCCGGGTTGCAGGTTTGCATCCCGGCTGATGCTATGACACATGAGAAAAATAAATAAATAAATAACATCATTAAAAATGTAAACAGAGAGCAATGCTGATTAAAAGATTACAGAGTTAGAAAATTTTTTGAATGAAAAATATAGTTTTTGATAAAGCAGGATAAAATTTGATTTTATAAATATATTTTAAATTAATTAAAATGCATTTGTATCATGTATTTAATTTCTCATTTAAATAATGAGAATTTAGATTAGTTATAACAATGAGTCTGATAAAACTTTTAGGATTTCTGTGTAAATATATATTTAACACACATTAAAGTAAAATTTAAAATGACATGGGTATAGCAAGATAAATATCACTGAATTTGATAAACTTTTACTATGGAATTGAACCACTTTTAGGATGTCAGTTTAAATATATTTAACATATACGTACAGAAGAGCAAAAAAGAATAATGATAACTTCTCAATATTTTTTGAGCATGAGAAGCAGGTTTGTCATGTGTTCGAACCCTGCAACCCCAAAATAGTAGGCTCTGAAGCCAATTATTGTAAAAGAAAGATTAAGGAGGCATATTTTATTATCAATGATAACAACGCGATCAATAGATGTGACACATGTTTTGCTATTTCATGAAAACGGACAAATTAATTTACATACGCATTTGCATACATTATTATTTAGTAATATTACAGCAATTGTTTATAATCTATTTTGGCCATGAATATGAAGGGAAAACCTCGAAAGTACTAGGCCTAGATTAATTTAATTTAATTGTTTTTGTTACTACTGACAGCTTCTTCTTCAGCATGTTAAAGCGCTTATATATAACATATAAAAAAGTAAATTTTGAAATTCTCTGGAAACAGCAAGAGAAATATTACAGAATTTGATAAACTTTTATCATTTCCCTTTAAGTATATTATCATGTGACTAAAATACATTTCAAGTACACCTGGGTCTCGTTTTACACGATAGATAGGTTTCTCAGAAAACACGCGCAAACGAAATCGCGCAAAAATAGATTACATAGAAAAAGGGGGATGCGGTCTGTGAATTTTCAAAATTCGCGTAAAAGCAAAGCACCAGCGTAAAATTAATTTAAAATTCATGCAAAAAAAAAAAAAATAAGGAAATAAAATGACTAATAAAAAATTTCAAATTTGAAAAAAATTAATACAAGACAAACTTTTTTTAACTATAATATTTATTTTTATTCAAAATAATATATTTTTATGCATACAGATATTTTACGCTCATTTGCAAACAACTAGCGCCAACTTCACACTCATGTTGTAACAGTGGTTTTCTGGTGACAACGTAATTAGTAATTAATCTTTGAGATGATGATTTTATTAATTGTTTATGAAACTAACAACTAAAAATTAAATTCTTATTTTTGTCTTTAATTTTCAATTCGGTTTAAAAATCAAATTTCACATTAATTTCAAGTCGCAGTAAGTACTTTTTAAATTGTTAATTACAATTAAAAATCAGATTTTAATTTTTAATTTTCAAATTTAATTATACCCACTGCTATTACTGACCTTTTAAAAATAAACTTGTGGACACTAAATGATTAATAATTGATTACATTTTTTTTTAAAAAGCAAAAACAGAATGTGATTTAAAATGCAAAATTAACAAGCACAATGTTTGAACAAATTTACATTATAATCTTGTAAAATTTAATGTGTATATACATAAAATGTGGAAATCATGATTTTAATTTCATTATTGCATAAAATCTTACTATTATAGAAGCACTGAAAATATTGAAATTACTAAGATGAAAGTCGAATTCCAATAATGTTCTATTACTTTCAATATAACGTAAGTGCGCTAAATTTATTATTTAAAGTAATAGTGCATTATCGGAGTTCATATACCTGGGTCTCTTTTTATGCATACTTATTTAACACACTTCTGATGAAACACGAATCGCGTAACTTCAAAATCGTGTTAAATAAGTCCGCGTAAAAAGAGACCCAGTTGTATATGTAATTAACATGTGAGAAAATAAATTTTAAAGTAGTGTGGAAATTTGTTTGATTTTAAAGGTATTAACCTCCATTTAATTAACTAAGATACTAATATAGATATGATAAAAAGATAGGCTAAATAAAAAAAACAGGCATGAGAGATAGGCTTCCATTATTTATCTTTTTAAAAATGTCAACTTAATTTTAAAAAAGATATCTTTTCTACAATATTGAAAAAAATATTTTTTCTTTATCTTTTATTTATATATTATCTAATTATCAATTATATATATACATAGACTATAGATTTTTGCTTTATGGTACTTTGCTCAATTTAAGCAATAAATCAATAAAAATAAAGAAGAAAGATAGACTTAGATTATTTATTCAAAAAAATATAAAGTTACAATAATTAAGAAATTCTATAGTGTTTTACAAATTACTTTAAACATTATTAAAAATTAACAATTACAGTAAATTATTTATTTTTAAAAATAATGGCAATATGTATAATAAATTAAGGAATCTTTTATTAAATGCTTTAATTTTTAATATTTTTTTAAAAATTATCCAATACAATATTTTAAAGAATCCTTAAAAAATATTTTTATCATTCTTTATTTATACACTACACGCTAATATCTTACAATTTTTATAGTGCATAGTTAAAATTACACAATATATCTTTCATTTAGAAATGGCACTTCAGGCAGCTTTGAGATAGTACCAATCATTTTTTTTACATGGACACACACATATTACAAGTGCTGCCATTGGCAATAATAATATTTCTTAATGAAGTTTATTAATAAAACTATACATAACCACAAAAAAGAATAAAGAATTAAACACTTATGTCAATGCATAAAGAAAATCAACAGCTATCTTATACATTTTTAGTATTTTAGTCAAAAGCAGGGACATCATAAGATGACTTAAATCAATCATATATCCCCTTCACATATGTCAACATGATAATATTTATTAGTTAAATTAAAAGGAGGTTGTATTGACAAGTTTGTAATTGTTGATTGTCATTGATAATAGAATTGTCTAAGTGTTGACTGGTTTTTAATATATATATATTGTACTGTTTATTTATATACGGTACAAATATATTGGCATTTGGTAAAAGCTAAAAAATAAAAGTAGATTTAGATTTTTTTTGAGTATAATTTATTTTGTTTAAAAAAAATGTACAATGAAAATTAAATTTTTCTTTCGTATTTTTTTTATGTAATTGAAAATAAAAGTTAAAATTGGAGAGAACAGAAGACATGCAGATTACTAATCCTGATAAAGTAAAAGAATTCAAAAAGTAAAAAGATAAGCTAAAAGAAAAATATTTTGGCTAATTAAAGATGGCCAAAAGATTTACTAAAAAAAGAGAACTTTGTAATGTACATTTTATAAGGAATTACCAGATTAATTATCAGTGTATATTTTTTGATAAACAAAAGGATGCACAGAAGTCTGAAAACTGGGCCTCTAGTATAAAAAGGCAGAGACTGGTTTGATGAACATCTTGTTTTTTCTGTTTGTTCCTTTGGCTGTTTTTGGATTATTAAATCCAAGACCACTTCACAATGAAATAATCGTTCATGTGAGAGTAGACCAGGGCTTTAGCTGACATCATTAAGAAGATGGACACTAATAAAGATTCTGCAACTAGCCTTCAGAATAGACAACAAGATCAAATTTATAACCAATGGCCGAGCTCATTCTAACCTAAAAAACTAGGCATAGTTATCTACTACTTTCTCATTGAATTTACCAGTAAGCTATGACTCTTTATTATTCCTGATTGTGACTAAATTGTCGACAAACCATCTTAAAAATATACGTATAATAGAACCCCGATATGGACTTTAATTTTAGTGATCAAAAGGCTCTTATTTAATCAAGAACTTTAATTAATTGCTTTAATTACTTTATTTTATTAATGTATTCATATTTGGATTAGTGTGTGTTCCCTCCAGTTTATTTAATTAACAATTTAACTTAAACAGATTTTTAATCTGTTAGAATAAAAATATTTCTAATAGCAATTTTTATTTGTACGTTATTCTATAATATTTATTAGTGTTTATTATTAAATTTATTGATAAACAGAGCAAAATTCTCCATATAGTATTGCCACCTGTGCTAAACAGAGTAATCAATGGATGCCAGAAGGCTTGTGCATAAAATCCCTATCTAATGCCTACTCATCCAATATCCCCAGCACAGGTGGCAATACTATATGGAGAATTTTGCTCTGTTTATCAACAATTAATGTGCTAGTATAGGAAATGTGATCATGTGATATTAAATTTATTATTAGTTTAGTAAGATTTAAAAATGTAATTTACCTTTGCCAATATGTTATAAGTTCCAGGAATAATAATATTTAAAAGATAATTCTAGTTTACGGTATAATTACTGATACTTAAAAATAAAAATAAAAATCTTTTCTTTTTTATTTACAACTTGCGAGACATGCTGGCGACAGATTTTAGTGGATTCTTATGAATCCTGGCACCCAGAACAAATAAATTAAAAGCTGATTTCGTCAATAGCACAATTCTTAACAATTCTAGGCCAAGTTGATCAGGAAATATAGTTATGTTTTTAGAAATAGAAATACAACTTTCATTTTTTTTTTACATAACTTGATCAACTTGTGCATTTTATAATGCGTATAGAGCTCTAGCAAATATGGAAAACGTTATAATATATTAGGAGAGATTTTAATTTAGACTTTCAAGCTCCCTACAATTATGCATTAAAACATGATCACATACATATAAAAAGGATAAATGACCTCCAATATACATATTTTATGCTGAACCAGAACTCATCAGTTGGTCCAGATCACCATCTCCCACACATATATACAATCAGTGCTCAGTTTATATTAAGATAGCCAATCTTCAAAACTTTAATGGACAAATTTCTTCACCCTCCAACTCTTCAACCATAGTGTAATGGGAATATTTGCTGACATGGTTTTATTTAAGAACCCCCCAGATTTGGGAAGCATATATAATGGGATATTTTTTCCCTCTAGAAGAGGTATTTAACTGCGGCCACCCATTTGGTTTTCAATGTATTAAACCTGATAAGGCAGATCAGTTATCTGATGATTTACCTGATTTTATGAAGTGGTTCTATGATAATTACTGATTGAGTGGGATGGAATTCACACTTACATAACTTCCCTTACTTCACATTTTCTTGATCCTTTTATGCCACAGGGGTCAAACTCAGGAAGAATGTACACATACTCAATTTCAAGGTATATTTATTCCATATCTAATGTGTGTATTGAATATGCATACAGTGTGATTTATTGGAAAATAGAAAAATCAAATGACTGACAATTAATTTAATTTTAATATTTAACAAATTAATTTTGATGATGTTTTCCATGCCGGATTGCTTTATAACAAAAACAATGCATTTTTATTAATTTAATAATTGTATAGGTATGATCATTCTTTGTTTGTATTCATTAATTATTTATTACCCCATACCTCTGATTCCTACAAAGAATGGTCATTCACCATTCTAATTTAATAATTTCAACTTTACATTGAATACAATATAATCAAGAAACCTATATTTTAATGATTAACTCTGCTAACTAAAATTTCTAATATCAGTTGCTCATTAATTTCTGATTTGTCTATCCATATTTTAGAATTTGTTGAAAGTTGCTCTTATATTCTGAACCCTCTGCTATTCTGATATCATATAAATCTGTGATATTATATAATAACAGACCAATCATTCAAGGGTTTAGTCATCATTCCGAATATCATACTGTATTCATCAATAATCAACTGCAACTTATTTGCAGCTATGCTTTCGATCAAATTTGATTCTGTGAAATTTTTTCTGTATAAGTGTCTCCAGAATATTTGATAATATGCAGTTAATTTAAGATAGTCATATTTAGGCAGTACTGTCATCTCTAAAACCTCATCCCTATCCTGAGTAACTTATTTCTAAAATCAATCTTACATTGGTTCATGTGTAGGAAGTCTGCCCCTAAAATAACTTCATGTATATGTTCATTTAATATCAAAATAATATAACAATTGTTTGGCCAATCTTTAATTTGATCCAGATTTGTTTTTAAACTAATTTAGCTTTTTTATTGTTAGCCATGGTACCCTATATTGATCTGAATGGTAAAATCTTAATGTTAGGGTTTTTATTTAAAGTCCTATTATAAAAAATTCCAGACATTACTGATATTTGACTACAATAATCTAACAAACTCTTCACTAGCAAATCCTCAAAGAAAATTTTTATCATGGGGCAGCTTTGTAAAGTGTTTTTGGTGTTTTATATTCCCATGAGCACATTAAATAAGTGATTTCCTATTTACTGTTTTATTCTTGTTTCTCTCTTCCTTAATATGGTTAATTGAAATGAGGAACTATCTTTCAAGTACCATTTTAGTTTGGTTTTGGAATGGTTTTAGATGTAGATTTACTATATCTTGATTTTGATAGGTTTTGGGAGTTATTGGTAAGATCAACTGTAGCCCTTATATTATGTTGGTATTTGTTGTTTGTTCTGTCATTATTATTGGCAAGTTAGTTTGACTTGCCTTTCCAATGATATGGATCATTGTTGTTTTTTCTCCTCTTATAATTTAGAGCATTGACTTGTATTTCTTCTTTCCTTTTTTCAGGAATTTTGTGGTCATAATATGATTATTTAAGTCAAAATTGTTTAATAAGTGTGCCAAATGTTGAATGTATTGTGCATTTATACAGAATGGAGATTGCTCTATCTTTAGTGGAAGGTTATTTTTACCATCCTTATTATCTGTTTGTTACTCAGGCAATATGTATGTAGCATTTTCAATCTGGCAACTTATTACCAAAAAACATCAGAGTTTCTTTAAGGATGTTCCTGTACTTTTCCTGTAGCAATTGGAATAATAATGGTTTCTGTTAATTCTTGTTCCAAAATTTATTAACAAAGCCTGATAGACATCATATGTCGATGGGGTTTGAAACAAAGATACACACCATGGCAGTGCATCACCTTAAAAATGGCTGTAGACTACCATTAATTTTTTCCCTTCTGATAAATTATTGTTAACTGAGAAATATAGATGGAGACTCTTTATTATATGTTTGATTGGGGTCTCATTTGTGGATTCTTTAAATGTTTTGAGCCTTTCAAACTGATTATTGGAATTAATTTGTGTAACTTTGTTCTAACACTGGCTTCATTTGAACCATTTATAGAGAGTCTTATGATTTGATTGTTGGTAATTTCCCTATTTCCAATGAAAATTGTTTCTTTTATGCTAACTATTTAAGGTAAATTCTCTATTTTTTGTATACCTCATATGGAGCATCCATGCTATTCTGTTTCTTGTCCATATCATTAATTTTAGATCACATTCACTTTCAGATAGTTTAACCTTTCAAATATCTTGGACTTGTTCATCTTTTAGTGTTTTTAGTTTGTTGAAATTTTTAACTCATTGAGCTATTCAAGTTCACTATGTGGCTTTGTAGACTATTCTGATTTTTGATTATTTTTTTGATAGTGTCCATATTTTGAGTGAGTTTGGCTTCATTTGAATTTTCTCTGATTCCTATATTACTGTTATCATTTTCTATAGATCTAGCTTTCTTCTCCTAATTCTCCATCCTATTATGTAGTTCTTCCATGGTATGATTTACTTCTAAGTGCATTTTCTCTATATCTTTATTCAGTTGTAACTGATATTGTTCTTAGTTCCATTCAATTTTTAAATCATCATAGGTATGTGTCAGCTCAGTGAATTTATCATGAGTTTGTTTTTACGTTTGTTTCCAAATTCATTGAGTCTAATTTGACATGTGCAATCTCTTTTATCAATTTCTCTTTTTTATTGTTTATTTCTTCTTTTAATTATACAGTGTCCTATGGTCAGACAAGATTTTATCCAGAGTTCCTACTGTTCCAAAATGTCATTGCTCTAAAATCCATATGGTTTGCTTAACATTTGCCTGAGCCACAGGGTATGCTGCCACTAATTTTGAAATGACATCATAAGCCACAACAAGGTATTTCATTCTATTAAATGAGAGCAGAGGTCCATAAAAGTCTATTGCTAATAAATTATTTGGTTGTTGTGTGTAGATGGGCTTCAATGGCCCTACCCCAGATGCATTAAGTGATTTCATCTGGGAGCATATTTGACACTAACATCTAAGATGCTGCCATACATTTTTGGCCAGTAAAACCAATGGCTCAATATTTCTTAACCTTAATTGCTCCATAGTGTCCATATTTTTGACCTGCCCTATCAGGTTTAATATACTTTGAAGACCAAATAGATGACTGCAGTTAGAGACAGCTCTCTTAGAGGAAAAAAATATTCTGTTCATATGCTGCCCAAATCTGGGGAACTATTATATGTTAGCATATATCCTGCCCCATTTCTTATGGTGCCCAATGTGGGCATGGAAGTCAGATATTTGTCATAATGTACCTGGTAAAATTGATGTAATGATCACTTGCATTTTGAAAACCATAAGTCACTGGAAATCTGATCACATATATATTCAATCCTATTACTTATGGCACCTCCAATTATTGGGCATGAATCACATATATATTGATTATATTATTATATATATATATATATGGTTCTAAAATTCAGGGGCTTAAAAATGTGATCATATTTGTAATATGCTAATAGTCTCAATATGTGATGAATGGAAACTAGACAAATGACAAACAGCAATAAACATATACCAATAAAATAGCCATGTAGTCAGCCAAATAAAGCATAAAATGAGATATGAAGTAGCATGTTAAATAAATAAATAAATGAAATGATGATTAATTCAAAATTAAATTGTAATTCATGTTAAATGCATGATAGCAGGAAAGTCTCTATGATGTCTATCAAATTACTTAACAAGTATAGAAAGAATTAGTTTGAGATAAAATTGTATGAAGCTATTTTACAGATATCAGATGACAACTAGGAGTAAAATCAAGGCAATGGAACTAGAAACTAGTAAAGAATTTAGCAAGGATATTGAAAGGGAAAAAATCCAGGTAGAACAGATGTAAATTTCTATTAGGGATAGTTTAGAAATGTCAATATAGTAGAACAAAGTATCCAACCTTAAAAAATGCCAATGATTGTAAAAACATCAAGGATGGAAGGAACAGACTCAAACTATCCTACTCTCAACTAGATGAAGACAATGATGTAACAAAATGTTTATTAACCTGAGTGCCAAAATAGAAAAATAGAATGCTGATTTGAAAGCTGGTGTATCTAATTTGAAAATGGATTTATCTGTCAAAATAGACAAAGAGAGTACTGATTTATCTGATAAAATAAATCAAATTATCATATAATTTGATGTGGAATAAAACATACTCATGTTGAAACAGTAAGGTCTGCTTTGCAGATCTTCGTTTCACCTTTTCTTACCTATTTCCTACCCTCATACCTTAGTTTGAACCCCAATCTATCGTAGTGTTTCTGCAATATGCTCATATACCGAAAATCCCACCTAATTTTAAACCACGAGTACAATGCTCATATTATATATATAAGTCATTCCCAAATAAATAAAAGGTTATAGATTATGTATACGTTCACATAATTTTGATTTATTAAAAAGTAGGTTATATAAGTCGTAATTGCGCACACACTATGGTATGCATTTTAAAAACATATCAAAATTATAAATTGTTAAAGTTATTTTGTTTGAATCTATTTACAAATATATTACTGTCGTAATATATTTTGATTTAAAATAAAATTCATTTAGTAAATATTCGTTTAGTAAATAGATTCAAATATTGCAAGTTAAAAGTAAAATAATTTTCGTTTAATTTAATAAAAGTCATTCCAAATATTTCTTTAAAATAAATGAGGGACAATAGTTTAATTAGCTAATATTATATAAGTTTTATCCAAAAATAGCAGATGACCACTTAAGGTTTTCTTTAATTAATAAAAGTAATTTTTAATTAAATCTAGTTTGTAATCCGAATGTCGACAGGGAAATTAACAAAAGAAATTAATTAATGTTGAATTCCTTTAGACATTGGGATAGATTTAATTACAGCTGATAAGTCTGATATATGTTTGTAATGCTCCAGGGCAGTTCTATTGTTAACATCTACTATAAAAAGAATGGTTTTCTTTCGTTCTCCAGTTTTTTTTCTTCTAATGTTTCTAAGAGAAATCATTCTGAGTTCTATTCTAGTAATTTGTAAATCTTGACATGACAGAGTAGAGCACGAGAAGGCTATTTCTCTCCAGAATGGTCATCTGCTGCCATAGACCATCGGAAGTTATCACACCAACCCTGGAACTGCTGCTGCTGCCAAAATATGAATATTTCCAGATTTTGCTGTTAAATTATATAAAAACCTGCCGACCATCAATCTACCTAAATGGTTCTCCAGAGGTAACCCTAAATTAACCCAAGAGCTCTTGTGATAACTAACATGCTATAGCTATTTAAAATTGTTTTCCTTATATTTCACATAACTTCATTATGTATTTCTTTAACGTGTTAATATAATATAATCAACCATTTTGCTCTATCCTTGGGTTAATACTTTCTATTTATAAAGCTTTCTTTTATTTTATTATGATAATGTGTCAGAATTGTCTTTGACCGAGTGAACTATTCCCTTTATTGAAAGTAAGACGCCGCTATTAAGGCATATTTTAAATTTATAATTTTCCAATTTTATTATCTTGCAAATCACTCGTTCGAGGGCGATTCTTTTCTTTAATATATAATATAATCACATAGTTTAAAATCTACATGTTACTGATTTTAATCTAATATGAGAGTATGTGTGAGGTCAATTATTAAATGTGTCCCCTAATGTATGATTGCATATATAAATATATACTTACTTTTCAAACCCACAAGCATACATTTTCCTATTTTAATTACCGTGTTCTACTTTAATTACAAAGTTCATCACTGACGTCGAGAATGTGCGGACCCTTTTAAATGAATTTTTGGGAATTTGATTGGGAATTTCTCTTAATCCAAGTAAAACCCATTCAGTATGTTTGATATACACTAGTCTCGTATTGCTGGTAAATGAATTGGTTGTTGAGACCGCTTTGATTTATTTTCCAAGGATTCTTTACACGGCAAAGTCCGTTCTTTTGCTTATTGCAAGTTTCCAGGCAGAGGGTGTCCCGAATGACACTCCTGGGAATTAAACACAATCGTCACACAGTCACTAAGTTTCGGCTGTTCATAAAATACTTTCCTACGGGTTAGCGGCGAGATGCCCTCCGTAATCATTCCGGATCTTCAATATTGTTTTATTTTATATTTATTTTACAAAGCATCTGTGACTTAAATGTGTCACACCCTCCAACTTTAATAAATTCATTATCAGCAATACTGACCTCCCAATGCAACTCTATTATTAGTATTCTCAAATAAATGCTTTGATCACATTCCCACTTTGTTGCTTAGTAAGCTTTTGTCCGTGCTATTCTCGAAATCAATAAATATTTTATAACACTTAATTTCAAATATTTTCTTAAACTTGTATAATTGCCCAAAGCACCTCGCACATGTTCCTATCTCGTCAAGCACATTATCGTAATGCTATTAGCCTGAGGAATAGAATATATCACTTTGTTTTAAAACCTTTTTGTCATTTATTGAAATATAATGCCCACAGTTATTTAATACACGTCCCTGTCTCATATAAGCAGACAGTGGCATTATATATATATTTTATTTAAATAAATTTTGTGAAATTATTTAAAACTAAATTTGATCTCTTACTTTATTTGATCCTTATCACTGTCTCAGTCTATATATATATTTTTTTTCTGCATTTCTTTTGTAAATCCATAGACGTTAATTAGCCACTCAAACTTCTTTTAGTATAAAGTCTTTTGTTTCTCCCTGACCACCAGGCACCGGTCAAAGGTCATACTAGTAGTGGCATCAGATGCATTGTCACGTAGATGGTGCTGTGAAATTTGGACTTTAGATTCGAACTTAGTATATCTAGAAGGCAACCCCTCCTAGAATGTTCAGTTTCGTGTCTGGGGTTTGAATTCTGCAGTGTGTTAGCGAGGTAGATGATTCTGACTGTTACAATGTCAATACACAACCTGTAATCCAACCCATGTGAATGGGTCATGAGGGAGGTAGGGCATCTATTCTGTGGATATATACATTATAATCACAGAAAATGGTTGAAAGAAATCCTGCATATTCTTAATACAATAAACTGGTCAAAAATGAGTATACGTAGTTCAAATTCATCTGGCTTCATTTTAGGAGAGATGTACCTTACTCATTCAGGACCAAGCTGTCAGTGAAAGCAAACTCAATTGATAGAAGGAAGGATGCTGAACAAGCCTATAGTAGGCTAAAGAAGATGTATGAATTAAAGCAGAAGAGACAAGGAAGTGTCAAGAACAGATTTAGAATAGGAGATGAGGTCATGATAAGAACCAACCCTGTAAGCCATCCCAAGAAATACATTTACAAGTACTTCCAAACAATTTATAAAGGTCTGTATATAATAAAAAGACACATAGAGTGACAACATGTTTGTGGTGACATAAGACAGGGAAGAGAGGGGAACATATAATGCCTAGTCATTAAAATTGATAAAGAGAAAAAGGGAGCCTTCGGACAGGCAATTGGCAGAACTGTAGGTCACAGAACAAAATAAGTTTTTCTGGAATACGCAAAGAAAAAAAAGAAGATAATAATAATTAATGATTACAGCAAATACTATTAAAAAAAGAAGAGAGAAATTGGCAGAGATAAAATAGGTGAAGAGATGCATTTTACTCTCAAACAGAAGGCAGTGTAATATACTCCTAATGAGCAGTGCTACATTAAAATTGTTGTCTGCAATTATTAAGATAAATAAAAAATGTACAAATTCTAATAAATAAAATCACCGCAGATTAAGTTACAGTAACTGACTGAATTAAAATATCTCATTTGAAAAAAAAATCTATAAAAGTTTAAAGAGTTTTGTATGTATAAGCACAGATCACCAAAAGGCAAACATCATTCATTCATATAAGTTTTAATAGTTTGAAAAATAATAGTAAAAAAAAAAACAAATCAGAAAGTTTAAGAATAATTCAGGGGAGAGAATTTGGCTTAGATAAGTTAAAATTATAGGGGAATTTAACAAATCTTTTACATGAAATTAAAAATATTCTCTTTTCATTTAATTTAAAGAGAAAAAAAGGAAATATTAAAAAGTAAAAAAAATATATTTTCATTTATTTAAAATAAAATAGATATGTCTGTGTAAATAATGATTTGATTGTAAACATAAAGAAATGGTATAATGTGTGTGTGTTGAAAAAAATAAATAAAAATGAAGGTTAAACATTAAGAATAAATGAAAGCATATAAGTTTAAAAAATCCTTCAAAGATTCATATACTAGTAAGCTACAAAAGAATGAATTAGCAATGGCTACTAATTAAAATCCATAAATAGCAGGGTTAATTAAAAGGCATTTTAAGAATTCAATCAAAGCAGTGGACGAATTCAAAAACCAATTAAAGAAATGACAGAAACATCATCATATAAATAAGGGGGAAAATTTTGTCAGTCAGTGATATACATATCTAGAAGCGGTCAGTCTCGTATCTAAAGTCAATCACCTGTTATATGTATTTTAATAAAGACAATGCAGTGTTGAGCAGTTTATGGCATACGATGGATTCCAGTCACAGTCCAACAGAATATCAGCAGTCTGCCCAATAGAAGTAATGCCTATCTAATAATTTAAAGCTGCCAAAAAGGTATCTAACTGTCTTGAGTAAGAAGTAGCCCAAAACCACATTCGTCAGGCTCACAACTGAAGCCTAAAATCCAACTGGTTGGTAAAACACACATGAAGCAGCAAACAGCAAGAAGCCACTATGTTCCAAAATCCTATATGTAATAACCTTCTCTTATTACAATTCTGACATTAATTTGAGCATCCATTGCTGTCTTTGAAACCTCCTGAGTCAGTAAAAGAAGTGAACACTATAGCATGCATAAAATGAACTATTTATGTTTGTGTTTGAATGCTTGTAATTATTTAATGCTTTATGTTAAATTATATTACTATTGTATATGTTATTATAAGATGTGTGTGCCTGAGATTATTATAAATCATAGTTTAGATTAATTAAGAAATTTTTTAATTAGTTTACAAATTTTAGTAAATATTTTAGTTAAAATAAATTATCTTTGAAAATAATTTTTCAGTCAATTCTTTACTCATACCACTAATTAGAGCAGCAATTTATTGTATTATCTTTTTGATTGAGCTAATTGGAATTTCTTAGATGCTGAATTAGTTTGCCATCATTCAGGGGATGTTAGTTACCTCATGTAATTAACTGGCACCTGGAGTTTACTCCAAAACAAAAAAGTGCTTTGAATGATAGGTGTTGAATTTTACAGTCGAGAAGATTTGTGGCCTTGAAACAGTCATAGTATCCAGGTTGGTCACACGTGTCCTCTGGATATTATTCTTTTCTGCCTAAAGGACTGATGTGGAGCAATAGTTAAATTGCAGTGGAGTAGATCAAATATATAATGTATAATTTTATAACATCATATTTTTGTATAAAAGTAAATCTTACAATATTGTTTCACAATTTCTATTCGTATTAATAAGTAAAAGGTTATGTTAGATGTTGTTTCTATTTAATCGACTACCCCATCCGGTTCAATATATATATATATATATATATATATATATTGAGAAACATAAATACAAATATATTACAAATAAAATACAGGAATTTTATCTCTTTAAACTACTTTAAGTATATAAATGAATATTATATGAAATTATTCAAATTAGAAATGCATGATTCTGATTAATAGAATAAAAATTAATAATAATAAAACTCTTGAAAAAAAACAACTTCTAAATAGCATGCCAGAAGCAAATCCCAGAAAACTAATTATTAATCAACTTTGTTACATATTTTTATAATTTTACATATATATATATATGCAAATTTATAAATAAATATTTAAGAGCTTATAAAAATATATGTATAACCGTCACTTAGGAGTGCTTTCAACTAATTTGTATCTTTGTCAACTATCACGTATAAAATGTCAGCTTTCCCATAATTCTATGATGTCAACTTTCCCATAATTCTGTGATCTTAATGTTAGCTGCTTGCCTATTAACCAAATGTTGCTTGTATTTACATATCAACATCGCCTCTTTAATTTTCCTTTTATTATTATTTCTTTCAGTTTCCAATATTTTTACGTTGTTATAATTAAAATCGAAACCATATATGCACATTGGAAAAACGAACAAAGGAACACTTATTGTTATTTAAAAGGTTCAAAATACAAAACAAAATTTTAAAAATAATAATAATTTATCAGCTTCTGTCTTTTATGACCATAATAAATCATGTATATATGGTTTCGATTTTAATTATAACAACATAAAAATATTGGAAACTGAAAGAAATAATAATAAAAGGAAAATTAAAGAGGCGATGTTGATATGTAAATACAAGCAACATTTGGTTAATAGGCAAGCAGCTAACATTAAGATCACAGAGTTATGGGAAAGTTGACATCATACAATTATGGGAAAGCTGACATTTTAAACGTGATAGTTGACAAAGCTACAAGTTAGTTGAATGCGCTCCTAAGTGACGGTTATACATATATTTTTTATAAGCTTTTAAATACCGTATTTTTAAATATTTATTTATAAATTTGCGTATATTATTTTAAAGAAATACAGACATCGATTTATAATATTATATATATATACTGAAGTGATGCATATCTACCAGTAAATATGCTTGCTTCATATTAGTTAAGTTTAAACCTATCTCCCAGTGTAAATAAATAAACTGACTCACATTAGAAATGAGCATATGTATGTGCAATTGTGGGATAGAAAGGATTATTAGCTTAGTCATTAATCAGGTTAAATAATCTTAAATAAAAACTATTTGAGAAATGGATATAGTATTAAGGAATTTAATGAAAATTTTTTAAAAGGGAATAAACATGGGGGGGGGGGTGTTATAAGGTATTTAGGAAAGTAAAACAAGTGCTGTGCCCCTCTAGCTGTATGATAGTAGTTGCAGTTTCATACATATACATCCTATGCACAGTAAACACACAGTTAAGAGAAATAAGAAACAAGGTACAGGAAAACAGATTGGTGATAGTGAAGCACATTAGAATGTAGGCACTAATGGAACATACTGAGATCAAAATCTATCATTCATTTTGGAAAACCCACCTCAGGCAAAGTAAAAATATAAAAAAAGAGTATTAATGAAGGATAGAAGATTAATATTTTATGTTTGAGAGAGTGATTACAGAATTTATTAACTGTGTAATAAGTTTTGAAATTTGCATTAAAATTATTGTGCAACTTGAAGTTATCAGTATTATCAGATTGGAGCTGCTAGATCAAACAAAGAGTACTGTCATTACACTACACTTAATCTACATAATGAAGTATGTATAATACCTGCCCAAAATGCATGAATAGACTGGCATCCACTTCTCCTGATCAGCAGAGAGAGCGTGGCATCTGGAGTGTTCCAAAAATATAAAGTGTAAAGAGAGAAAATTGCATTATTGCCCACTGTATGCCCATCTCAAATGATAAAGACACTCATCAATCCAGAAAGTAGCTTGAAGAAATGCCGGTAAACATTTATAATATTCATTCATAAATAATTTTAACTAATCTAAACAAAATAAGATTACTCAGTCTTGGCCTATATATCCTCTATATAATCTGTATATGTTCTTTCTAATTATTAAGTCAGTTTTGCCGCTCTAGAGTTATATTTGATATAAAATGTATTTATTATTTACTTTAATATTTTTTATTATCAATTTGAATGAAGGAGGGAATTAAGAGTTAAATATAAATGTTATTTATGCTTCTTTTTTGACTCTCCAAACCCCTGAGTGTGCCGAGTCAAAAAGATGTCAGAGTTATTATTATATAAGAATTTTAAAAATAAGATTAAAGAAAATACTGTTAATTAAGTTTCAGAGCAAGGCATTAATACCCTCATCATAAGAAGGATTATTTATGCTGATCCTGTAAGAAGAGTGGTGAGTCAATATTTTAATTGTCTATAAGAACAAAAGATGAAAGTGCCAAGAACTGATATAAATAACCATGAGATTGCTGTTATTGATAAAATATTTAATAATAAATTGCTTACCAATAAATTATTTATTAATAAATGGTAAATGCCATCCAGGTTCATTCATTCAGCAGGATAAACATGCAGAAATACTAACAGCATAAATACTAAAGAAATCTTTTATTTGTAACTCATTGCATTTAAAATGTTGTTAGTATAAAAAAAGAGAGAAAAAAAAAGGTATGTAAATCCTATGACCCACAAACTGTGTTAAAGCTAATAAAAATAGGTATTCATCAAGAGTGTTAATCAAAAAAAAGGATTGATTACAATCAATTTGGGAAATTCAATTCTTCGACAGCCTAAACGAATTGTCTGCCCATTCTATATATATATAAATCCTTGGACTTTTAAGTTTTTATCTGGTTTATTGCTATTATAAATATAATGAATACTTATATGTGGGTTAATACATATATAATGTCATAGTGGTTGGAAGGTATGCTATTGGTTGGTTAGGGTCCTTATTAATAACACTATGGACCCTGATTAAGTCTGTATATTTGGAATACATGTGTTACTGGCTGTTAATTGTGGGACTAGGTTAGATTAAGCCATATATTTATAAACATGGTACTTCTTCATATTCTGGTCAAACTGCATAAGAACAGACCTCTATCCAGGTGCCCAGGAGATTTATCTCAGGATGTACCCTGATCCAGGTCCTTCAGGCACTGGAGAGTTTCTTTGACCCCAAATTCTGGATTGTAGCACACTTTTGGCTTCCATTTTCACCAGAATTAGATGTACCTATTGTTAGAAGCCTTTGTGGCATAGGACATTCCCTAATGAAAAATTCAAACCACTACCTCAGATCACTAAAGCCAATCTATCATCCATTAACAACCCATAGACCTCCAAGAGTACAGATAGTAATACTGTATTTCAATACATTCATTATTATAAGCCACCCTGGCTCCAAATTTATGATCTCCAGCCACCTATGGTCAAACCCTCCCACAAGCCTTCTCACTAATATACATATAAATAAAATCTAGGTAGAATGGGCTGGCAAATGTAGCATCTGTATTGATAATAAGGCAACATATTTCTATTTAATTGCCACCACTCATACTAATGTAAAGATCAGCAAAATTACTATCTCTTTCATATTGTTAATCAAAGATTTGTTTATGTAAATAAGTTATTTTCTTTAATGTAAGGACTAGTTTTCTCATCTCCATTTTTTTACAGACTTCATCTCTTATTTTTGAGTAGTCATTTGTATAATGTAAGCCAATATTTATATACTTATACCAATCAATAATTAATGTAAGTCTGGGAACTGCCTTGTGTTGTAAGTAAGAGCAAAACCCCAAGATAGAAACCCATGTTTGATCCCAGAGCTAATCCATGCTATACTGGAAATAATATCTGTGTATCATCAGGGATATTGGTTGGATGATTGAAACTTATAAGCTCAGGTAGGGGTTTAAATACAGAACAGGGGTAGTCCTGCACCTGTTTGTTGTAGGTCTCTGCTTGGCCTTCTGGTTATTGTTAACTGACTAAATAAACTTGACCAGTACAGAGTTTTTTGTTTCCATGAGCCTTGCAATCATTTTTTTCAGCTTTTTGCCTACCTCACATTACCATGCAAAATTCACATAAATATAATCAATTTTTTTTTGTGTGTGTAGTCTAAAAAAATGGCTCAATAAGTTATCTATGTGTAACCAAGAGAGTGACTCCAGTTTATGCAGAGTTTTTTTGTTTTGTTTGAGTTCTGTGTGTATTTTTTTTGATTACGTAAAAACAAAGGACGAGACTAGGAAATGCAAAATTTTTTTTGGTGAAATATTGTTTGAAAATATCAGGTTAAGATCAAGACCTAGGGAGATACAGCACTTTTGTAAATAATTAAGAGGATATTTTGTTTATTTCTCTGACACAGATCAGAAGAGTGGTTGCAACATGTGACAGAAACAGCAAACACATCAAATACAAGCTTGACCTTAAAAATAGTCAATAGGGTTATTTTGTATGAAAATAAAATGAAGATGAGCAAAATAAAATAAAGCTTTTTTTCCAAAATAGTTAAGAGAGATAGGGCAAATTTTTTTCCCAGTGGATAAAGGAGGGACATATGGATTACGGAGTGACATTCACAAGTCAGCAAAACCAATGGAACAGGATGTGAAGGATAATGACCCAGGAAAAGCAGACATTCATGAAAATAAAATATTTTATATATTAGACAACAAAGCAGAATGGAAGAAATTGATACAGAAGTCGAGTTTAAAGACCCAGACATGGTCGAACATAATACCATGAAAAGGAAAAAGAAGCCATGGAATCAAGGATAACTAGGTTAGAGAGAGGCATAAACAGAATATTAAGATTACTAGAGGGAATGACAGGACATCAGGAGAAGAAAAAGCAGTAAGATGAAGTAGTGCAACACCCCACAACTGGAATGTAAGAATAGCCCAGCAGTCAGAGACAACTCAGAGAAGTAGTAAAGCAAAAGGAAATCATAAAAGTCAACCTAAAATTGAAGAAACCTTGGAGGAATTAACATGTGCAAATAAAGAAATGGCAGAAAGAGATGCCAAGCTGAAAGAAGATGCCTGGATTGCCATGCACCCTATGAAGTCTCCATTAGCAAGTGTTATACAAGTTAAGCTGGGGAAATAGGAAAGACTGTGACTAAACATCTGCAAAGTCTGGAAGAGCTATTCAGGTGCTATAAGTTAACTAATGATGAACAGGTGATGATTGTGGTCAACAACCTTGGAGGGTCAGCAAAGGACTGGTCGGGATGCATATTGTACCAACCTCAATTATGACATACCTACAAACAAATACTGTTAAAAACATTCTGGAGCCATAAAAGACAAGACAGTAGCATGAACAGTATTCTCAAGGAGAAGTATGATAAGGGGAGGAGGCCTAAACCTAATTCTTTCTATGACAAGTGACTCATTTAAAGGTGCTGACAGCATTCCCAATGACTGACAGTCAGATCATCTGGAACATTAGATCTAATCTGTCAGCACCACACAACACCTTACAAAAAGCAACAGAAGTTATAAGGTGGGAGAGATGATAGATTTCTGACTGCCATAGACTTCAAAAATTTCACCAAGAAAGGCAGGAGATACAAAAGACAGGAACATAAAACCTTATTATGAATGACCACAGGACCCAGAAGGAGAACCATGATGGTAGCTAGATAAACCAGTTGATGATCCAGGAACATTAAACCTGAGTAAAAATTAGGAGGAAACCTTAAACAGTGATTAAACTGTACGTATAGGCAGCTAAGCAATCAATGGGAATAAGAAATATAAAAAAATAAGTTATACTAATAGACTAACTCAAATTAACAAGTGATTACTCATCCACAGCAAAAGGGTAAAATGTTTTTTTTTTGCATTTTTTTACAGATTAACTGGATGGATATGAAGTGGTGCATATCTACCACTAAATGTGCTTGCTTCATGTTAGTTAAGTTTAAACCTATCACACACATTAAAAATAAGTGCTCATGTGTGTGCAATTGCAGGATAGAAAGAGCAATCATGAATAAAAAAATATTTCATTGCTAAAAATATTTGAGAAATGGAAATAGTAATAAGAAATTTAATGAAAGAAAAAAATGTTAAAAGGGAATAAATAATGGGAGAATGGTTATAAGGTATAAAGTGTTGTGTCCCTCTAACTGTGCAAAAATAGTTGTAGTTTCAAACATATATACCCTGTGCACAGTAAATACATTGTTAAGATAAATAAGAAACAATGTACATGGAAACAGATTGGTGATAGTGAAGCACATTGGAATGTAGGCACTAATGAAACATATTTGAGATCAAAATCTATCATTCATTTTGGAAAACCCACCTCAGGCAAAATACGAGATATAAAAAAGAAAAGGGTACTAATAAAGGAGAGGAGATTAATATTTTCCATTATAATTACAGAATTTATTAACTGCATACTGTTCGATTTGAAGTTATGGGTAGTACTGTTTGATTTGAAGTTATGGGTATTATGACATGGGAGCTTGCTAGATTGAAGAAAGAGAAGTCATTAAACCACACTGAATCTATATAATGAAATGTGCATGTTACTGCCCAAATTGTGTGAATAGACTGGCATCTGCTTTGCCTGGTCAGAAAGGAGAGCATGGCATCTAGTGTTCCAAAAATTTAAAATGTAAAGAGGAAATGCCCTCATCACCCACTGTACAGTCATCTCAAGTGATAAATACACTCATCAATCAAAAAAGAAGCTTGAAGAAATGCCAATAAAATTTTATAATATTCATCCATAAATAAATGCAAGTAATCTAAACAAAATACGATTACTCAGTCTTGGCCTATATAACCTCTATATAATTTGTATGTGTTCTTTCTAATTATTAAGTCAGTTTTGCTGGTCTAGAGTTATATTTCATAACATTTTATTATTACTTTAATATTTTTTTATTATCACTTTGAATGATGGAAGGAATAAAGAGTTAAATTTTAAAAGTTGTTTATGCTTCTCTTTGACTGTCCAAACCCTTGGATGCCAACAACTCAAGAAGACAACAAAGTTATTATTATACAAGAATTTAAAAATAAGATTAAGTTTCAGAGCAAGGGCTGCTCTGTATAATATACAGCCTATAAGAAGGGTGGTGAGTTGATACTTTAATAGTATATAAGAATAAATGATTATGTACTTGAAAAAGCCGTGAACTGATATAAATAACTGTAAAGTGGACAAAATTGATAAATTATTTAATAAGTTGCTTACCAATAAATTACTTATTAATAAATGTAACTATTAAATAACTAAATGTGTGGTTTATATATGTAATAATCAGATATTTTATGGTAATATGAACATTGGTATTAGAACTATCTATCTATAGCTTTGAAAATGAAGGCATCATTCCTTTGAAAGTGCTAAGTATAGAAATAAATAAATAAATATATTGGAGTTTTAGTGTGGAGATAATATCTGATTATTATTAATAAATGGTAAATGCCATCCAGGTTAATTCATTCAGCAGGATAAACCCACAGAAATAAAAATGGCAGAAATAGTAAAGAAATCTTTTATTTGTAACTCATAGCATTTAAAATGTTATTAGTAAAAAAACAAAGAGAAAAAAAAACTGATATTAATTTAATATATATATGTAAACTCCCATGGCCCACAAACTGTGTTAAGGCTAATAAAAGATTGATGTGTTAACCGGAAAAAAAACTGATTGATTAAATTTGTGAAATTAAATTCTTTGACAGCCTAAACAATTGTCTGTCCATCCTATATATATATATATAAACTCTTGGCCATTTAAGGTTTTATCTGGTTTATTACTATTATAAATATAATGAATACTTGTGTGTGGGTTAATATATTTATCATGTCATAGCGGTTGGAGGGCATAATATTGGTTGGTTATGGTCCTTGTTAATAACCCCATGGACCCTGATTAAGTCCGTATATTTGAATACATGTCTGTGTTACTAGCTGATAATTGCTGGACTAGGTTAGATTAAGACATATATCTATAAAGATGGCCCTTCTTATTCCAGTCAAACTGCATAAGGGAAGACCACTAGCCAGGCCCTGCAGGCACTGGAGAGTTCCTGCTACCCCAAATCTCAGATTGTAGCACTGTTTTGGCTTCCATTTTCTCCAGAATTAGATGTAACTATGGTTAGAAGTAGACACACCTCTGTGGACTAGGACATCCACTAAAGAAAAATCTTAACCACTGCCTCAGATTGCAAAAGCCAATCTATCTTCCAATAGGTCTCTGAGAGTATAGATAATACCATTATATTTCAATACATTCATTATTATAAGCCATCTTGTCTCCAAATTTGTGATCTCCAGCTACCTATAGTCGAACCCTCCCACAAGCCTTCTCCCCAATATACATATAAATAAAATCTAGGAAGAATAGACCAGCAAACATAGCATCTGCACTGATAATAATGCAATAGTAATATAAAGATCAGCAAAATCACTATCACTTTATATTAATTGTTAATTGAAGATTTATTTAATGTAAATAAATTATATTCTTTAATGTAAGTGCTAGTTATCTTGTCTCCATTTTTATATACACTTCATCTCATATTTTTGAGTAGTTGTTTGTATAATATAATATAAGCCAATATTTATATATGTATACCAATCTGTAGTTAATGTAAGACTGGGAACTGTCATGTGTTATAAGTGGGAGCTATGCAAAACCCTGAAATAGAAACCCATATTCGTTGCCTGAGCTAAGCCATGCTATACTGGAAAGGATATCTGTGTGTCAGCAGGGATATTGTGTGGATTATTGAGACTTGGAAGCTTGGTTAGGGATTTAAACCCAGGACAGGGGTAACCCTGCACCTGTTGGTTGTGGGTGTCTGCGTGGCCTTCCAGTTTTGTTAGTCGACTAAATAAATTTGACCAGTATAATATATGTATATCAGAGTGTATGCTTAATAATTAATAAATACTAATTAGTTTATCATATAAGAAATGTATTTAAACTAAAATCCTAAAAGTTAATTAAGTAGTGTTGTAAAAATGTACATTTTTTTCTATTACTGTTGATATTCACATATAATTATTTCATTTAAATAATAAATATATAAGCTACAGAATCAGCTTTATATCGCATTATATTATTTTAATTGACTGCAAGGGAAGTCACAGATATAGCTAGTACCTTACTGCAGCTTTGTTGGTAACTCAGATAACTCATTTTTGATCATAGATATATCTATATATATCAGAGTTTATAATTCTGCATTTGTTCTGTATAATGTTTATCTTCAGTCCCAGTTAGAAAAAAATCATATATTGGTCAATCAGCATTGATTTCTTCCATGTTAAATTCCATGTTCTTAATGTTGATAATCTCCTTCATCAAGCAATGAAACAACAGTTCATTTACAGCAAGCAAAGCTATATTCTAAAGTGGAAGTGTCAAACTGATGGTACATGGGCTGTATGTTGGCCCATGACATATATTTTTGCTGGCCATATAGAAAAAAGAGGAACAAAGCCATTAAAACAACACAGCAGTTCTTTCAAATAGTGTGCAGATATTATATGAAGACTAATAAAACACAATGAGCTTAGGGACACAATGTCATGCTTTGTTGCACTGTATCCTGTTTTGGCATCATCAATATTGAAAAGTGGAAAAATATGAATGAGAATTAAGGAACCATGTTTACAAAAAGACAACTACCATTCTTTCTTAACTTTCTGAGTCTTCAATATTTTATTTATTGCTTGTGCATTCATATTCACAACCTAGTTGATGACAGGTGTGCATCAGACCACAAGATGGTTGGAAAAGTGTCTGGCAGCAGAGAATGATGTATATTGAAGAAATTTTTTTTTGGGACATGCATAGTGAATGTTTTTTGTCTCTTATATTTTTAAACAGAGTATTCAGATTTTTTTTTTCAGTCAATATGCTGTTGTTTCACTTATTCTTTACCTATACACTGGTTTAGATTTATTTTTGGTGCTCAATGTATAAAGTATTTTGGTAAAAAGTAAGTAATTGAAATTTAATTACTAGACAATTAGCTATTGTTGAATTATTAAACAATTATTTAAATTTATAAATTTTATAATAAATATTTTTTAATCCAGAAAATATTGCTTTCAAAATCAACAAGGATAAAAAAGATGGATGACGAAAAGAAAAAGATTTCAAGAAAAATGAGAATGGAATTATTTCTATATAGAAATTAAAAATAAAATTGTGTTTATTGTATATGATGAAATGATTAGTGTTGCTAAAGAATATTATTAAATGACACTATGAAACAAATTACAAGGAACAATACTCATGCTGTGAAGGTAAATTAAGTGAAAAGAAATTGAAAATGTTGAAGAACTTACTAGGAAAATCTCAAAATCATTCACTAAAGACTCATTAGTCAAAGAATGTATGATAAATGCTGCTGAATTCATTTGTCCTGAAATAGTGCAATTGTTCAGTGATATAGCTTTATTGAAAAAT
Source organism: Epiperipatus broadwayi (assembly GCA_028023455.1). Lineage (NCBI taxonomy): Eukaryota > Metazoa > Onychophora > Udeonychophora > Euonychophora > Peripatidae > Epiperipatus > Epiperipatus broadwayi. The sequence continues at coordinate 361,538 of JAQFVV010012837.1, forward strand.
ACAATTCAAATAGAATAGGTGAGATGGCAGGCAATCTATGTAATTAATTATGTGTAGTATCTGCATGAGTTCTAGGCTTTTCCATTATAAATGATGAAAATATTGATGTACAAGATTTGCACAAGTTTCTTTGTTCATTCATAGTTACATTGAAAACATAAAGTGTTTTTGGAAATGATGTCCATCCACAGAATTATCACTAGTGAAGATATTTTTGATGCTGCATGTAACATTTGGGAGAAAATTTAATATTCATTTGGATAGGCTTGTTGCTATAGTGATTGATGGTACCAAAGCAATGAAAGGTAAAAATAAGGAACTTGTACTAAGACTCATAGCAAAGTTAAAAAGAATCTTCCCAAATAAAACAGAACTGAAGTCATTCCACTGCATTATTCATCAATAAGTTCTGTTTTACTGTGAATAAAACTGTAAATTTCATTTGAACCAGAGCACTTAATTACTCCCAATTTGGTGTGTTTCTTAAAAATCTAGTCTGAATTTGAAGAACTTTCTTATTACATAGAATCATATATATCGCTTATAACACTCTATTCATATTACATAGAAGTTTGTTGGTTATATTTTCACAAAGTTAATGAAGTTTTTGTGTATTGAAAAAATATTAATTTCTTGAATTTAAAGATCAAGATGTATCAATTTTGAAAGATCCACCAAGGATACAAGATTTGGTATTTTTAGAACTGTCTCAACATTAAGTTATAGTGATGAGATATCTTAATAAAGGACATATATGATATGATGAGAAGTTTTGTATGGAAATTGTCTCTGATGGAAAATCTTCTGAAAACTGGTATCCTAACTTATTTCTATACTGTGAACAATTCAAATCGTAAAATCAATTTTGTACTTTTTTTACACTATTTCAATAGAATTAATTCAAATTAGAGATGAATTTGACAAGCACTTCAAAGATTTCAAGAAGGAACAAAAAATGTTCTTTTTTTTTTTAAATCAAAAAAACCTCCCATTTCCTTTAAAATAAAACTTAATGATCTGCAGAATAACTCAGATTTAAAAGCAAAATATAGAAAAGTTGGAATTCCAAAAATATATTATTTAGGATAAAACTACCCTGAGATTAAGAAGTTTGCTGCACAAATTTTATGCTATTTTTGAAGTACATACTTATGAAAACAATTGTTTTCATGTATGAAATTTGGTAAAATAATTCATAAGTCAAGATTAACTGGTAAATTTTTTTTTGTCATAATTATATATGTATTCCCCAAAATTATTAACTAATGAAAATTTTTCTGCCATGATGAAGGGTGTGTATTCCAATTATTATCTCCAAATCTTGATAAGTTAAATGGAGGTAAGCAATGGTAAGTATCTGGGGGTGGGGGATATAAGTTAGTACTTTTTACTGTTATACTCTTTATGTATTATGATCAATCAGTAAACTATAATCCTATCAATAATGATATATATGCTATTTGTTTCTTCGGTATATTTTCTTTTGCTTATTTACTGGTTATAATTCAACTGTAATTTTTCAATAGTGTAACAAAAGAAATTGATTTTGTTTAAGTTTGATATTGTTATATATTTAAACAGTAATAAATTGTGAAATATAACCAGCAGAATGAGTAACATACAAATACATAACATGTGGTCTATATGAAATTTACCTTTTACAACAATGATCCACAGGTAAAATGGGTTTGATGCTCCTGCCATAGAGTATCACCATCTCTGGCCTTTTTCATGATTGGAAAAGTTATAGTTCAGACTATAGCTGATGCATGTCTAGTGGTTTTAGCATTTGACTTTGATAATTTTCATTCTCCACAAATTTATTATTACAACTGTATTTAGATTAGCACTGAAGAGCAACTTTAATAGCCATTTTCAAAGTAGACAGTTGTCACTACTATATCTGGAATCTTTCTATATATCAGGAGAATTATTTTTTTAATTGCAGGACACTCTTTATGGGCAGTTCTGTCAATTTCTTCAGTTACCATTTCATGTATACATAGCTATGCCAATCTATATTAAGAACATATCTTTTCATTATTCTCAGTTTTACTTTCTTTCTCGTTATTGTTTTTCTTTCATTGTTCTTACATTCTTTTTTACTGTAATTCAATAATTATCAGAGATCAGCTGTTATTCAATTGTCTGATTATTAGATTTAAATTGAATTAAAACAACAAAGCAAAAAATACAGAGTTAGTTAACATTTATTTCGGTACTTATAACGTAATTGGGCTTGGCCACTTGATGGCATTCTGGCTCACCAAAACACCTAACAAATGCCATTTACAAGGTCTGACTTACGGCTATAGAAAACATCTATGTTTGTCTTAGCCATTAAGAAGGCCGTTTATGATGCGTAACGCAGAAATAATACAGCCTATTTCTGCTTCGTGACAGTTATTGTGAATCCACACACTTATCTTTCGTTTACAGTTTGATATATATGTGTGTTTAGTTGGATTAGTCAAATTTTTACAATATACGTTACACAATATTTGTATTTATAATTTATTTAATAAACATGAATTTATAGTAATTTTCTAAACAGCCACATCCTTGTTTAGAGAATGTGTAAGGTGTAAAAGCTTGCCAAGGGTAGGTAACAAAGAATTTGGCTGATATCATGTGTGAAATCTCGTTTTCATGTGAAATACCACGTAGTTGATAAAATGGATGGCGATCAACTTTTTCCGCAGTTGCCGACAACAAAAGCCGAGTATTTCTGCTGTCCAATAAAAATATACACAATTTTTTGTAAATTTCATAGAAAGCACATATTATAAACATGTTTAATAAGTAAATAAGACATTTATATGTGTTTGTTGTTGTTTAAAAAAGTTTGAGTTTCTTTCTTTTGTCCGACTACGGTTACGATTTTGATATCTTTTATTTTAGCATTACAAACAACAGAACACTAACCCTAAAACTAACCCTAAACCCTACACAGTTGTTTTGTTATGTAGAAAGCAATAATTAAGCAAAAGACATCGCTAAATAGACATCGCAGAGTAGCAGTTTGTCCAAAACAGCGATTTAAAAATTAAAAAAAAGGTTGTCATTTACCAATAATTAAGCAAAAGACATCACTAAATACACATCGCAGAGTAGCAGCTTTGTCCAAAACAGCGATTTAAAAATATAAAAAAAGGTTATTGTTTACCAATAATTAAGCGAAAGGCATCGCTAAATAGACATCGCAGAGTAGCAGCTTTGTCCAAAAACAGCAATTTAAAATTTAAAAAAAAGGTTGTCATTTACTAAATACAAAATTAAAATTAAACAACTTTTTAAATAAAAAAGCATGAAAAAAAGTTATAGCAATCAATAAATTAATAACCAAAAAAAAAAACAGCGATTCGATTTAAAAATATAACGTGGCCCCGAACATTGTATTGTATTGTTTTTGACTGCCAACAATGCCATCAAGTGGCCAAGCCCGATTACGTTATAATTACCTTTATTTCTTATAATTTTCTATTTATTAACTGAGAGTATAACTTTTAAAATGTGCATAGTTTACAAATCTTTTAACGTTTGACTTTAAAGTAAATTTATTTTTATCTCTGTATATAACAAGTTTAATAATGTTTTATTCACATACTTTGATTAAAACAAATCATAAATTACTTTTCTCCTTTTCATTTATATTTTTTAGCGTATTATTTATTTAACAATAATGATTAATTAAGATAATCTTATTTATTTTAACTATTTTTATTCGGTTACTTTACAGTATTTGGTCTGCCTCTTTGAGTTTAAGGTAACTTTATAATATAGAGTGATACTATGCTTAACTAAATTCACAAAATTTCAATATTTAAATATTTTTTAGAATAATTTATTATTAACAATGCAGTGGTATCATGAACTACACTGTAACTAACTACATGATTTCAATTATGTGTGATCTAAAAAAAATGTAAAGAGCAAACATATAAATAAACAACAAATCCATTAAAGTTTGCAGATTTTATGATATTCAAACAGTCATTTTTTTTTTCAGTGTCGTCCACAATCACATTTTTTAAAAAAGTTATATTTGTAAATAAATTTTACAATATCCCAGTAGCCATTTTTCTATATTGGAGTTCTGTATATGATTATATATATTGTACTGCTATATGTTGTAATAATTTCGTCTAAAATTTTAAAATAAAAAATCCTCATAGATAATGCAAAATTTTTAAAATTAATTAAAAAATAAAATTAAAAGCATGTGAAGCACTTGAAATAGAAGCTATAAAGAGTACAAAAATATTAAAAATAATAAAATCAGTGATTATTTGATCAAAAAATGATTAGTCAAAAAAAAAAACTCATTCAAAAAAGTTAATTATAAAAGTTTAAGAAAAAGAAATATAATTCAGAAAGTTTAAAGAGTAATTGGGGGGATTTAACTTAGCAAAAATTAAACTTTCGAATAAGTTAAGAAAAGTAGTATTTGGAAAGTTAAAGAGTTGTATTGAAAGAAAATGCAGTTAACCAGGGGGTAATTTAATTGAGAAAAACTAAAACTATTGAAGGAAAAAAAAGAAATCTAAAAACTAAAAATCTCTCTTTTCATTTATTTTAAGAATAAGGATGCGTGAATAAAGATTGTTTTTAAATGTAAAGAAATAATAAAATGTGTGCATGTTAAAAAAATAAAATATGAAAGTTAAATATTATAAATAAAGGAAAGCTCATAATTAAAATTTAAAACTCAGAGATTTCTTAATAGATAAGCTGCATAGGAATGGGATTAGCAATGGCTACTAATTAACTAATTAAAATCCATTAACAACAGGACTAATTGAAATGCATCTTATCCAAAATTTGATCAACTAAACCAGTGGATGGATTTTGAACAACAAAAATAACTATCGGATTTAAAAATTAATTAAAAGATAACAACAAAATGGCAGCACATAAATAGGACTGCAAATTTCATCATTCGGTATCTAGAGTCAATCACCTATTAGACTTATTTTTCAATGAATACAATAGTGTGCTGTGCAGAAGTCAGAGCATGCGACTGAGCTCCAACCTTCATCTACAAGAACCTCAGCAGTCTGCCGGATAAAGCCATGTCTGTCTAATAATTTGAAGCTGCCAAGAATGTCTAACTGCCTGAAATAGAAATAGCCTGAAACTGCAATCATCAGGACTGCATCAGAAGGCAAAAATCCAACCAGTTGGTAAAACACACATGCAGCAGCAAAGAGCAAGAAGCCATAACATTTTAAATACTATAGGTAATAACATTTTCTTATGCCCATTCCTAATTTTTTTATATCAATATATAAGTAGCAATTGCAATCTTGGACTATCTCCAGAGTCAACTAAAAATGAACTCTATAGGCAGCATATAATGAACTGTAATATGTGCAGGTTTAGGGTGATGAATAGATATTGATAGAACTTTTTCAAACATACAAACAGCTTATGGTAAAATATATGGGCGCATTTTAATGTTTTGTACTTATTTCAATGCTTTATGTTTATTTGCAATACGTGTGCCTGATATATTATTTATTATTAATTTATTCAGAGAAGGAATAATGAATGAATTTATAAATTGGATTAAAGTATTATAAAATAAATTATTCTTGAAAATTTAGCATTTGTCAGTCAATTCTTTAATTATACCACTAAGAACAATTTAGCAAAAAAGTTAGACACATAGTTTATTCTATTTGTTTCCATTGAGCTAGTTTGGGATTTATCAGATGTTGAATTGGTAGCTGTCATTCAGGGCATGTTAGTTATTTCTTATAATTAACTGGCACCTGACATTTACTTCAAAACAAATAGTGGTTTGAATGACAGGATCTGAATTCAGCAGTCAAGGAGTTCTGTGACCTTGAAATATAGCTGTAAATTATACCTTGGGTAACCTCAGCCTGGTTACAGGTACCCTCTGGGTATTATGCTTCTCTGCCTGAGGAATTGGGTGCTGTAATATTAAAATTGCAGTTGGAGTAGATCAAATTTATAATATTTTTAAATATATACATTTATTAAATATATAAATTTATTAAGTGCTAGCAGATGATCTAATAACATGCAAGGCTAGAACCTTCAACAGAAGTGCCTTAAAATGCTCGAGTCTGACTTATTTGTATATAAATTTAAGTATAGAAGAAGTTGGTTCCAATCTTTTTCTAGTATTCTGGCTTGTGTTCTTGAATTGAGAGTTCCACGTGCAGTCATTATTACATCTGATTGGCTGTCACATAAATGTTTTAAGATGCTTCTGTCGAAGGTTTTAGTCTTGCACATTATTATTAATAAATATTTTTATAATATTGCCATTTTTCTATAAAAGAAGTCAACAATTTGTTTATAATGTTTCCACAATTTTGTTTTTATTAAAGAGTAAGTTTTATTTTATTTTGTTTCTATTAAAGAATCGAAAATTTTATTCTATGTCTTTTTTTTCTATTCGATTTACTCCCACCCGGTTCAATATATTAAAAAAAATTTATTCAGTTTATATTGAAATGATAACTTTCCAAGCCCCTATCATTTCACCATAAAACCTAATGACACACTCATCTGTGCTAAGTTTGAACCTATTTAAATGTTAATAAATTTAAAATTCGCTCATGTCTGTCTAAACAGTATTATATATTTGCGTGCAAACCAACGCTATAATTAGATAGGATTAGGAAAATTATAGCATACTAAATTTATTTAATATTTCTAAAAATGTTCGTTATATTATTTAAGTTAAGAGTAAATTATTCATTTTGTTGTTTAATATTGTAATTTCGTATGTGGATATATAATCCGTGCTATATAGAAGAAAGACATGATTTTAAAATATGTAAAAGCCGTTATCTAAAAATAATATTGAATGTCTTTAAAAATTGTTAAAAGATTTCTTGTTTTAAATATATTTCAGGGAAAAGTTTCTCGAAAATATATTTAAAAGCTATATCAAAATATGTTTGTAAATTATTTTAAATAAATATGTTAAAAAGGTTTGCGTTTTAAAAAAATGTTAAAAGGTTGTTTTTAAATAAAAAGAGTTTCTATTATATATAAGATTAAAAATAAAAGCTGGTCAAGTAATTAAAAAGATTTCTGGTTGTAAACAAGTGTCATTAACGACCACACCTGGAATCCGTAAAAAGTAAAACTAGTTCAAAATTTACTAATTAAAATCTCCTTAGATAAGATTAAGTTATTTTAAAATCTAAATTGGACAATTGTTTGCAACGAAAAATCTTAATTATAATAATAGCTTATGGAATGTTTCTAACATAAGTTATCTAAGATCTGGATTATAAATTGAAAAATATTTAATTAAATTCCTGAGTTTAGTGAGTCTTGAGGCAATAGATTCCGATAAGGAAAAGATATAAATACTCTGTATTTTTAACAAGGATAGACAGCCATATTTTTAGAGAGAATTGCAGCCATCCTTCACAATTGTTAATGTATAATATGTCCAGCTAAAAGCGGGCATTTTGTTGCTGTTACTCCGCGGGAGAACGGGGTTTCTGTCATCGAAATGCCTAAACCACCATCATGCCGATAGAAGAGACAAGCCTAACATAATGGGAAAGATGATGCCACCAGCCGCCCAGTCAAACTCACCAAACATACAGCCAAGAACTTGCAGTCCAGATAAATAATACCGGTATTGTTTTATTTTTCAAACCGCAGAGCTTTGTGTAGATATATCTATATAAGTTAGCTAACTCTCTTTTTAAAATAATGATAAAGCTAAATGTAATCAAAACTTAAAATCCATTTAATATTTTAAATATGTCAATTGCTATCAAAATTTAATGTGTTAAAGTTTAAATAATCTGACTTATTTATATTTTCCATTCACTTCAAAGTAAATTATTTAGTTTAAAGTTATATCACTGCGGTTGTGTCTATATTTCTTTGCTTATTTTAAATGCTTATTATATTTTATATGCCAATATTTCGAAACAGTGGGCACTTAATTTCATGTTTTTAAGAAGATATTATTTGAAAATCTTCGCGTAATTTGTTTATAGCATCAACTTTCTGCGCTGTTTCGAAATCCTATTTTTTTTATTATTTAAATGATTTAATATGTGAAATGTGGCTCTTTTAATCAACCAGTTAAAAACTTAACCTTATAGTTTTATTTAGAATTAAATTTAGCCTTGATCATATTTATAAGTATATTTGACATTTAAATTCTTAAGTCCATAGAAATATACTTTCCCTCCTTAAATATTTATTATCTATAAGTAACTTAATAGATCGAGCATGTCAAAGTACAGATGTATTAATATTCCCTTTAGTAGCATAGACATTTATTATCAGGCTACACAAGAGTTGGTCCCAATTTGATAGAGCTAATATGCTATTAACTCGTATTTCATAGTATGAAATATACTATTCTTTGCTTGGCGGATGTGATATATTATTTTATAAAATTATTCTCGTTTTGCTGCTATACGTAATATACGTATCTCAAGATGGAGCCACGGCATTGCCAGCACATCTTCTCTTATAGGGTAGAGCAGTAGCAAAGCCTGAGCCAAGGCCAGGTTAGCATGTAAGTCCCCCACCATTCCTGAACACAATGTTCCTTTTCATGCAGCATGACGATCGGTTACAGGGTACCGGCGTTTGTCGCAAGAACCCTGAAGTTATTTCATCCATCCCCAGAGCAACTTTTCCTATTATTGTTTACCTGTGCCATAGCACATTGGTAAAATCTTATGCAGCCAACTCTCCCACCTTAACATAACGCTTTCAGCATTCTGAAATTTTCTCTCGAAAGCCATGTTCGATCGATCGTTACTTGAGCTGGTTTATGCGCTCGTTATTAAGTCATAGTGTATATTTTAGTAAATGAATTCATGATCAAAGTTCAATATAATTATTTATATAACAGCCACAAATTTAATAAGATTGGTTTATCAAGATTTATAGACATAACCTAGTGATTATTTCTGTATTAATTGTGAAGCAATTCATAAGATGGGCACATGTTAAACCCCTCTATGAAATTTAATGATTACTTATGTAAAGTGATTTTGAATTACCCAATGTTTGCATACATTCTACGCTGAAATGCTATTGTAAATAAATGAATTATTCATAGAAGAATTGTAAATAAATGTATAATTAGTTTAATGTATTTCATTCTCTGTCTCATTATTGATCTAATTCAATCCAATTCTAATTATTATTTATAGTCATATATATGAAAACTATGCATTAAGTTAAATTAAATTAGTGATATATTTTAGTCAATTAAGAACCTTTCTTTAGTTTATAAGAGTCTCACTGCATCTCCGTGACCTATGTCGGCCGTGTGGAAGGAGGTATACTACATGTAATTTCAAGGTGGTCATTCGTAGGGTCTTGAGTCTTGGAATCCTGGCTCACGAGTTGAAGTGTGGTCAGACTTGGGATGTCACAGTCCTAGTCTGGTCAGCTTTGGTCTTTTTTGCTTGGATTCTGAATTCTGTTACGTGAATGTACAAACTTGACTGTTACAATATTGATAGCATATATATTTGATTCATTTTTTATAATCCTTTCTGAATTTGATATGCAGTATTTTGAGTAATTTATAACATACTAAAAGTTGATATTGTGCTGGTCAAAATCGTGTATTCATTCAACAAGACCAATAATCCAAGCAAAAGTACCTTGAATCCAACCATGCACAAGATACATATGTCAGGACAAGGATGAATCCTAACCTATTTGCCTAAACTATTGCCTCTCTGACTAATGGATAACGTTTGTGATGACACTAGCAGTGCTTGGTTTTATTCTGTCCCAGCTGGAGGTCATGGTTCACATAGAGACTCAAAATAATAAAGAGTTTATATGAAAAATCAATGATTTAATGGATTCTGATGATTGCAGAATGGTACAGATATAATTTGATCGATTACTAATGGTTTGAACCGTAATAATGATAATTCTTTCTGGCAACATGATAAAGAAGTGAATTTAAATCAAGGAAATATTTAAATAAATAGAGTAATTAACCTTAGAGATTGGGAGTGATGACAAACTAAGCTTATTTAAAATAACAATATTATAGGAATTTATTAAGGAATTTAGTACAAAATAAGTAGTCTTTGTTTATACAACTTGGTTATTTTCTTTAATTTGTTTTGATGCGGCTTTGACAAACAATGTAAAAGTTTTTAATTGGTCAGCCAAAACCAATCAGCAATAAAATATTATTAGCCCTCTTAAAGATATTACAAATAAATCTGTTTTATATATATACTACAAGACATGAAAGATGGGCATTTAAAACACTAATACATTTAAAATCATTTGTATATAATGAGTGTGGGAAGCAAAATAGTTCTTAAATAAATAATTGACAATTATACAGTCAGATTTAATTAATTACAAAATTTGTTTGTGAAGGACGTGCCATCATGGCAGAGAGCATTTCAGGTTTGCTAAATAAAGATATAAAATGATGAAGAAGGCAATATGCTATTATAGATTACAACAAAAATAAATGAGGTCTGTTATGAAACTCTGGGTGGCTTTGCTAAAGGAAATTCCTGATATGTACAGGTAGATAAGAGAAATGTTGGCCCTCCAGCCAAAGCATGTCTCTGAATAATAATAAAATATTTTTGATGTGCTGGACTTCCCATACACATCTTAAATGGCAATGCCCGAAAATGGATCCCTTGGTATGAACTACGTCTACTTTGAGGGAGTGTGAAAGATTGGACTGGTCATAGTTAAATTTCCGAAGGTCCTGATGAGTAAGTAGCAAAGCAAAATAATAAATGAATGGTTGTAGCTATAAAAACATTAATGCCTTAGACATATATATATATATATATATATATATATATATATATATATATATATATATATATATATATATATGTATCACTAACAAAATTAATAACTTAATTCCTGATTAAAATAATCAGCTCCCTAACATGATGGAAAGTCCCAGAGGCCTTAGGCAATTACTGAGTGGATCATAAAACATAATATAAAAAAAGGAAATCAAGAATTAAAATTATAAGTTGTTTTCCACACTTTACAAATATTTCATTTATCAATGATGTTATTATATAGTTTATGAAAGATTACAAAATAAGGCTTTTAATTAACATAGATGGGCATTGAATATCAAACTCACTTCTGATGAAGTTTGACAATATAAAGCATCGAATTTTTTTACTATTTTTGACAAATAAAAATATATATGTATAAAACATATACTGACAAAATGCTATAATAGATTTTACTTAATTGATTCACTAAAATTCTTAATTCTTTCAGAAATAATTACAGGGCTATTTTAAATGGGAGGCAATAGTAAGATACTTTTAAAATAAATCATTCAAAATAAATTTATATATGATATACAAAACTAAACGAGCTTTCTATTAATTAATATATGGGAAGTAAGTCTCCCGTAATGATTTTGACTGGAAAAATAAAAGGGAGAGAATTTAAAGTTAATAGCTCATTGAATTTTGTACTTGGAAATTTCAGTAAATCAAATATTCTAAATAAACCAACAAAAATTAATTTAATTTGCCGCATCAAAATAATGTAAGATTTTATAAGAATTGATATTTTAAATTTAATAAAATTAAAAGACGCATTTTCAACCAAGCCGTATAAACATCACACAGATATATAAAATATAAATTAGTATTGATTTGGAAAACAAGTAAAATGGAATCAATGGCTTGCAGCAAATTGGACGTTACCTCAGAATCAATCAGTATGCATTCCATGGCTTGAAACTGGCAGTTACTACAGTCAGATCGTTTCAGGCTTCCTCGACACAGACAGTCTCTGGCTAGATGTTTAAAGCACTGGAAAGGCATGGATGGGCTGGTGGGACAGAGCTCCAGAAAGCAAGGGTCGATCTTTTTAGCCAGTCATTCTTTAATCACGATGTACTGAATCTAAACTACACTCTTCAGTGAACCATTCTCAATACAATTCAATAATAATCCTTATCAAATTTTCCACTATTTATGTGTTTTGATCTTTATCTATAGGATTGAATCTACAATGACAACTGCCAATTGCAATCGCTCTAACTGTTTCTCTGAGGTTGGTGCCTGCTTTGGAGGGAAAATCTATAACTTTGCATGAACATGCCCCAACGGTTGATTTGTTAATTAAAAAAAACAACAACAAGCATATTAAGTTTATCAGTCATTGTACTAACAAAATCTATTTAATTAAGGTTTAGATTCACAAAAATGTAGATTTTATTCAGAAAAATTTTAGGAATTTGGTACAATGACTTTCAAACCTATTTGACATAAACTTAAGCAGAAATTTATAAAATATTTCTTAAAAAATGTTACATTGTTTAAATAATTGATTCTCAAGTATACATTGATTAAAAGATAATTATAAAATGTTACCCACTAATTAATTGAAGAAAATGAACTTTAATAAAGAATTTGAAATATTTGTAACATTTTATAGATATCTAGGATTCAATTCAATTTAATAAAATAAATACAATATACATTTTTACAAATATAAAATAAATAAACTAATATAAAAAGGTTAGTTTTAATTATAAAATAAGATTAATGAAATATAAAAGATTATAATATTGATTAAAATATACTACCACCTATTATGAGATGGGTGTCAGTTAATAAAGATTGGGTTCAAACCCATACTAGTGCTGATGACATTGGCACTAGGTGAAGCAGGAATATGTACTATATTTCCAGCTTCATATCCCTCGACTTGGGGGAAAAACAACAAAAAAACATTTTACTTGGGTGTCCAGTAACAATAGAGGCTGACCAAGGGTTTGCTGACCGAGGTTTATTGTATTATTATTGGAATGGTAGCTGTATTGAGATCTACAAGCCTTTAGTTTCTTCTAAATTTATTACTCTGCTGAAATTATAATTCTTAAACTATCATCCTATTAAATGATTTATTTTCTTAGCAATTCTTTCGTATCTTCCTCATTCTATTAACTTTAGTCTTCTTACTTCATTTAGTTACTATTAGATAATAGTCCTTAGACAAGATTTATATATCAACAGTCCAGCAATGAAATCAATACGTATTTCAATGATATGGGGTCATACACAAAGGGTCTCACATTTTGAAAATAATTTAGACTTCCCATGGATCTGGAAGTATTTCATAGTATGGTTTTAAATGTCAAGCATTAAAAGTTCCTTTCACCACTCCATCCTTAGATAACAGGAAGGCATTGTTTCCACACTTTTGTTGAATGAGACATGATCCTTTATATAGTGGGAAGAACTTCTGGGATTCTCTATTGTTTACATTACTTGGTTTTGGGTCCCTCACCCAGACCAGGTCTGCTATTTTAAAAGAATGTGGTTTAGTGTCTTTTCTCCTCTCTCAAAGCTTAGCCATTTGAGTCATTCGTATTCTAGCCTTACCTTGGTCTCTTTTAGGATTTATACGTCTGTGATTGATTGGTACCCAGGTTTTTACTAGCAGGGGGTATGGTTTTCCGAAGTGGAGTCGCACTGGTGTAAACCCTGTAGATTCATTGATGGTATTAATATATTGGGTCACCTTTTTGTGGTGATTCACCCAACCTCTGTGGTTATCGTGTATATATGTTCTATAGAGACGGTTGATTTCATTCATCACTCACTCACAGGAATTAGATTGGGGGTTCCAAATGGACATTTGTGTGTATTTGATGCCTTGCTTGTCAACCCATGCCTTCCATTCTTTGGAGGTGAAAGCAGATCCATGGTCTGATAAAATGGTCATAGGTTTTCCAACTTCATGGAACTGTTTTTTCTGCAGGACTCGAATTGCATTTTGTGAGTTGGCATTCCATATCGGATAAACACATCCATATTTAGAAAATACATCATAAGTTACCAAGAGGTACTGGTAATGCTTAAACGCTGGTAGAGGCCCATAGTGATCAATTGCCAATAGTTCATTTGGTTTGGATGGAATAATGGGAGTAAGATTGCCAGCATACGATTTGTTTGGAGGTTTACTTCTAGCACAAATAGCACAATTCCTAAGCACCACCAACACATGAGTATATAGACCATTCCAGTAAAACTGCTGCCTTAGTGCCTCTTCAGTTTTCCTTGGCCATAATGTCCTATTAAATTATGAATATGGTCTATTAAAGGGGGATGTAGGTTGCTGGGTACCAGAATCTTCCATGGATTATCATAATCTTTGGTTCGAAATTTGCAGGATTCTATTTCTGATCCTATATCGACCAATAGGGACCTTGGGATAGTGGACTTGTGAAGATTGTGACTGGTGGAGGGTGTCAATTATCCATTGGTAACTTGCTTCCTTAGCCTGCCAGTAAAGAAGCTTATTCAGTTCATTTTCTACCTCAGTGTTTGCTGCATTCAGCATTACTGTAAGTGGTTGATCTCCCATGGTTGGGTTTTCTGGGAGTGTCTGGGAGTGTCTCAATAGGACGGTGACTTAGGATATCAGCAATGAGATTTTCAGGCCCTGGGCAGTATATTACTTTGTAGTTGAACTTTTGAAGGGATAAGCTCCAACAGATTAGCCATTCGTTGGTTAAATAGCTACGGTTAAGAAACTCTAAGCACTTGTTGTCTGTAATGATGATGACCTCTGATTCAAGCAAAATCTGCTTGAATTTATTGCAGGCCCAGAGAATTGCCAGCGTCTCTTGTTCCATAACAGTATAATTTAGTTCTGCTCCTCAAAGGGTACGGCTGCAAAAACTGATTACTTGATGTTTACCACTTTTCCCCCATTTGGAATATGAGGGCTCCTAATCCCTTCTTACTACTGTCTGTCCTGTCATAGAAAGAACGTATAAAATCGGGGTGATGGAGCATGACCATTTTTAAAGTTTTCCTTAATACTTTCAAACTCTTCATCATGTTTACTTGTCCAGATCCATCGCTGGCCTTTCTTTAGAAGATTTATCAGATGGGGGTGTCTTGTGCAAATCCAGGGTAGAATTTGTGGTAATAATTGCACAACCCTAAGAATGACCGGTTGTGCTTTCAGGTGGTAGGCTTGGGAAATTTCTTGATGACTTCCACCTTGTCCGGGCGTGTCTTAATACCCTGTCCATTTACAATGTGTCCCAGGAAGGATATCTCAGGGAGGGCAAACCCTGTCCATTTACAATGTGTCCCAGGAAAGATATCTCGAGGAGGGCAAAACAACTCTTTTCCAGTTTAACTGTAATATTCTTTTCAGTGCACTCCTTGAAAAACTTCTTTAGACACCTTAGATGTTCTTCAATGTTTTGTGAGGCAATCACCACATCATCAACATAGCAAACAAGATGTTTCTTAATTTCTTCTGATAAGACCATGTCAATGCATCTTATCAATCCAGCTCCGCTATTGATTAAGCCAAATGGAACTCTGCTGAACTGATGAGTCTCACCATTGTATCTAAAGGCAGTATACTTCCGATCCCTTGGGTCTATTGTCATTTGCCAGTAACTGGTCGTAAGATCCAATGTAGAGAACACAGCCTTGTTGTTAAGTTGAGTGAATATTTCTTGGACAGATGGTGGAACATCGTGTTCAGGGATTGTAATGCTATTGAGCCTGAAGGCATCTAAACACAGTTGGATGGCACCACTTTTCTTTTTGGCTACCACCAAAGGGTTGTTATATGGTGATGGTCCCTTTTCTATAATTCCCCAATCCATCATCTATTCTATTTGTTGGTTGACTTCCTTTTTGTATTGGAATGGGATCAGATATGTCTTCATTTAAAAATAGTTTTCTACTTTGACTTTATTACGGTGCACATAACCCTTAATTTCCCCTGGTATATTGGAGAATACTTTCACATTGTTGGTGAGGATCTGGCGCAGTTGGTCTTGATCTTTTGGGGACATTAATGCTGATTCTCGAACTTTTTTCTTGATGAGCTCTAGGTCTGCTTCCTGAGCAATACACCCTACTCTCATGCAGGTATTAATATTCAGGCCTCTAAAAGGAATTTGTTCTTTCTTGAAAATCAGCTTGCACTGGGCATAATCTATTGTACACTGGTGTTGATATAAAAAATCTGAGCCTATCACGAAGTTATGAATCAACCCAGCTACAATCAAAAAGATGTGTCCAACTGTGGTGGTGCTGAGGGTCATTTCTAGCCAAACTTGCTAATTTTCTGTTTTGGTTTTCTTTCCATTAGCAAGTGTTAATTGAGCAGCCTGGGTGGGTAACTGTAGGAGATGTTTTTCCTTTTCCAACTGGTCATACCATCCTTTTGATATTAGGAAAACTTGACTCCCTGAATCTAATAGGGCATGAGTTACCAGGTTTCTTATTTTGATGTGAATGGTGGGACATGGATCAATGGGTGTCCCTGATAATGAGGTGTCTGCTTCATTGATGATAGTGGAGATGGGTTTTCTTATGACCCCTTTGTGTTCCTGAATCTTTTGTTGGGACATCATTGGGAGGAACAATCTAACGAGGTCCCTGAAGTTTTCCAATTGATCCTGGTATCTTCTTTTCGGCATGGTTTGGTTTTGGTCATAGTTTACTCGAGGTTGACTATTCCATCTCTGTGTTGCTATGGATTGAGTCAACAGGGGCTCCCTTCTTGGGGTTCTGTGTAAAAATTTCCGAGATCCATGGTAGTCAGCAAGTGTGCATTTCATTTACATTCGTAATCCTGCTTATCACCATTGCTCACTGAACTGCTTGGGACATGTCGGATTGCACAGTCCAGATGATATGAGCTTTCAAAAATGGAAATGCAGTGAGAGATCTGAATTGCTCTCCTTGATGGAGAAAAAACTGAGTGGTTGTTTCCCTCCCTCGATATTTTTCATGCGAGATTTGCTGAAGGATCTTGATGCTTCTCACTCCAGTAGCTAGTCAATAATGCTGCTTGGTATTCATCGAATGTTTGGGGTTTTTCATGCATTGACCTCCACCAATTCTTTATTGGGACATGTAGATAATGATTAGCAATAGCAAATTGATCTCCCTCACTTGCCTGGTAGAAATAGTTCTTTTAAACTATCCAGGTGGACCTGAGGATTTTCTCCTGGATCTCCTCGGAATACCTTGACCTGGATGAATTTGGCCAGATTTGGCTGAATTCCAGGATCAATCCCTGCCCAGGGATATATAGGTGTGCTAGTTGGGCGATCATTATTTATTCGTGCATCTATTGGGATCTCAATCTTTGTGGAACCAGTTGGGGTTTTCCAGTTTTGATCTTTGAGGTAGTGTGGTGGTGTTTGTTCTGGATCCTTTTTTAGGTAATGGAACGGGTTGAGTTTTCCCAGATCTGGGCCAGACATCTGTCTTTCACTTTCTAGGTTTCGAGTTTCCCATTGGTGTCGGGCTTGCTATTCCATTCCCTCATGGATTTTCTGCATATCTGTTTTGATTCTGACTTGTTTCTCTAGTAATTTGTTAATTGCAGTTTCACACTTTTCCACACTTGTTTTGGTCTGTTCACACCCCTCTCACAGCTCTTTGATATCTTTTGCAGCTTGCATTTCTCTTTCATATTTATCTCTGTCCTTTGGGATAGTTCTTTCATTTGTTCTTGAGTTCTCTCTGCCATCATTCAGCTTGACTCCTCATTAATTTGGATAATCCTCATCATACTCTGGAGCATTGCAATCACATTTTCATCTTTGGCTGGAAATACTTGTGCTGGTTTCATGTCATGGATGAGTGTAAAGGGATCCTTTACAGTGACTTCTGAAATTTTTTCCTCCGTGTTTTCTTCTTTCACTGGGATACTGGCATCAACATCTTCACTTTCTTTTTCTTCTAGGCTGTTATCCATTTGAATTTTGAAAAGTTTGACACAATAACAGTAATAAAGCTGATCTTAGAATTCAAAGTTGTTTTACTAGAACTATGGCTCACTGAAACTTTAATACAATCTTGAATGACTAGAACGTAAACGTATTTTTATCTTGGAATTTATATAATCACTAATTCGAATGTTTGCTTCCCTTACTCTGTCCACTCTTCTCATCATGCTTTACTGACTGTGTCCTTTCTGACCTGCCATACTAAGTTTCTGTCTGTTTTAAGCTGGATATTTAAATAATTGTTTCAACTTCAACAAAAACCTTTACTTTACCATGAAAATGACTGATTTGTTTTTTTTGATTCTACCTGGTCACCCTTGGTCACTCCTTGCCTCTGAAATGGACAAAAAAAAATCATTATTTTCAAAATTTAATACACAATCTTGTTGTTATGAATATTACATTGCTTACAATTTTATTACATATTACACCAGTTATAAAATTCTTCACTCTCCAAATCTCTTACATATCAAAAAAAAATTTTGTTGCCTAGAATTACCATGGTTATTTATTTATTTTGAACTTGATAACGAATTTATAATGGTAATAAGTACTCTATTCCCTACACCAGGGCGCCAGTTATCAAGGTCAGCAATACTATACCACTTACAGCTAGCTCTAATATATATATAAAAAAACAGGCATATATATAATATATGTACTTTTATCAATTGTTAACACAGTGTGCCATATGAATAAACATTAAATACATCTTGTGACAATCTTTTGCACATAAGGCTTATGGATGTAGTACATGGGCTTTAACATTTTTTATCAAACACATGAAAACACAAAACAAATTCATGTGTGCATATAAAATCAGATACAAAAAAGAAAAAAAAATTCTACATATGGTTGTAATACTTGGGTTTCAAAACTTTTACAATATATATATATGGTTGAAAAATCAGGTACTACAGTTATAGTTACAGTATTTGGATTTAAAAGAAAACTTTTCACACAACATTTTATGGTTATAAAACACAGTCTTTGGTTTTTGACACTCATGAAAAAAAACTTTACATCACTTTGACATCACTTTATGATTATTTTACATAGTTTGAGTTTGGTATAAAACTAACATTAAAGAGAAAACATTTTGCTAAACTTAAGAGCATATACATAAATTATTACATATCACTATGGATTCAAACTCAGGTGAACTAAATAAAGCTTTAACTATATTGGTCTGAGTATATAAAACTGTATCTGTGAAATATCATTTGGGGATGTGAATATTTGTTCAACTGTTAAATCCAGAAAAAAAAAAAAATGTACATCTATATATTGGGAAAAAGTTTTTCAAGCTTTTATGCTTGAGATACAACTTTTCCACACATATGGGTTTCCAAGAAAATATATAGCAATGCAATACATATAAAATTTTCAAACACATCTGTTCCTACACATCGCACATACACACCTATGTACATATATATGCAGCGCTACCATATACAAGTACAAAGATTTTACACACACATACATCTATATACCTTACATAATACTATACACTATTGGAAAAGAGAAAAAAACTTTGGAGAAAAAGTTGAAAAAAAAATCCATACACGTGTCAAATTCTTTACACTTTGCTTTAAAATAATCACATTATATACTCAATTAACAAGAAAAAAAAATTTCTATACAAATATTTCCGTTCTTAGCAAACATGGGAGAAAAGTAGAAAAAAAAAATTTCTACATAACAAAACTCTGGAAGTAAAAAAAAACTTACATATACATTAATATAGTAGTTCAAACTACTTTCATATTTTATACAATCTATTTAACCATATGAGTTTTCACTTTTAATTAATCTGTTTATCAAAAAAAAAAATTACAGACTATTGATGGAAAACATGGTATTCCTCTTTACTTTATTAACAAAACAATATTTGATTTTATAAAATCAATATGACACAACAAAATCATTTTATATTCTGGAAAATCATGTATACACCTGGGTCTCGTTTTACGCGATAGATAGGTTCCTCAGAAAACACGCGCAAACGAAATTGCACAAAAATAGACGTAACATACACTGAAAAAGGAGGGATGCAGTCTGTGATTTTACAAAATTTGCATAAAAGCAAAGCACCAATGTAAAATTACTTTAAAATTCGCGCAAAAAAAAAAAAATAAGGAAATAAAATATGACTAATAAAAAATTTCAAATTTGAAAAAAATTGATACAAGACAAACTTTTTTTAACTATAATATTTAATTTTATTCAAAATAATATATTTTTATGCATAATTTACAGTACAGTTATTATCGCTATTTGCCCACAAACACGTTCGGTTGCAAACTAGTAAAAAATCAGATTCTCATGTGATGTGATGTGATGTATTTGGCTTCTCCTTAAACAAAGTCAAGAATATCTCAGCAATTATTCTCACAAGAGGAAATACAACTAGTGCCAAGTTCACTCTCATATTGTGTTAATGGTTTTTTGTTGATGATGATGATGATTTTAATAATTGTTTATGAACTTAGACTTATGATAATAAAAAGACATTTATTCACCACTGCTGGGAAAAATTTAATTAAAACTAACAACTAAAAATTAAATTCTTATTTTTGTCTTTAATTTTCAATTCTGTTTAAAAATCAAATTTCGTTTTACACCACATTAATTTCAAGTCGCCCGTAAGTAAGTTTTAAATTGTTAATTACAATTAAAAATCAGATTTTAATTTTTAATTGTGCCCACTGCTATTACTGACCTTTTAAAAATAAACTTGTGGACACTAAATGATTAATAATTGATTACGTTCTTTTTTAAAAAACAAAAACAGAATGTGATTTAAAATGCAAAATTAACACGCACAATGTTTGAACAAATTTACATTATAATCTTGTAAAATTTAATATGTGTATACATAAAATGTGGAAATCATAATTTTAATTTCATTATTGCATAAAATCTTACTATTATAAAGCACTGAAAATATTGAAATTACTAAGATGAAAGTAGAATTCCAATAATGTGCTATTACTTTCAATATAACGTAAGTGCGCAAAATTTATTATTTAAAGTAATAGCGCATTATCGGAGGTCGACTTCCAGTGAAACACGAATCGCATAACTTCAAAATCATGTTAAATAAGTCCACGTAAAAAGAGACCCAGGTGTATATTAAATTATATATAGCAAATTATACACATACAGCTAATGAATTATTCAGGATGTGGGAATAATTAACAGGCTTCATGATTGGGTGTCCAAACTCGGAAAAAAATCCTATGTGCTGGTAAAAATATGTTTATCCATCTAACATGAGCTGGAACTCACAAAATGTACTTCAAACCCAGTCAATCTTGAGATTTAGGTCAAGGACCAGCCTGAATTCGAACCCACTCTCTAAGCTCCAGATCTAACACCTAATGAATAATATAATAGTGGTGGCACATGAGAATTAATTTTAATCCAGCTGACTAGCAAAGCTGAGCAAAACAATGAGACATCTATTAACTATGACTAAACTAAATATATATAAGCAGGCTTTACTTTTGGAAGTGGAGAAAAGAAGGAATTAAAGAACTACTCAAATAAGTTAGACAATAAAATATATTTTAATATACTGACAAATTATTATACATTTATAAATTAATTATATACATTAGTGTGTGCGTGAATGAGCAAGTGATTACATAGTGTCATTCATGCTATTATTTCTCATATGCTCTTTATTAGCTAAATAATATATTACAAATAAACACACATCTTTGGTGGGTCCAATATTAAGATGCCAATCGGTTATTAGAAAGAAGTTACATAAAATTGCTATTAACGCTTTGGATTACGGTTCTGAAACATGGTGACTAACATTATTTAGGGGAGCATTCTGAGATTCATTATACATATAAGATAAATTATTTTCACGCCATTACAGTCATGAAAATAAATAAAATACATTTGAAAACATTTGATTATATTTGAATCTATGACAAAATATTTAATGAAAAATTATTTTAACAATAGTAAGACGAACGCTTTATTTTTCCCAATGCATATACTCTTAAATAGATATATAAATTACGACGGTGAGATTGTATATGATTGAAATAAATTTAATCAATAAAACTAGAAGTAGTTGGCATATATATATATATTTTAAGCAGAGTGCAATTTTAATATTAGAGCATTAAAACTGGGTCATGAAGCAAAAGAAATAATAATACGAAGAAGTTTGCGGTGCTGACATAATAGCCTAAAAATAACTAAGAGGAAAAGGTCATGCTTCTGGATGAAAAATGAAATCTCACACCCCCTTCTTGGGTAGTGCTTAGAGAAAAGTGGATAGGCATGGCATGGCCCAGACTTTTGCTGGTATAACCGACGAGAGAGGCCTTTTATCTATGAAGTGAATATGCATAGCGTGTGCCAAACTTACGGGATCACCACCAGAGGCATTTTATACAAAATAAATATGATTCCGGATAGCTCAACTATCTACGGAATGAGATATGAGAAGAAATCTATGGGTTCGAACTTGTCGCAACCCCCAGATTAGAAGACTAGAAGCACATAATATATATATATAATACGAAGATAGGCTAAATGTCCATAACGCAGTATGACTCAGTATGACTGAATGTCCCTAATGACATGAAATATAATTTACTGGTTTAAAAATAAATGACCCCTGTTTGAATAACATAATTTAGACAAATAATACGCTATGCAGTTATATATATAGAGAAAGATTTTCCTAAATAAATATACATTAAAATTTTATCTAGTAAAAGAAACATTAAGATTTACTTAATAACTAAAATAGAAAATATTAAAATTTCCCTAATATGTTCAGATTTTATTTAGCAAAAGTAATATTAAGATTGACCCCCATCCCTTTTCTGCTATTTAAAATAAATCAATCCCACCTTCATTGATTTTATAATAACTGGAATATTTAAATACAATATTTGAAATTTTAAGAGTATGGAAAATATAAGAAGACTGGCAGTTATAAAAAATAATTAATGGGTCACACTTTCAGAATTGCATAAAAACAAAACATTTTAAAAGATTTCAAAGTGTTAATTAGCCAAAGTTCTGGATTCTCCGGGTAGAAAATCCAGAGTTAAACAAATATATTTTTATAATAAACCAACATAAAATGTTGACTCATAAAAAAACAAACTGGTGAACATATTAATTTATAATGCATTATATATATATTTTAAGAGGACGTTAATAACCTTTTCATGAAGGTTTAGAAGAAAAAAATGAAAGAAAAGATTTTTAGAAATTAAGCTCGCCAGGTTGTGAGATTGACATTTTAATAATAAGCAAGCAGATATATAAATCAAATAATAAATACATATAAATAAATGACCGCACCAAAGTTAAAGAAAGTTAAGAGCATATGAGATAGGATTAGATATAAAGAAATCATTTGAGAGCAAATTTACATTCACAGATTTATATAAAAAGCAAAGTTAAATAATACACGAGAAATCTTGATTAGTAGAATTCGAGATTAATTAATCAAGCTAGATTTAGTTTCAATGGTGGCGGTTTGGAAATAATTTACCTTGCAATTTTAAGAGTCCAATTTAGTAGTTGCACGTGCACGGCAATTGAAATGCAAGTACTTCGGTGGCAGAAAACTTCTATTAGCATTCTAAAGTTCTTTTTAGACCTTTCTTCATTTCAGGGCAGCAGGATATTATGGTAGCGGCAGAGGCTGCTGAAGAGTGGTGGATTTACTGCTACATCATTTTAAGTTTCACCGCGATGTTAACAATCATTTTCACTAGAGTAGCTAATCTCCGTGATTCAAAATTCAGTCATTTTATACTTTTTCTTTTATCAGTTGTTTTTGAAGATGCAACAGTAAGATAACATCCAAAAATAAATTCAAATCTATTTCCAGATTAGAAATAGATTTGACAACATGTTTTTAACAAAAGTATCTCTAATCTTAATCCCCTTTTAAGTAAAACTTTAATTAAAAATACCTACCCCAGATTAAAACAATAGTGCTTCCAACCCTTAATTATTTTTAGACAATTACTGCAGCATCTTCCATATTGGATTCTATAAAAGTTTAATAAAAAACAAGCAATTTAAAAAGAAAAAGTTAAAAAATGACGTATAATAAAATATTTAAAAAAATCAATATTTTGTTAGTAAGTTTTGCTCCTATATATATTTTTGAGTCGCACTTATAATACTTTAATAAAAAAGAGCTAATAATTAATAAAAAGAATTAATAATTGACAAAAAAGAATTAATAATAATTTTAAAACATGTTATTGAAACATTATATTTTATAATTTAGGTGCGCATCTCAAATATATACATAAAATATATATACACGACAAAAGGAGCGGGATGGAAAATAAGGATTTAAACAAAGGTTAGTAGGTAGAAACATGAAGCACAATCTTAAGCTAAGATTGACTGCTTCAATATTGTCTTAAAAATCAAATTAATTAGAGATCCTAATTTCTTGGTAATAAGACCACTATTATATTTCTATAAGAGAAAAAAGTTATTGGAAAAAAAAAAGAATATTGCTTAAAGCGTATTCAATAGGGTTGAAAGTCAGACATTTTGCTATTTATTTTAAAAATAAAAATATGGGTAGTGTTTATTAAAAAAAAAAATTGCTTAAAGCATATTTAATAAGGATGAAAGTCAGACATTTTTCTATTTATTTTAAAAATAAAAATATGGGTAGTATTTTTTCTTATTATTCTTATTGCTTCAATAAATGCATGAAAAAAACCAAACACTCAGTAAAAATCTATAAATGTGTCCTCTCAATTTTTCTTAATAACTAAATTATTATTCTTTAAAATTTTATTTATACTGTAATATTAGTTTATACATGCATAATATACCTATAATAACTATATTATTTTTAAAATTTTTATTTATACTATAATATTAATTTATATGTGCATACTATACATATAAAACATCTGTGTTATATATATATATATGTGTATATTGAAAAGTACTGCACATTTACAGATCAATAAAAAAAGACATTCTATTCTAATCAATATTTATCAACAAATGTGAGCTATTGTATGCTAAATATGTTTGAACATGAGTGAAGCTCGGAACAAAATATAGCATAATTTGTGACTGTATTATATATAACACTTTAAAATACAGAATATTTATATCAACATAAAATTTTCATATAGCAGTAACTGAAATAAAAGATCAAAATAAGATCTTGTAAATTTGTTTAGATAATAGCTTTTGCATTAGTGGTGTTACAGAGTAACAGTAGTCTATTTGCATAACAAATATAAGGTATATATAATAATTTAGAAAAAAAGAGCATTTGGAAATGAATGTATTGGCACTGCTTAAAATTTTTTTAGATAAAAAGAATAAATGGATATATAGTGGGTGCTAAATTGTGGTCAGCAAGTGAGTCTATTCAAAGAGAAATAGGTGAGTTTTTTTTAATGAAGTAAATTAAATACAAATTAAGAATATTTTGAGGACTACAATATA
Source organism: Epiperipatus broadwayi (assembly GCA_028023455.1). Classification (NCBI taxonomy): domain Eukaryota; kingdom Metazoa; phylum Onychophora; class Udeonychophora; order Euonychophora; family Peripatidae; genus Epiperipatus; species Epiperipatus broadwayi. The sequence continues at coordinate 386,802 of JAQFVV010012837.1, forward strand.
TGAATGAAGAATTATTTTAAAAATATTGTTTAACTGAAATATAAGGGAATTGAAAATATTAGTTGGAAAGATTCTAGAACATGCAAAATTGATGTGGAATTCATTTTTCTGTATTTATATAAGAAATAGCATACACAGGAAATATATTATAAGTACATATGAATAATATGGGAGGGGGTAGATAAATGAAGTGGTTGGAGAAAAAGAATATTTATAGAAAATAAATGTATATAAATAAAAAAAATTAGTTTATAAGAAGAAATATGCATTAAATATAACATGATATTCAATAACACTAAAGAGAAATTATTATTTCATATAGCAGTAGGAACTTTGGATACATGTAAAGAAAGCAAAAGCATAATATGAATTTTACCATAAATGTTTTTTATGCAGAGATGAAAGAATGTAATTTTTTGGGGGGAATATAGGATGCTGAAAGAAAAATAAGATAAGATATATAGGAAATGGAAGAACCATAAAAGTGAGAGATGCTAAAAAAAAAAAACGACTTTTTTTTTTGGAAAAATATGTATGATGAGAATTAATGAAATAGCTCTTATTAAAAAAAAAAAAAAGCGTCTCAGTATTGTATTGGCAGAATGATTTGGTAATAGTAAATTAATTAATGAGAAGAAATAGATGGATTTACATTGATATAGTTTCAGAGAATAATGAATGTTCGAAATGGCAACAGAATTTCTAGGCATATGATCTTCTTCTATCTACAAAACTTCAAAGCCTGTCTAAGAATACACCTTAAGTCATATCAGATAAGAACTGTTCATTGTAGCTATTTCTCATTTTTTGATAATTAGTTTCCAAAAAGACTTGACACAAGCTATCATTTAATGAATATTTCTGTAGTGTAATTTTCACAACACTATTCTCATGCAAGGTAGGGACTGGTTTCTATTTGCTTTTAACCCCTTGTGGAGGGGGGTAATCGTAAACATATAACCAAAGACATGTGAGTAAGATGTATGACCCCCAAGATGCACATATAATTTCGTGCAGAACCTGTACTTGTCAACAAATCTCGCAAATAACAAATAAAGGCATCAAGAAATTTCTACACTCTTTGCACAAATTGGAAAGTTGCCCCCTTAAATAATTGGCTCTAAAATGTTTCTCATCTAAACAATGCTCTTTTTATTTTCCATTTCTGAGAAAATATTTAATAGTTCTTGAAAATGAAGACAAAATTACCCATTAAAAAAATTTGCGTGAATAGGAGGGTTACATCCGAAATATTAACATAATTAAAAACATGACAGTAAAGTCTTAACTTACTAACATCTTCACAACTTAATTTTTATTTTACAGAGATTATATTAAACGAGAACAAGCATAATTTTAATTAAAAATATATATGAGTGAATATATCTCTACTAACGGATTATCAATATTAATTAAGCAATGTGCTGATTGGGGGAAAAAATGTCACAAAGTTACGTAAAAACTTATAATTAGCCTGTTTAATTTTTAACAATTTTTTTTTTTTTTAAAGATACATTTTACTAAAATTTAATTAAAACTGCAGCACGAAGGAAATGTGTAATAAAATTAATGTTACTAAAAAAAAGTTATTCTAACTAGTAACGCAGTTGATCATAGCAAATTTCGCAACATTTTCAGCTAATTTAAATTTCGATAATAAATTAGCATTTTAAAATTACGATTTAAAAAAAATAACTTTCGCAAAATAGCTATTACGTTTTTATATTAATAAGAGAGGGGAAAAAATAGTGGTGCCAAAATAAGTTATAGTGCGCATAATCCTCACTAAAGCAAACTACGCGTTTCTACCGATTAAATTTTATAATGAGTTTGACCTAAAGTGGAAGCAAAAAAGTCCAATCAAAATAAAGAATTGTTGACTCTGACGTCATATGGAATCTTCATCCGGGAAGTTAGATCAGTTCAAGATGGCTACGAATAGGACAAACTCATCTGGTTTAGAAAGTCAAAATTTAAACTCTCAAACTCAGGCTGACCGTTTGAAGCTATTATATCCAATGGTTAATGAAGAAGAGACTCCATTACCCAGATCATGGAGTCCTAAGGATAAATACACATTTATAGGACTTTCACAAAACAATCTTAGAGTTCATTATAAAGGTGAGTGATTTGGCTGCCTTTCTTTCTTTCTTTTCTTTTTTTTTTTTTTTTGGCACTGCAAATATTCCTTAATCTTTGTTGGTTCTTTATTCATAATTATTTTTAGATAAATGATTTTTGTTATTTTCTTATGTGTAATCATTTTTTAAAAAAAGGATGTTTAAAAATAACTGTTTGCAAACTTTACTTCTGATGTCTGCCACCTAACGCACAGTTTTTAGGACTATATTAGCTTTAAATCCACTATTGTTTATTACAAGAATTATAAAAAGATATTTAATTTTGTTGATGTAATTTTTATTATATTTAAAAACATTCTAAATTAATTTTCTGCTTTGCTGAGAAAATAAGCGTGAATGTTCCCTTATTTTAAAAAGTTCCTTTTACAATTACTTGACATTTTGTTGTATAAAAAGTTTGTTTATTGGAAAAAGCTCAAATAACGTTCTTTTTAATATATTATTTTTGTAAATAAAATGTTTAAATAGTACTAAAATATTTTGCATTAACTGCTAGAAGGTAAAAAATTTCAAATTGTCCTAATTATTAATCAAATTGTACCTTTATCATTGGCTTACTATTTGCAATAAATTCGTATTTATTTAAATCAAAATTTACAATGTCAATGATTATTTTAGGTTAATTTTTAAGTGGAGAATAATGCAATTACATGCAAATTTAGGGCTCTTCATTTATTTTGTGCGCATGTATTTAATTTTAAAATATTTGTATATGTACACTTAATATATATTTATGTTTTGTTCATATATATATTAATTACATATACTTACCAAATGTATGTGCATATATACAATACTGTTTAGGATTTTTTTAATCATCCATTACATTTGTTTTATTTTCAACGTAATTTTTCGGGCTCTCAAAACTGAAAAAAAAAAAATTACTTTGTTGCCCATTTATCGTTTATTGTCCCAAATTTTAATCCGTATATCGTATTATAAATTCTGTGTGGAATTTTATTATAAAAAATGTTAACATTTATTTAGGATATTTTTGAAATTAACATATATTTTATGACCGAAAGTAATCGTACTTCCGTAGAGTTTACCATTAAAAAATTTGACTATGTTTTATAAATTTAATATCTAATTGTAATGTGATTTTTTTTCTTTTTTGACTTATATCCGTACATTTATTTAATATGTTAATTATTATTTTTTTATATGTAGAAATTTATATATACACACGCACGTATATATAAATTAGATTATTTGTATTTTTATAAATAATTAAATTATATAGAACTACTGGAGAAATTAAACTGTTCACATATATTTGAATTTTATAATTGGAATATATCACTAAGTTAAAACGTAAATTAAGCCTTCGAAAATTATTATGATTTTTTTTGCTTCAAATTTTTTTTTAATAGTTTGGAAGCCTATAATAAATAATAAAAATCAGTTAATCTACCTACTATAATGATTATTAAATTAATTTCATTGACTCTTCAGAATAAAATCCTAATTTAAATTATGTTTCTACTAAAGCTATTATGAGAATGATTTCAAGAATTTAAGGCTTAAAAAAAGTACGAACTAGAAAATAGATTGAATTTGAATAATAATTGTTTTTCCAATGTATTCCAGCAGTCTTATCCATTTCTAAGTCTATCTTATTCTCTCCAGGAATTTCAAAGAATTGGAATGTAATAAAAAACAAACAAATAGAAAAAAGCAATTAAATGTTTGACTGAAGGTTTATGGTAATGGCATTACTTCAGATAGATGATGGAAATCGTCTGACAAATAACTACTTTTAACTTTTAAAATTTATTCATTATTATAAAAGTAGATATCTATTTTGAAATTTTTAATAATTTTATTTACTTATTTAACTTTTCTAAATTGAGATTTATGGGATAGTATTATTATTAGTAATAGATTGCTATTTTATCATATTGATTTTAAAAGTAATAGATGAATTGCATAAAGCAAAAATTAATAAGTACTCAAAGATTGTATTATTTTATAAGTGTTTTATTGGGAAAAGTTCAAAGGGAAGTGAATGATTGAATAATTATGTAAATAATAAAATATACTGAAAACAATTTGCTTAAGGAAATTGCAATTGTATAAACTTATATAGAAAGAGAGGGATGGTACCTGAAAAGTGGACAAGATTATATAGAACATTTGCTTTAATTTAGACAAAGTCATCGCACGTATAGAGAAACTTGTGCCAATAAACAAACAGAATTAAGAAAGAATAAATAATAGAAATTATCATTCTATTCCATTGCAGACAAAGCCCTTCCCCCTTCCAAAAAAGAAAATCTATAAGCTTTGTTAATGAAAAGGTGAAGTGGGTAATATTTAAAAGTATGATGCAGATAAAAACTAATTCACCTTTTAAAGAATATCTATGATAATTCAAAAATAATCAGAAATATATTGATAAACTGGAAGCTAGTTTGAAATTCAAAGAAATGTTGGATTACAATACATCGCTGTAATATTCATTACACTCAACTAAAAAAAGCAATGGATAAAATCAAAAAAACATCAGTTAGTGCATAGCATGAGAATAATTTATTAAGATTTGCAGATAGAAAAGTAATCATTGAAGAATTATAATGAAATGTTGGAATTAACATTAGAAATACAAATGAGAAAGCAAAATATAGATTATATATAAACATGACATTGGAACTTAGAAGTGGAAAAATGAGAAGAAAGAAAATCAAAATTGATGGATTTAAGCTGGAAAACTTAAAAATATTTGTGTACTTTGGAAATAAAATCACTGTTGACAGATTTCAAAATGAAATCAAACAGAGTAATTAGAGCAAGATTATGTTTACATATTATGGATAAAAAAAACCCAAGGAAATCAGATTACGAATCAAATTAAATATATAGGATACATGCATATACATTAGTATATTGTGTGGATGGTTTATCCAATAAAAGTTGGATAAGAAATTTTGGCATTTGAAAGGACTGACTATAGAAATTTATTGAGAATTGATTGAATGCAAAAAGTTTCCAGTGAAGAATTATCCATAAAAGTCAGAAAAATTTTGAAGATCATAGAATGATTGATGGATCAGTAACTAAAAACTTTAATTTTTAGAATCCTATATAATACAAATGAAAGAGAAAGTTTTCAAAATTATGAATGGACAAACATTGAAGAATAATGTGGAGCTAGTTTACATTTAATATAACCTTCTTTTAAAAGGTCAGCAAAACAAAAGAAATAATGAATAAAAGCATTATACACCTATGATAACTGAGAACATTGTTTCCTTTGGTGATTATTAATCTTGATAACGTATCTTTTTCTGGAATCAATAGTAAAGCATCTGTCTTAAAGATTTAATCTTAAACATCTGCAAAATTTCTTTGGACTGTGAAAAAAGTTGTTGATTTTACTTATCATATATCATGTTAGAATCTAAATTGTTGCCACTTGCTTTGTCATATTTTGAATATTTCATATACATTTTGAAAAAGTATACCTTAAATTACATTTTTTTTAAGATTGACGAAAGTAAAGATAGATGTGATTTAATTTGTAGTAGAATAAAGACCTGGTAGAAAAAGTAATCTTGCATAAATGAAATAATTTAATTAAAAATAAGTTATTAGAGATTTTAAAATAGATGTATTGATAAGTTGGGAAAGTAATTAAGTGATTTGTATAATGTAGCAAGTTCATTTCTCTGTTAATGAGGGAAGGGGGAGAGAGATAAGAGTGGCATAAGTTGTTTATTAATGGAAGATTAAGTTGTAAAAATTAACTAAAATATTGACTTGCAAAGTATCAGAAATTTATGGTATTCCATTGAATTATTGAAGTAATGATGTATGTGTATGAAAAGGAAATTGTTTGCATTTCATTACCCGGAAGAGATATTTTTTTTCCAACAATTATATTGTAATAATATGAACTTAACCAGGTGTGGCATAGTCATATTACAAATTGCTTTAATTAGAAACAGACCAAATTATTTTAGACATAATGAAATGAAAATAATGAGATTTTTTCAATTGATCTATAATTTTTTAAAAACAATATAATTTAAATAAAATAATTATATTTTTAGTCATGTAATTACAGTACATGAAATTTAAACATTTGTAAAATTTCGGATATCTTAAAAGTAATATGCATAACTATAAATAAATCATTTGTAGTGTATGAAAGAGCAACAAATAATTTGTAATTTCTTATAGATGAGGTGGAGATGAATTTTATATAACTAAAGAATATATTAGGTAAAAGTGTAGTTTCTAAAAATTAGAAATGAATTTTGTACTTAAAAAAAAAAAAATTTTTTTTTTTTTTTGAATTTGTTTAATAGTTTAATCTGATTGATTGAAAAACATCTGATTAATAGTAATTACCAGATTTAATTTTAGTTTGAATAAAGAAAAACAAATAAATAATGGTAATTATAAGATTTAATAAAAAAACAACAATTAAATATTAATTAACAGAAAAACAAAACGAGTAGAGAATAAAAAAATAGCAAAGAAGAAAAACTGAGATTTATGGGAAGAGATATTCTTAGGTATGATGTGAGCAAATTGCTGCATATAGGAGATAAAGAAAGAGGAGAGGAAGATAGTTGAGGTTTATGGGGAAGAGATGTTGTGGTGTTGGCAATTTGCTGTATATAGGAGATAAAGAAGAAAATATCTATAGAGAGAACATGCACATCAAAATTATTGTGTAGTGGACAAAATGAAGGAACCCATTAAAATGTGGAAGATATCAGTTATAATTGCTCCCTCTCAACAAGTAATAGTTAATTATCTTCAAAGAATACAGCTGTTAAAATACTTTTCGATACTAATATAAAAGCAGCTAGAATGAAAAATTTCTACATAATGGAAAGTAGGACAACAGTATGCTAAATCAATCAACATGTACCAGCTGAAACTAATAATGTAGCTATTCCAAAGGTGAAAAAATGCATATAACACTGGGCAACACATTTTTGGTGCCTTAGACCTCTTTCGGGGTATATTTGACATGCTGATGCCAAAAATGGCATAAATTTTTCCACATCAACTCCAGTTTTTGAGATAGAACATTTGCCATATACTGTTTTCACTCTGCTCACCCATAAAAAAATCTGGATAACTTAATGCAGTGTTTAAATTAATATCTTTTAAGCAGAAAAGAAACATATTAAAAACTAAAAGAAAAGTATACTACATGAAAATTTTATTTCATACCAAAAGCTTATTCGATACATAAGAAGCTCCCTTTGTAAGATTTACGATAGAGGATTTTCAGAACAATCTTGCATAAGATTCCAAAAGTAGTCTCCCATCATGTGAGCATCCCATCTTTCTTCATATCGGCCTTTCATTGTTTTTATAACTTGGTGAAATCTTTAACCATGCTATTCGCTTAAGTCACCTAGATTCTCCAAAAAGCATTGTCACAATTATCTCAGTTGATACTTATGAATACTAACAATGCAAAAATAGCAGTCATCAAAGTGATTTTTTTGGTTCCCTCCAAAAAATTGAGGCAGCTTGTCTTTCTATTTGTTTACTGGCACAAATAATTCCATACAAGTTTTGCATACAATATGGATCCCATGGCTTATCTCGATCTTCAAGCTTGATACCAAAATAACCTACATATGCTCTGTTTACAAAGTCAGAAAAGGTTTTTACTTGCTTTCATTGTGTATTCCCCACAATTGAGCAAAATATATTGTGGTGGTTTAGGCAAAACTTCTAGTATTTGATTTGCTAGAATGAAATGATATGAGTGGAAATATATTTACACCTATATTATCATAACTATTGTATAGTTAAATTAGTTACCTTTTATAATCTAATGTTTTGGACATAAAACTAAATATATAAACACTCTCACTATATCTATTAACTTGTACACAAAAATACAAACTAGGCCGCAGAATAATTGGAAAAATGCTAGAATTTAAATCTCTGTCTTTAAAATACAAATTTATATAGTGTACGAAAACTATGATTTATCTTCTAAATTTTTTGCATATAATTATATAATAAAACAATAAAAAGTGATTTTGTTATTTTATTGTTACATTTCTATGCCAGCATGCCTTAGTAAAAGTTTACAGATAGTTATGAAATAAAGATCATTATACATACCCACACAAAAAAAACTATGGGCAATTTAAATACATAAATTTTCCATTCAAATTAGAAAACTTGTTATGACATCTCAATTCTGCAGAAGAAATTTTTTAAAGAGTGTACTAAAATTTTATAAATTCAACCATATCTAAGAAACTAGAGCTGATGTGGTCTGGCAATGCAATTTTCTGTGTCCATACCTCAAATAACCCCAGGAATTGGTTTAAAAACAAAGGCATCAAGAAAAAAGAAATTGTTGGGCTGTGTAATGAGTCTAAAAGTAATGATGATGTAGTTTTGTTTACTCCACAGGAGAATACTTCATCAACTGCAGATATATAGCCTGCCTATTGAAATAGATTATCAACAGTAAGGAATCAACTCAAATCAATTAACCAATATGGATTTGTTCTTAAATGATACCGAAGACACAAACTGATTAGATTTTTTTTTTTAGTTACTGATGAAGACATAAAGGTATACCTAACTAGTAAGCTTGCTGAGTTTTTAAAGAAGTTGCGGTAAGATTTTTATATACTTATATGTAAATAAAAGGTCTTAATAATTTATAAAATTTTATTAAGATATTTTATTATATATAATTTTTGTGTGTGTAAGCATTGTGTTAATTTTCTTTCCTTTACAAATATTGACTTTATAAAATAAATTTATTTTATGTAAATAATTATTTATATATAATTTTTTTTAAATACTGTATTTATTTTGATATTTTGTCAAAAAAATGATTGCTGGTAAATTTATTGGAAAGGAAAGCTTAATAATGAAATGGGATATTAAAACCTATACCAATTTGAGTTATTTTATCAACTTTTTTCCAGCATAGGTGATTTTAAAAGATTTACAATAATTTATGAATATATAATTTTAGTATCCCTCAAATACATACATAACAATTAACCATAGATCCTGAGAATTTAAATGTTCTGAACTGAGAGAAAAATTGGGTAATTGAAGAAATCTATGATGGTGCTACTAGAAGGTAATATATTCGTAGGTGATCTTTTTTAGAAGAAAGTGGTTATCATTATTCAAATCTATCTGTTAAAATAAATACTTCTGGACGAATGTTAAGTGTGATCCTCTGAAAGATGATTTGACACATTGATGATCAGGAAATATAATTGGATATCTTATATAAAGTAGTAATGTAAATGACATAAGGTTTGATCATCATCATTAATATCAATTCTAATTATACTAAATTAAATTTAAGGTTTAATCAGTCTTCATTAAATTGATGACTCGCATGTTAATCCAAAGTTAATCTCATTATGGGCAAGATGTATTCATCTGTTTATATATATATGTATGTCATTAGCATATAAAACATGGTTCCTGGTACAATATATATATATTAGTAAAAAAAAAAAAGGCCTAAAGCTGTATGCTAAGTTTTACAATAAGTTAAATTTTACATTTAATTAAACTGTTATTGAGAGTATTACATAAATAGTAAATTTAAGCATGTTGATATTTGAGAACTATTGATGCTTAAAATATTATTTTATTCAATATTTTGAAGAAAAAAGTTGAAGGTTAATTGTTAAATCATATATGTTTAAATCAAAAGATATTAATAAAAGTAAACAGTTTACTTACAGGAAAGATATGGGAGATCTAAAAAGTGTTGCTTATCTCCTGTTTTAATATTTTTAATAGAAATTTCATTATTTTAATATGCATAAATATAACCATTGTTAAAGATTAAGTATTATCCTTAGGATATATTAGTCTTAGGATTAAAAAAGATTTTAAAAAGGTTTAATATTTTATATAACACATCAAATAGTTTAGATTTTTTTTTTAAAAGTAAATGATTTGAGAGTAATATTTTATAAAGTATTTAAGATTATTCTTTGACACTACATGAGAGATTCATTTAAATAGAAAGCATATAATATCTTTTTAAATTGAGTTTAGAAATACAGATAGTCCTATATATACATATATAAGCAATCTGTTCCTTGACTTTTTGTGCAAGTGAAACTTTATATGTCAGATTTTCCTTTCATGCACAAGTTTATTAGTTATGCTGCAGAATATAAACATATTTTTTAAATAAATAAATAGATACTGTAGTGTATCATTAGGATGATATTTAATCTAGATGAAATGTACAAAAAATGAGACTGTTTTGACTTGGACATTACATTTTCAGTTGGTTTTTTTTTTCATTTTAAATTGTCTGTAATTGCTCACTTATATTTGGATTTATGTAAGTTGTGTTATTTTTTTGTAAAAAAATATTTAAATCCCTCATTTTGTTTTGATTTTTTTTTTTTTTTCTAAATTTATATATCTAGTGAATTAATATATCTAGTGAATTAATAATATTAAATATAATGTGATAGGAAGATTGTTTCATTCATCTTGATTTTTTTAATGTTATATCAGATCTTGAGAATAATGGCTTGATTTGAGAAATTGAGTTTTTTTTTTTTTTTTGGTTCCTGAAAACAATATATACACAGTATTTTAATTATTTATCTTGGAGAGAATTTAAGCTAATTTAATATAGATAAGTTCAAATGGATAGAATGGAATATTGCATTTGAGATTTAAAGTCAATCATATTTAGTAATACTTTTCTGTTGAAGAAAAATCAACAGAATGATTAGCATATAATATAAAAAATTACTGTTGGAGGAAAAAATATTAAAAATATAATTTAATAAATGATATTCAAAAATTGGAATGAGTTATTAAAAAAAATCATAAAATTAATGTTAAATTAATAATTATTTTTATAAAGTGATATACAGATTTATTTTATTAAAGGCCAGTCAACACTTATACAATCCCAACATCATTAATAATCATCACATGATCACCATTTCTTATGCTTGCTCTTTACTATTATTAAAACACTGAGTGGCAATACGTATATAGAGAGTTTTGCCTGTTTTATCATTAATAATCAACAATTTCAAATTGCCATCAAGGCAAAATAATTACATATCTCGGGATTATCTTAAAATTATTAATAAAAAAACAGAATCCTGCAACTATAAGGATTATGTATAAATCTTGCTTGGGTTTATCATTATTATAAATGGTCTACTCTGTATTGAATTATATATATATTCGTCATTAAAATTAAACATTACTGAAATTCAAAAAGGTAAAAAATATATATATTGAATTTTTTTTGTTCAAGTTGATATTAGATGTGTGTTAAATATTTTCTTCTTATTTATCTTTATTAGAATCATTAATATTTATCATTTCTAAAAAAAAGTATTTTCTTTTCATGAGTGTTATCTTGAAAATAGGTTCAATGGCTTATTTAATGAACTTGATTTTTTTTTTTGTTTATAATTATTATGCATATATGAATTAAAGAATATGTTAAGATTGTGTCTTTAATTTTTAAAATATAGCTTTATTTCCTAAATTAGACTTTGTTTGCTTCATTTATTGCTTCAAGAATACAAAAAAATGATAAATAATTTAATAATAAATTATTTAGATGAATTATTAAATGAGTGCTGATTTTTACAAGGATGAAATTAGCATTGGAAATAAAAATGTACATTTTCATATAGAATGACTTTAACTATATGTTTGATTGAACTTAAATTTAGAGATAGAAGAAATATAAAGAATATATTGGAAAGATTTGTTGATGATAAAAGATGTTATAAATATTAATAATTTTTATTAGTCATTTGTTAGACTATCCAATAATGAATAATATTTTTGTGATGTAATTTTTACTACATCACTCTATCTTACATGAGAGTGATGTAGTGAAAATTACACTACAGAAATATTCATAAGTTATGAATGTTTAAAAAATAGTGTGAAAACAGAAAGGCTTGAAGAAAATTGTTAATTTGTGCAGAACCTGTCATTTAGCAGATAATTAATCGAAATACAGAAATCTACTGAAAAAAACAAACAAACCTATATTTATGTCCATTTCAATATTTTTACAGATATTACTTGGGATATCAAGAGTGAGTTATGTAAATAGAATATTTTATTAAGCATTGTCATTAGCTGACAGTATTTGTCAAACATAAGTGTATATAATAAATTCAATAAAAAATATTTCCAATAGTATATATAATAAATAAATTAGATAAAAAATGTTTATAGAATAGTCATCTTGCTCAGCTAAGTCAGTTATTATCCACACATACACCAAGTTTGCATTGAAAACATACACATTATTAGTATCAAATAAAGTAATAATTGCATTTAGGGTATTACAGTTTGTTTTATATAATGGTTTATGTTGGAACAAGTAATAAGGTTTATTTTATGCTATTCTGACTCTAGGCAGTAAAATTACAATTACCTATCTTTCGAATAGAATCTTAATTTTGAATTAACACAACTACTCAAGTTACTCTTCTCAATTACAACAGAATCTAATCATTGACATTTTTTTTTTACCATTTCATATATAGATCATCAGTATAAATTGTGAATGAGTCTTTAAATTTGAAATTATTAATACTAGTACTAAAAAAGTAAAAAAAAAAGTAATAATACTAGTACTATTCCATATCAATATTTAATAAAAAATGTGTCCCCCAACTCTTTGTTGATGATATATCTTAATACTTTTTTTAGTAGAGATTTAGCTTACAATAATTGTCAATCACCTGATTTCAATTTGATGCTTTCTCTAATCTAGTTGAGATCAAACATTTGTTAAGTATTCATAAATTGATTTTTTCATTCATGAAAACAATCAGGATAAAGATTATTAATAATTTTTATTAGGTATTCATTAGACAAGAAATTATCCAATAATGAATAATATTTCTGTAGTGCAATTTTCCCTACACCACTGTTATGCAAGTTAAGGACTGGTTTATATCCAATTTCAACATATTGTGAAAGGTTGTAATCATAAACATATAGCAAAAAAGATGTGAAAAAGATGTATGATCTCCAAGATGCACATTTCATGCGGAACCAGCACATCAGTTGGTCCTGACCACAATCTCTTACACATATCTTTTATCATTATTCAGGAAAATTACCACATTGTAGTAATTTGCTATCTATATATACTGAACAATGATAAAGATATGTGTAAGAGATTGTGATCTGGGTCAACTGATGAGTGCTAGTTCAACACAGAATACTATAGTAATTTGCTGTCTATATATACTGTGCAGTGATAAAGATATGTATAAGAAATTATTGTCTAGGTCAACTGATGCATGCTGGTTCAGCCAAATGTGCATCTTGGGGATCATATATCTTTTCATATATCTTTGGTCATATCTTTATGATTACATCCCTCCACAAGGAGGATTAGTATAAATAAATCATTCTAATTGTAATCAATTTAATATCAAGGTATGTATAGAAATGTTTTCATTTAATTTAATAAAAAAATATAATGGATACATAAATATACTATATGTTTAATATAATTAGTGATTTTAAAGGAAATAACCTATTTAGAAAGAAGGAACAATTATTATTTTTTAAAAAAATTAAAAATCTATTGACAATCAGTAAAGATTAACATCCTCTTTTAGAATTTTGTCTTTGCATTTATATAAAATGCTATACTTATAAATTGATTTTTTCAAAGTTATAAACAACTTTGCATAATGATTTATTGATTTAGACTATCAATATCCTATAATTCTTATATACCTCTAATTTTATACATTAAGAAATACAGAGGTATTTGTATTTTTTTTTTTTATATGTGTAATTAGCCACACTTATAAATATATATATAAATCACACACCATGCAATGTAATGTTGATGAAAAATGAACAAAAGAGGCAATTTAGTTTGAAAAGAAATCTTTTACTAATTTTTTCTTTATTGTTAATTAAAAATTGTGAAATTATATTTTTTTATACTAATATTTCATACAGTGTAAAATTAAATAATTTTGTGTTCTTGTACTGTTTTTATAATTATTATGTATAAATTTAGTTGGCATAATACATTCATTTTTCACAGAATTTGATCTGAAATTTTGCATTGTGTTTGCAAAATGCCAATTACATTTGAATCAATTTAGTTTCCAAAAGAATACAGAAAATTTTTCATTCAATATAATCAAAGCATTATACTGAATAAGTAAATATATTTTGTGAATGTAATTGCTGATTTTAAAGAAGCAACACACATTCAGAAATAAAGAATAATCAAATTTTTTTATGCAGAATTTTTTGATAATCAGAAAAAAAAAATTAACTTCAAAAGTAATGTTTTTTCTTTTAGAATTTTATGAAAATGATAATGACTAAATAGAAATAAGATTTGATTATTTAATTAATTTGATTTTAACTTTTTATTTTGGATTTTTAGAACCTTTGAAGAAAAACAAAAGAAACAAACTGCATATACGACAGTTCAAAACTTAAAAATATTACACAAAATATGTAGGAAATCTTCAGAAATATCATAGCATTGAGCAAGAAACAGCATAAAAGTTCCTACCATTTATACCAAAATTAAACAAAAATGAATTTATCTCAAGATTATATATATTATTAATAAAATAGCTATAGAATCACTTTATGACTTTTTCCAATTGAATTCTCCATATGTTATCTTGTGCCAGTTCATTAAATATTGAATATTACTTGCTTTGTCATCATTATCCACAAGAACACTAGATTAAAAAAAAAACTCTCAAAAATGATTTTTAGTGAGTTTAGTAGGCAGTTTAATGTCTAAACATGAAAAGTAAAAAAAAAATATTTGATATTTAACTTATTTATTTGATTTTTTTTTTTTTTTTTGTACTATTGAATTGAACAAAATAGGTTTTTTCAAATAATGAAAACATGTCAAATCAAGGAATATGATATTTGCAAAAGAACAAAGCCATAGGACTTATTCCAAATTCTTAATGTGAACATTTTTAGCCAATATTTTATCTATCAATGAATGGATCTCCTAATTGGTTAAATAGCAAGCCTGAATGCATAGAGTTTTTAAAAACTAAATGCACACTATCATTTCATTATGATGGTCATAAATCTAAAATATCATTATTATTATTATTATTATTATTTTTTGCAGTGACAGAGATAACATTGATCTTTAAAATTGGAGACATCATTTTTAGTTTGCTATTATAAAGTCTTTCAAGAACAATTATTTTTACTCTATAGATCTGATTAATCAGTGACCATCTGTTGGCATTATATGTGTAAGCCTAAGAAATTCATGTGATATTATTATTGGTATTGGGTTATCTTTATGGAAGTCTTTACCAGATCAGACTGATATTGTCATGATATTTTGACTGATTACTCATTGAAAGATTTGTAAATTGCTTAATTATGGCATTTATTGTTGTGTTTGGATGCACAAGATAAATTATACTTTCTAAATTGCAATTTAAAAAATATTGAAGAGATGCAAAAAATCCACAACTTAAAGCATGTCTGAAAATGATGTTTTTTACAGATTGATTCTTTGAATATATTTTTGATGATTTGATAATAAGTTAGCTTCCTTCTAGATTACTTTCAGAACATCGCTTTTAAATTTATTTTTAAATAATGCTCTAAGTTATACTCTTATATTTTAAACTTTAGTCATGTTAAATTATTATTTGCTTAACTTATATTTTGATTTTTGAAATAAGATAGGCTATCTTAAGCTTCTGTTGTGATTGATATCATGAACCTCAAAACTATCTGCCAGAGTATTGCAAGCAATTTATTGTTCATTCATTTAAAAAGTAGACTGAAATCTTTACAAGAATATTAAACGTTTCCCCCCAAAAGAATTGATAATTAAAAGCTGAGACAAATGTATAATTTTAGAATTAATGTATAAATTTTTTTTATTGATATTTATATAGCTGTTTGTAAAGAATTTATTATTTTCTGCTTATCAATTTTAGAATTAGATCATTCCTCACATTTTGTTGAAATAATTATGTTAGAAATTATGTTTAAAATTTAGATGTTAGTATTGTGGAATTTCTGGGTGATATAACAACATGCATCACTTACTCTTACTTGTACATTTCTTATTAACAATTAATTCAGTATTAATTATTACAACTTTTTGATTAATATTTAGTTGCTTTTTGAGTCATTGCTATTTTGCCTTATTATTTCTATAATAACCTGCATTATTGAAAAATGATCTCAAAACTATAATTGCTAAGATTATATCTAAAATGACTCCAAAAATAATCTCCATTTAGATGATTTTATTTGCCTCCCATCTGTAAAAATCATAACAATTATGATAAAATTTGTTTACGAAAATGTTTTGTTATAATTGCCATCATCTTTAGTCAAAATTAATTTTTCATTATCTGAAGCAGTTCTATATAATCTTTTGTTTTTACCGAATTGATCCTAATTGCGTTAATTTGTTTGCTAGGCTTCGAGATATCTATTTGATAGGAATTACTTACATTGCCCCATCTATTTGTTTTAGAAATCTTATTAAGAGAGCTTTCTTTCTTACCACAAACTAGTTAATTCAATTTACCTTATTATATAAGATTCCAAATTCTCAAAGTTTTTATATCTTCCAGTGTTGATTATTTATCTTTGAGTTGTGATTGAATTTTTATACAATGGAGTCTGCTATAACAAATTAATTGTTTTCAGAATGCCTTTCATTGTATTATCAAACTGTTGTATTTACATTGGAATACATATATTGAAAGGTAATCTGTTCCAAGTTCTTGACCTAAATCAAAGTTACTATTCAAAATAATTAAAATGCAAGAAAAATCAAAAATATAAATGTAGAAATATATATAAAATTAATTGCTACACATATTGTACAATTAGATTTTAATAAAAATAAAAATTCATTTTTTTTTTTTTGAAAGCATACAATTAAAACATAAAAAACAACTTACATATCCTAATAAAAATTCACAGATCACTGATTTCAGAACATTTACTCAATCAAGTTTTTTCCCCTGAATCTAGTTATTCATACTTTGGTGGCAATAAATTCCTTTGCAGGAACAGCACTTGTACTAAAAAATTTAGCTAACAATTTGTGAAAATTTCCACAAATGATGGTGTCTATTGGCACTATTACATGCAGTTTGATTTTGATTAATCCATTAGCAAAAGAGATTTTATTATTTTCATATTGTTACAATATAAATTGCTCAAGCGGGAAATCTTTTTCACTATCTGTGCATTTTTAAATTATTTTTTTAAAAAAATAATGTAGATTATTGATTTAATCATTTGGTTCTCGTAGAATAGCTGCTAAATCCCACTCGATGGCGTACTTTTCACGCTAAAATTATAAAATATGATCATTCACGGGCCGTTAATTATAATCATTTTGATGTGTTTTTTGTAATGCGAAAATAAAAACAAAAAGAAAATTGTCTTTTTTAAATATTACTTAATTTTAAATATTATTTTTTATTAACGTATACAAATTAAATGATAATAATAAATGTAAAATAAAATAAACAAATTACAATTTGATTCGTCTTTTTTAGTTTTCTTTTTATTAGAAAAAATCAATTTTCTATTGGAGATTTTTTCTATCGAAGATTTTGTTTACCGCTAGTTTTTATTTCAAATAGAATGATAACTAAAAGTAAAACTTGTTACGTTTAGGGTTAGGATTAGGGTTAGTTTTAGGATTAGCTATAGGGTTAGCTTTAGGGTTAGTTTAGGGTTAGTTTTAGGGTTAGTTTTAGGATTAGGTTTACGGTTAAAATAAAAAATATCAAAATCGGATTTTTGTAAATATTTTTTTTTACTAACATCTATAAAATAAATGATAACAATAAACGTAAACTATATTCAACAAAGAATAACAATAGTCTGAGAAAAGAAAGAAACTAAAACTTTTTTAAACAACGACAAATATATATATAAAATGTTTATAATATATGTTTTTTATGATATTTAAAAAAACATTGTACAATTAATTGTACTTTTCTTACTGGATATTTTTGTGTTAACGCTTTTTTTTTTATTTCAAAAATATACACACTGTACAATCTTAAAATGTCTCGTGGAATGTTACGAACAGTACGTTTCTTGACTCGTTACCTAATTCCAAATAACTTTATTCATATATCTCGTCAACATTTACTACTTAAAACTTCAATACACTACGGTGTAAAAAGTCTGTTAATTATTACTTTACAAAATCTGAACATTTCAATACTTTAAAATAAAAAAAAATCCAATGAAAACAACATTTCCTTCAAATTCAAATAAACACACCCTTTCCCCAAGCCGTAATCATTTTATAAACTGTGCGAATTCGTAAAATGTATTTGCTGCGTAAAACATACATGCTGTACTGCGATGTGACATAGCGGCCTGCAATCTGTAGCACAACAAAAAAGTTGTATTATAGAAAATGCAGGTTCGAAGGTGTCGGCCGCGGAAACGGGCATTTTTATGTGTTTTAGCGCGAAAACAGTGCCATCCAGTGGGATATATCTGCTCATCGACGACAAACAATCATTTTATATTTTTTGACACTTTTTCGGTCTCTTGATTAAAATTAATATTTGTACATATGATGAAAAGAATTTTAAAAAAGTTAAATTTTAAGCAATTACAAAAGAAAAATTAAAGCTCATAAAAGGTGTTTGATGTTTGCTAAAATCTGAAATTCTGTGAGGTCTTAAATACAGGTTGCTATTTCAAGCAATAGTGCTTGTAATATTTTCTCTTTTAGCTAATGGTGTTAGTTGAATTAGTGGTTTCATATTTAGTGCCTAAATTTCTATTATTTTTATTGTACTTGTGGAACCTTTTTTTTTTTAATGTTAATATTAGGAGCTTTCAAATTCTGCTTTTATGGCTATGGCTAAAATCATTACAAAATATATATCTGGGAAAATACTTCTTGAATTTTTTTAGCAATCTATTTTTTTATTTGATTCTATCAAAAAAATGCAAAATATTGCCATTTCAAAAAAGTATATAAAAATAAATATATATATCAATATTTTATAACAAACATTCATATAATATTAATTTTAAAATATAAAATATATTCTTATAACTTTACCAATATAAATAAGTGAAATAACACTTGTTTGTATGTATGTATTCTCAAATTATATATAAAAATTACATAGATTTAGCTCTTAGTGGAGCTAATATTCTTTAATAGCTTCCCTACTAGTGAGTTTTTTCGTTTATAGAATTATATTTTTTACTGTATGAACAAGATTTTTTTATTGAGTAGTAGTATAACTAAAATTTTAAAACATCTTTATGAATATTTTTGTGTAAATGTGAAGCCCAGCATATGTTAATTAAGGAATCCAAAATATTTATTTCATGAGCTAGTATTGCAGAATCACAGTGTATTGCATTTATAATATCAGGAAAATTTGGATATTTTTACTGTTAGAAATAGAGGGATAGATTTTTTTTCCATTTTTATCATACATTTTAAAAAATTTTGTTCTGTTTTTATAACTTATGTTTAGAATTATTGCAATATGAGCACTTAGGAGAATATTTTTTTTAAATATAATGTATATAACATTTTTTTTTGCTAGAGATAAAAAGGGTAAATGGATTAAATTGATAACTAAGTTTTAGCATTTAGATTTCTGACAGTCTTGCCATACTTTAATTTTTATTTATTTATTTTCTATTTGATATCAATATTTAATGACTTTTCAAATTCTGCTTTTATGAACCATGCTAAAATTATTACAGTATCATCTAAGAGAATTATTTTTTAGCAAAAATATAATCAATTTTATCACTAGAAATAAAGGGAAACAAACTAAATTGATAATTTAGTGTTATGTAGCAATGATATCTGCCACATTTATTGTGTAAATCTTAAGAAAATTTGTTCATTCTATTAATTATTCACTCACATAAACCTTAATTATTGTTTTCAAACTTATTGAAATCATATTTTTATTATGAAAGTAAAAACCTAAGAATAAATTACATATAGTTGGCATGTATTTTATTTATTGGTTTGTCTCATAAAAGTTTTAATTGTGCTTAGTTCAGATTTACCATAATATATTTTTTATTCTGAAGATGTTGGAAACTGATAAATGTTTCCTCATTAAACTAGAATTCCTGCATTGTGACTTAAGATTTCTCACAGAGCAATCATTTCCATTTAATTATTTTGAACACATTTTGAGTGAAGAAGTTTTTATTTGTTATACAGTTTATATATGAAATATTTTTTGTACATTTGAAATACTGGTTAATGATTTTTTATGGTTGTTTTTTCACTTTTGCTAAAAATGCATGTACTTTACAATAAAGTCATAATGTAGTTCAATATGTACTATGTTGTAATAATTCATTATTTGAATTTTTAATTTATTTATATAATCTTTTATATTGTAATTAACGTAATTGTAAACAAATTTTCATTTCAACTTCACAATAGTTTTTTTTTTTTTAAAAAATGTACATCATTTATTATTGTTGAAAGTCAAAAAATGTAATTTAAAAATAGTATTGTTTGCAAACAAAATGTAATATAAAAATAAAAGAAATCATTGTAAGAAATAAATTATTTTTGTTACATTTTTTTTACAACCTGGTTAAAGCAGTATCTTTTAAAAAAGTTATTGTTTGAAAATATAACAATGAAAATTTAGTTGGAAAAATCTTGGTAGTGAAAACACTACCAATGAGGGTTAGTAATCTTTAACATATTTATATTATCAAATGAATGCATTCAAGAAATGTTAGACTGGTAAATTGAATTTTAATGATTTGCTAAGGGTAAATACTGAAGTAGAAGATGTGAAGACTAAGGTTCTTGATTACATTCAGATGCACTCAAATTACCACTTAATAATTGACTGTTGCAGATTAGTTTTAGTAATTATAGCCAAGTTTTTTTTTATCTATTTTTTATTTGGATAATATATGTATGTATAGTCTTAATATTTTGAAATTTAAATGGAAAATAATGGAAAACCTCTATATAAACCATGTTAAATTACAATTGATGATGATGCTTTTTTATTGTTTATTCACAATGCTTTTTGCAAAGACTCTAAAATTGATAAATCTGCTTCGTAATAGATCTTTGCAGTCATCAGTTGTAGTCGCCATATTACTTTAATGTAATTGAATTTAATGCCAATTAGAGAAATAAACTGTAGAAATCTTAGGTGCAAACATAATATAGTTCTAAAGTGGAGAAATGTTTCATTGACTAATGTTAATTAAATGCAAATAGAAAATAAATGATGCTCATTGTTGTTATATATAATCTCTGATGCCTTGTGTATTCTAATCAAGATGCTCACTTTTAAATTTAATTTCTCATTTAAAAAAAGTTCATTCAGCAATATTATAATTTATGAAGCCACTCATCATTCACATCATTTTTTTTTTAAATCAAAAGTTTTACAGATGTATCATGAACAAAAAGTATAAACTATTATTAAAAAGTGACATTTCCCCCCACTAATATTATAATATAGTCTTATGTGGCATTTAACAGGAAGCAGAAGTCATAAATAGTTTATATTAAAGTTTTAAAGTAATGTTAAAAACATTTTTTATTAAATTATGTTAAATCAATTTTTAGATCTTTATAGATAAATTAATTAATGAGATTTTGAATAGTCATGTTTTATTTATCTTATTTTTAATGTTAATAATCTGAATTTAGAATGACAGGATATCTACGGGTCAATATTAGCTGTTTTTTTGTCCCTCATTTGATACATGTGTATGTTTGTGTTTAGATATATAAGGAATGGGGATATGTAGCATCAGCATAAAAGTTTTTTCCTTACTTTTCTCTTCATTTATAAGAATTTAAAACATTTTAAGAAGTCTTTCAGAATTTGTATACTTTTTTAAAAATACACTTTATTAGATGTGTACATGTATTACTGAGGTTTCTCTGATTTTATGACTCTTGGTGATTTTATATACAAAAATTAGTGAGTTTTTTTAAAAGAGTTTTCTTGGCATTAATGTTGATTTAACTTGCCATTGATTTTTTATTTGTAGAATTATGTCTATTAATGTGTTCCATTTATGCTCATGATTATATTTTCAGTCTTTGCAATTTATCTTAATTTACTGGCTAATAATGATAATGCTGCTGTTTATTATTATAGTACTGTATAATATTTTTCTTATTCTGACTCGTGTCCCATTTGGAAGATTCTTCAAGAGTTTTGTAAATTTCTGATTATTAAATGCAAGCTCTCTCACTGGAGGTTATAATAAAATGATACATCAAGATTGAGATACCATCGGTAAAGAGTATACATTTATACAAACACCTTTTTTAATCTAAGTATTATTGTAGATTTTTCAATAGTTATAGCATTAATTTAATAATATTAATTCTTCAATTTTATCTTATTAATAATTTAATTTTTGTAATAGATGCCAGTTAGTTGAATCATTCATACTATCGATTAACAAAATTACCAGTCCTCCTTTTCTTTTAAAATTTACCATTTCTTCTCTTAGTGCGCTAGTTGCTATACTGAACTGGTTTTTTTTTTTTTAATTTTGATTTTTTATCTGAAAATAAGTTCATCATATGAAAAATGTTTATTAATCTAAATTGCACTTTAATTAATAAACTTGACTTTCATATACAAAGTTCTATATATAGTTTTAAGTTGTTTGTTTTTTTTTTACTAAAAAAAGCTTATTATGATAGCTGAAATGTTATCATCTTTGAATGATCATACAGTAAAATATTTTTGTGAAGAACATTTGATATTTCATATTTTTGTTGGTGTTTAAATGCTAACATTACAGCAGCAATGTGTTTACTTTAGAGACGAATTGTGAAATTAGTTAAGAATTTAATTGAAAAGAGATTGGAAATTTATTTTTTTTATCTAAAATAAAGTAGTTGTGCAATAATTTGCTTAAGTTATTATTTATCATTGCTTTATTCTGTCGTTTTATGTATTATTCAAGTAAATTCATTTATAGCTCGTTTGCATTATAAGCTGTTATTAACATGAGTGTTTTTATTATTTATTTAAAACATTTTTGCTATTATTTATAAATTATTTGTATTTATAATCCTATTCTAGAACTACCCATTATAGGCAGGGATGATCAGTGGACCCCAAGTTCTAATGTCTTAACAAATTCCTCAGTTATTGGCCTTCATCAATGAGAAATATATCTTTCCAGTAATACCCTTATTTTTTTATACTATTCAAACTCCTCAAGCTTTTGAGCATAATCATGATAATATAACCATATAGGCTAACAATTACTATATGCAGTATTTATATATATATATCTGTTCCTTAACTGTATGCTAACTGTTGATATATTTAATAAAAGAATAATAAAAATCAAAATCATCATATTATTCTCTCAGCTTGTATCTTGTGACTTTTATATGCTTAAAATATGTGGTTTGGAAATAAATGATAGAGTGATTGATTTTTTTTTGTAGTGTTATAACTTTCTATTGCCAAAGTTATAAATATCTACAGTTAGCATAAAATGCACTTCCAGTTTCAGTATCATCTATATAGCTGAACAAGCAAGATGTTATAAATTCAATAAGGTGTAATTGATATTTTAAAAACATTCACTGCTGCATATGTACATGCTATTCTAATGGTCACTAGCCAAAAAAAAAAAAAAATTTCTAGAAGGTTGATTGACATTAATGTTCATTGATTACTCATATCTCCAATAAATGACTCTTAATTGGACAACTGTTCTTAATGCATATGTTAAAGTTAAGCTGGAAGTCATTTCATACTTTGGTATATTTATAAACTATATTATAATTGATTATTTTTAACAATAATTTTAAAATATAATAGTAAAAACATTGTGTACGATTTTGTTTCATTGAATTGGATATTCTCATCGTTTTATGTAAACTATTTGATTTCCAAACCACCCTTGATCCCAGTTAGTTTGAATAATTGACATTCTACTGAACTATATTTCTATTTTTTTGTTTTTGTTTGTTTAAATTTGGTATTGCATTCTGATGGTTATGCAAATCTAAGAATAGGAACTATAATTGAGATTTGTAGTTGGCATCTTTAAGAGGAATATAGTTTTTAAGGATTAGTTGTGAATTATCAAGGCTAAGATAAAGCATAAAATTAATACCTATAGATGTTTAATGAATTCTTTATATCATATTATAATCATTTTTTTAAGCAAATATAAATTTAATCAGTACACCAATACTCATCTAATAAATCTAGATTATTGTAGAGCTATTATTATCCAACTAAGAATAACTAGATATCTGTTTTTCTTATTGGTCTATAATATTCTATGACATCTTCCAATTCCCAATTGCAATGCCTCTCTGTCAAACTATACATCTTGAATTTTTTGTAAATTTTTTCAATTTCTTCATTTATTCCTTCTTTTTAACTTCCTTTTGAATGTTTCCTTTTTCTCTTTTCTGATAATATCCAGTTTAATATTTGTTTGGTAATCTTTGTTGAGATACCATGTGTACATGTCCATAACTTATTTTCATTTCATTTACTATAGTGTGATGAATATTTAATATTTCTCAAATTTATTTATTGGTTGTGCTTTGTCTTTGATTCTTATGCAAATCTTCGCTGCTAATCCATTTTTGTAACTATCAATTCACCATCCTTTTCTTTAACTGACATATTTCATGTGTTGATATTTTTCACTTCTGTGTCATATTTATCATCTATTGGCTTTTGATATATTTTGATTGCACAATATCCCATTAATCATTGCTATAGCTTTTCTATTCAATATATTATAGCTCCTGTTGTTCCCATTTGTGTGATCTTCATATCTAGAAAATTATTTCTCACATTTTTCAATCTGTTATCCATCTTCAATATTATATTCTCGTGTTTCTCCAATATACATGCTTATGTTTTGTTATATTTATTTCCAGGCTTCATTTTTTATGATTCTCTATTAATTCGGGAATCATATAGCTCAAAAGTCATCATGATCTTGGGTCAAAAATATTTGATTGTCAGTATAGTAAGTCTACAAAGTGCTTTATTATTATATAGAGAAACGGGCATTTTCTTATATTTCCGGTAAGATCTTGTTCTAGATAGGATTTAAATAATATTGGCAATAGGCAACAAAAGTAACAACTCTGTTTGGATTTCTTGATTATTTTTGTATATATTATATTATTTCTTAAATACTTTACTAAGAATTACATTTAGTTAAGCTCAGAGTTGGTTTACTCTAGATCAGCATTCGACAAACTTTAACATGAGGAGGCATTTTGTTTGAATCCCCCTCCCTTTCAAATGTAAGTACAAGGAAAGAGGTGAAAAATAGTTTCATGAAAAATATGAATTTCTGAATGGCAGAGGATATATTTGAACATTTATTTTAATAATAGAACACAATAGAATCTGTATATATCTTAATGAAAATAAAAAATTCTCTTAAAAATAATCAAACAAAAGCAAAAAAATATTTTGACAGTTTGATTTATTCACAAATTTCTAATACTTAAATATTCACCAAATACAATAATTACTACTGTGTTCTGTAAGGCTCAATTCAAGAAACATTGTAAAGTGCATTTTTCCTCTACTAGAGTCATCAAAATATTTATTTGCAACTTATAAGAAGAAATAAAAAATGTGTTTATGTTTATCATGATAAAAAGAGCTGCGAGTTTGGGGATTAAAGAACTGCATTTGATTAGTGAACCCCAATTTGCCGAATCCTGCATCTCTTACACTTGTTCTGCTAGTGATATTTAATTTTCTAACTATTGTTATATAGTAAGACCAATTAGGGCTTTTCTCTGCTATTTGAGAATTACTCTCTAGCAGTTAAATATCCTTCAGAGAGGCTGATTTCTTAAATTGCATTTTTTTAAAATATATGTACTATGATGATTGTATCTGCAATCCATCATATTCTTAAACTTAAAAAAAAAAAATACAATATTTTACATGATGAACATAGTTGTTCATAAGATGATGTATAATGCAATTAATATTTTGGAGATATTAATATTTATATTTTCATCTTGAACGACTTTTTAAAACAAATTTTAAATATATATATTTTTTGAAAAATTGTTATATAAGTTTATATTTGTTGTTATTTATTTGGTGAATGCCTGCATTATTAACTTTTATTTTAAGACTTGTTAAAGTATTCGTTAGTTAGAAGTATTATGGTTGTAATTATATGTTGGACTATTTCATCTAGTATTAATTGTTAAATATTTTTTTAAAAATTCAAAGTTTATTTAAATTTTTCAAATACATTTGACAGAATATAGTTGGTTAGATTGTCACCTTAAATTTACTATTCACGAATGTAAAGGTCTCTAGTTTGATTCCCCCGCTAATACTGCCACTGATCAGGCCAGCAACATTTGAAGAAGAAAGAGAAGTAATACTATGTAAGATGTATTATATACTTGCTTGTGTGCTATTACGAATAGTTGTATATATTATAATGTTGAATTTTTTCAAAACATTTAATAATTAATGTTAGGTGATGGAACAACTAAAATATCATTGTCTCAAACATTTACATGAACACAAATTATTTTGATGTTTATCTGTAAATACTAAGTATTGTTATTTAATACATGATTCCATAGATTTCTTATTTTAATGTAGCAACTCAGAAATATTTGTAATCTTAGCATTGTTAAGTTGCAATACTCATTTTCTTTGAAAATATTAATTTTATACTAAAGTTTATATATTTTCTTATTGAAAGACTGCAAAATGTATTAAGATTTTTTATTAAAGATTTTTGTTAATGTTTGACCCTTGTAGTTTTTAAATGTCATTAATACTTAATTTTTATTCTCTGGCATGGTTTTAAAGGTGAGTATTGTATTTTGTTTTGATTTTGACTGATTCGTTAATATTAAAAAATTTCTGATAAATTATGAGTTATTTGGGTTTTTTTTGTAGTACTTATGAAGTTGAACTATATTTATTTTAAAAAATTGTTGCACTTAAATGTTCAGTTAATTCCTACAGTGAGGAGTTATAGTAATAAAATACATAAAATGTTATTATTTTCATCCATTCAAGAATATAGGGAATATTTAAGCACAAGTTACACAGTTTATTGAAATGGAATCATAATGTCTGCTATATTTTGTTCCAAATCTCCTTCACATCCATCCATATAATATAACTTACATGTAATTGATAAGCTTTGATTAAAATAGAATACGTATTGTTTATTGAACTGTAAATGTACAGTATTTTTAACAAACAACCATATATAATAGATACTTTTGTTTTTACTATTCATATTTAAATTAAGATTATAGTATAGACAATTTATAAAATTAATAATGTAATTAATTATAAATTGAGGGAACACATTTATACATAATGTGTGTCTTCATTCATTTACATTCTCTTGAAAAAAAAAAAAAATCTTATTGTACTGTATTTTTTTAAAAAATAAAATGAATAGCAAAGTGTGAGGTGAGATTTTAACACACTTAGACAATATCCTTCTTTAATAATTTTTTTTTCTCTCTGGAAACATTATTAGCAATCTAGTTATCATCAAACAATGGTTTTTCTTTTTATTTTGATGTTTTTAAATCTGAATTTCCAGTTAAACTCTTCAAACTTTCTGGCACAATATGAGACTATTTTACAGTTCTTGTTCAATTTCATAAAACTTATAGCTTTATACTTTAAAAATATTTTATTACACAAAAACTGTACTTTATCAAAGCTAAAAATAAAATGTTTGTAATTTAACCTGAAAAAATGTTATTAATAGTTGTGATTGTGTATGATGCTCTGAGATGGAAAAAATATTAATTAACGCGATCATTTCCTGTGCTTCATTATAAAAAATGGCTGCTGCCGCATAATATTTATTAAATTTATGAATTTAATATGTTTATTTTTTTGCTTTTATTTTTTATTTATTTGCAATTTTTGGGGGGTTTTTTTTGATCGCATAAAATTGAAATAGTGTATATTGTTATAGCATTTGTCATGACTTCATTGTAGATGTAAATATATTTTTTTATGTAAAAAATATTCTTTCTTAATAAATCTCAATTCATAAGCTATTGTAACTATTTAAAATATTAATTTTGGAATCAGCAGAGTTAAAGCATTTATTTAATGTAAATTTTTTAAAACTGAATATATAAAAATGAATAACAAATATTTTTTGATAATAATTTTTATTAAAAATTACTCTTTTACTTTTTATATTTTGCATTACAGATCTTACAGTATTTTTCTTAAAAATAAAAACATAAATGAAAGTACTTAATAGATTTTTATTTTTTCAGGATTTGGTAGTATATCTCTATAGGCCTGGTGTTATATGTTTTCTGATTTTGTTTTATTTCAGTTGATGAAACTTTTACTTAAGTTTTCATTTGACTAAGTGATAAAAGATTTTTTTGAAAGACTAGTTGAAAATAGAAAAAATGACTTATGTATTGAGGATTATTGTGAGCTACATATTTTTATTTATTTACATTGATCTGTATATTATTATCTGTAATTATTTATTCATGTAGTATATAAACAGTTTGAAAAAATTGTAAACAAGCATTTTGTTTAATGAACTATCATATTCATTATTAAGCTAAAAAATAAAATTAAATATTACTTTTAAATCTGTATATAGCAGCAATTTATAAATATATTTTTATGAGCTAAGTTTTGTAGTTACTTTGATGTCAGGATTTAATTTTTATGAAGGAAGATTAATATTGTTTTATTGCCTTTTTTTGTATTTGTATAAAAGATGAGTATTAAGAAATTTATATGAGGTAGATTTTTCTCTTTTAAGAAAGATAAAACTGGGATATTATTTATCTTTTTATCTGGGATATTATTTATCTTTTACTTAGTCATTTGCTAAATTGTATTGTTTTGATAACAATGGCATTAACAGTACAAAGGAAGATTGAGGAGTCAGATTTATTGATGATATGATAATGAAATAATAAAATATTAAGTAACACTTCATTGATAACATTTTAAAATAAGTTTAAATAATATTGTTTTATTAACAAAATGCATGCCAATACATAATGGTTATTTAGCATTAAGGAATATTGGTAGTATATAAAGGCACACTTTGATTTTGGACATCTGATGTTTTGCTTTTTTTACTAATTTAAATTATAACAATATTTCAAAATTGTGTGTATTGTTTTTCTCTTTCATCAAATTTTATTTAATTTTCTGTAACATTCTTTCTATGCACCTTTTATATGCATTTTTTTATAAAATTTATTAATTTCTTCATTTCCTATTTTTTTGTCATTTTTTTTCTCCTTTTTTCTAATTTATTTTTCTATAGTAAGATTCTGTTTCAAAATTTTTATTATTAAATTAACCCCACCTCTCCCCCTTACACTTAGTTATCACTATTCCAGTAGTAGGTTAACCCTTTTTGTAATTGCTGTCCTTAAGAAAAAAAATCAGTTTAATATATCTATATTTCTAATTTTTTTGCATATTTCTTCACATATTTTCATTTTTTTGTCATATTAATTGGACACCAAACGTTTTATTTTTAACAGCTAATGACAATAACAATATATTGTTTCAAATCAATAATTTGCAATAAAAGTAAGCTTAAATAATTTTGCAAAAAAAAAAAAAAATGTGTGCAATCCAGTTGAATTCAAAAAAATAGTTTTTTTTTTTAAAGATAAATTTTGTTTTGCAATTTATTTTAGCAATTAATTTTAAAGTTATGTTTATTATCACACCACATATGGTCTATAATGTAAAATGCTTATATTTATGTAAGTTAATGATTAAAGATTCATTATTTTTAATATAAAACATTAAAAAAAGTTTTTTTTTTAAAAAAAAAGAAATAAGCATTTCACTAATTGTTGAAGCTTCTCAAAAATTGGAATTAAATATTTCGATCAATAATTTGATATTAATATAAAATTAACAAATGAAAAGCTAGTACAGTACTTGTATTTTTTTTCTAATCTGAATAACTGCAAAGAAAAAAAAAACAACTATTATTTTTGAACACTTTGCAGTGAAGTGGTATTTTATCTGAATTTTTTTTTTTTTGACTTTTAAGAATAATTTATTTAAGATTATATTTTCCTACCTTCATATATGCCAATAATATAGTCAAATTTTTTATTTAAATTTTTTATACTTCAGTCATGAATTATCTTTTCCCTAACAGATTAATATTGTTAAATTTTACATTAAAAAAAAAGGCTTAAATTTTTTTTTTAAAAGTGTATTTATGATAGAATTATCTATAATTTTTAATAACTCATCATATACCATGGTTTATTGCTTATATTTTAAACCAATCTTACATTTAATATTATGCCTATTGAGAAATGTGCATGCTTAGATCTGGTCTATTGTGATTTACCTTATGCCTTTTATAAAATATAATAGAAATATTTTAATCAATTTGCAATTTAATAATGAATAATATTTCTGTAGTGCAATTTTCACTATATCACTGTCACGCAAAGTAGGGACTGATTTCTATCCACTTTTAAAAACATATAATCATAGATGTGAAAAAGATCTGATTCCCAAGATGAACATTTCATGCTGCACTAGCACTCATCAGTTATCTCAGAATCTTTTACACATATCTTTATCAATGTTTAGTATATATATATATATATAGCAAATTACTAGTTTAATTGATGTGTCAAATGTGTCAATTTGCACTACAGAAATATTCTTTATTGGATAATCTTGTCTAATGAATGACTATAATAAAAATTGTTAATATACTTTCATTAATGATTTGTATCAAAGTTGTGAGGGAAACACATTTGTCACATCAATTAAATTATAGTAATTTGCTATATATATATATTGAACATTGATAAAGATATGTATAAAAGATTGTAGTCTAGGCCAACTGATGAGTGATGATTTAGCATGAAATGTTTATCTTGGGGATCATAGATTTTAGTAATTTAATTTGACATTTTCTTATTTATTAAATTTGTCTTAACAAATAGATTCTATACAAATTTAATCTGTTAAATATCTACATTACAAATTATGAAATTCCTTATGATACTCAATTCTCTCATTTCTTTTTATCTTTATTTATGTGAAAATAGATCTTACATTCAACTAATTGCTCTGATGATTGAAAAATGTTATAATTCTTATTACTAAGTCCAAGCTACTATAATGGGATATAGAAAAATTTATTACTTCATTTAATGTTAATTTGATGAAATTAA
Source organism: Epiperipatus broadwayi (assembly GCA_028023455.1). Taxonomy (NCBI): domain Eukaryota; kingdom Metazoa; phylum Onychophora; class Udeonychophora; order Euonychophora; family Peripatidae; genus Epiperipatus; species Epiperipatus broadwayi. The sequence goes on from JAQFVV010012837.1 coordinate 418,164, forward strand.
ATGTTGCTAAATATTTTTTGCTCTCTTTTAAGTCAAAATATTCTGCATCTCTTTCATTGTAAGAGCAATATTATCTTTATAGTTTGCTATGATTATATAGAACTGGTGATATACTCTGGGGTAAGGAAAAAATATTAACCAACATGACAAATGCATTTATTTCATTTTTTGATTTTTTTGTTTTTTTCCAGGAATATTACTGGTCTGTTATTTAGACTCCACAAGATAGAAACTGATATTTTATTTTACCTAAAATGAACTAGTGTTTCTTTACCATTTTACTTTTTGTAAAATTTTTGTGACAGTATTACAAATATGAAATGTTATAACTTTATATAAAGCCATTTTGGAGTTTAGAATTTTGTATTTTTTTTTATATTAAAAAAAAAACAACTAAAATTGTTTTGTATAGCTTTTAATGAGTTTCTTCTGACATATAATATAATCGAGTTGTACACAAACTTTTGAAAAAATCATATATATTTTTCATGATTTTAAAAGCACACATAGAATATTGTAAATATCTCATTAAATAATATGATTTACTATAATTGAAAGAATTTATTAATTCCTTATATTTGTAGACATTTTTTTCAATACATTTTTCTAGTTTTGGTTAATAAAATTATTATTTTTTCATTTGGTATTAAATTTATTATAAAGAAGAAGATAAAAGGTTTCTAAACAGAGATAAAAATATTTTAAGAATTTTGATAATATTTTCTATGGACTATTTCCTCCATTTTATTAAAAAAAATACATGTTATTTATATTTTTTTTACCTGCATTAGACTGTTAGTGTGAACAGTTAAATATATTTGAAGAAAGGATAATAAAATTTGAATTTTTTTAAAATCATTTAACATTTCAATTAGATGATGAAAATAGTTCAATATATAACTAAAAGAGATAAACATTTTAATATTTTGAGACTGAAAATATTGCATCATGCAGTAGACATCGTAAATGGACTTTTTATATCTTGAAAATTAATTATTCTAGGCATTTCTGTACATTGCTGATGTAACATTTTTTATTTCAGTAATCTGATACAAATGTGTATTTCAAGTTATTTCTCTAAAAAAAAAAAAAAAAAAATTATAAAGTAAGTAGTGATTGAAAATTTTATTCTGATATCTGTTTCAAACTTTAGAATAAATAGAAAATGTAGAACTTGTAATTCATGGCGAAAGAATTTGCAAAACTGAATTTTAAGGTATACTTTTTTAAAATAAAAAGTAACATAAAATTGAAAAAAAAACTTGGATTAATTTGAGATTGTATGGATAATATAAATGTTGATACAAAACTTGGGGTGAAAAATTTGACAATTGCAGAAAACAATTGACAAATAAGATTATGTAATTTTTTCTTTTCTTTTTTTCAAAATTTAAGAATAGAATATTTAAATAAATAAATAACAAAAAGCATATGCAAAGATAAGGATGTCATAAAATAAAATTATAAAAATCCATTATAAAGAAATTGTTTAATAACTAATTAAATAATAGTGAATGAGATAAAGATTCAGAAATAAATGATTTCCAACTTAAGGAAAAGTTTGAACAAACATCAAATTCAAAGTAAGCATTAAGTTGTCCAGAAAAGTTAAAGTTCCAATAAAGGAAAACAGCAGATTCAAAAACAAATAGCTATTGATAAAGCTGAATTGGAAAAAAAAAAAAAATCTATAATAGTTACATTTAAGAGTAAGGATTTTATAGTCTTAAAAAGGGAAGACAAGTAATGAGTCCTTATAGAAAAGAAAATATGTAATCTAAAAGAAATTTATAAATTAAGAATAAAATTTTCTTTAGTAAAAACTGGATTTTCAAAATTTGCTAATCTGCATCTTGCTTATGGGAATAGTTTCCATTCTTTTGTGAATTCATTTTTATTAGAATGTCAAATTAATGATTAATGGAGGAAATGAAAAGATTTAGTCCTAACTAATGGATGAAAATTGACTATTTATAAAGTTTAGTAATTCCAATATTTTAAAACTTTAATACATGTATACTAAGAAAAGCTTGTTTAATACTGTAAGGATACATTAAACTTACCACACAAAAAGCACCACACACACATCTTAAAGACTAAACCTACCAACAATAAAAAGCATATTAATTATATATTAATAATTTTATGTAAAATTGTCAGTTAAAATTATATTTTGACATCTTGACCATATTGACTTATAGATGGTCAAACTTCAAAAAAGCAAGCAATTTAAAAAAATCAAAGGAAAGAAATAACAATTAAATTTTAATATTTGATAATCCATTAACATTAAGATATTCAAATGACATCATAAGTGAAATAAAAATGTGAACTCAAATCAATACGAGAAACAATATATATGAAACTAGACAAACTAGCTTGCTCAGAAAAGATGAGATAAAAAAAATAAAATGAAAGATTTTTCTTCCAAAAACAAAAATGGAAATAACATTGGCTATTTAATATGCATCTTAGTAAAAATTAAATTCAAACCCACTATTCAAAACTATAAAACAACAGTCATTGAACTATCATATCCCCAAAGAAGAAGACAATGGGAAATAAGGAGAAAACTGTGTGCATCAATACAAATGAACTAAATATTTTGTAAAAAGTTACTTTTCAAATAGTGAAAATATTTTTTTACAATAATAGTGAATTTTAGCATTAAAAGTAAAAAATCATCCTAAGCTTACGTCGAGGCTTTTTTAAAACTAAAAATCCGCTACTAATTTGTAATAAAACTTAAGTTTATCAACATAGTTACATAGCTATGTCTGGCTAAAAGAGAGGAGACATCGTGGAGATAAAATTGTTAGTCATACGACCATAATGTTAGATTTGAATTTTAATGGAAGTCATCATCCACCCATTCATGCTTAATTTAGCATCAAAATATATTACAATAAACACCAAGGAAAATTCTTAGATTGAAAAGAATACTGTAGATGAAAGAAATGGAATTGCCATCCTGAATATTCAAACTGCATTTGAACATGGTATAGTGAATTTTAAATGAGAAAAAAGAGGATTTCCTAAAAGAAAATTCCTTAAACATTTGTCAATATGAATTGTCGCTAATTTAAATTTCTTTAAACTTCGGTTCAACTACATAGGATTAATATTATGTATATAATCTTTTTTTTTTTGTATTTTTTATTTATTCATTTCTTTCTTTTGATGATAGGTTAAATTTCATACAACTGTAACTTAGAATTATGTAGAGGGGAAGATCGGGAATATTATTAATTTCAATTTATTAATAAAATGTAGACATAAATACCCAAACTTGCTTAATAATAAATTTGGACCATTTGCAGACTAAAAGGTAAGACTATTATTTTACATAATATTAAATATCTGTACTAGGACAATTACAATGTTTGTTACAATTAATTGATGGGTTAGATCTGTGTTATTCGAAATATTTGACTAAAATTCTTGTATAATTGCTATTTCCTATCATATTCTCATATTAGGAAAAGATTCCCAAAACCTAAAATAATATTTACAAAATCCTAATCCATGGATATACTCAGTAAGGATAGGAATATTAATTAGTATATACATACAATTATTTGGATGAAAGATTTACATTTATTTTTGCATTATAAAATTTAAGTTAATAAGTTTGGATAATGTGTGATAACCCTTTGTAATGATACAATGGGACTGGATTGCCGGATGTTGGAGGGATGATCATGCTTATCCGATCTTCATTTGGTAATTCTACAACTCCCATTTTATGTTGAAATATAATTTTAAACAAAAGTTGTTGTTAATGATTTTATTAAATACTTATTATCATAATTGAAGTCATTGGTATTTATCTGCTCCACAATTCACCACATCATATCATATATATATAATTTGTGTATAAGTATAATATAATCATACTCTGAAGAAGAATCCATGCATATTTTTCCTGGGTTTGAATACCAGGACATAACATGGGCAGATTAGAGAGTAAATGAAAGGAGTCATATTAACTCGAATTTCCTTTCATCTAACTTTATGATTATAATGAACGGATTAAATTATTTCAATGGTCATAACGAAATATATACCCTCAATGAGAAAAGACTAGTCCTGTTACATATGTCTTTCGATTATTGGGCATGAAACACATGTTTTAGTATTACGATTTTGAACACACCTGCTTGTCCTGTTACAATACTTTAAAATACATTTAAAGATCAGCCTTTTCAAGCTATTGTGCATGCGCTTTTTACGAGTGTTAATAATAAATGAATACTTTCACTCCCAACACGAGATATAGTATTTATGAAATAGCAAAATGAATCCACTTGTTCTTTCCAACTCAAATGCTTATATATGGGCAAATCTTAAGTACTGGAAGTGAAAGCGTGAGGATAAACCAATCACTTTAAATTACTATTTACGATATCTGAATGAATGACGTCGACAAAATTATCTGGAAGTTACTAAACTTCACTCTCAAATGAAACTTAAACATATGTAAATAAGCAATTATTTTTATAGAGCTATGTTTATATTTGTAATACATTTAAAGATCAGTCTTTTCAAGCTATTGTGCATGCGCTTTTTACAAGTGTTAATAATAAATGAATAATTTCACTTCCAACTTGAGATATAGTATTTATGAAAGAACAAAATGAATCCACTCGTTCTTTCCAACCCAAATGTTTATATATGGGCAAATCTTAAGTACTGGAAGTGAAAGCGTGAGGATAAACCACTCACTTTAAATTACTGTTTACGATATCTGAATGAATGACGTCGACAGAATTATCTGGAATTTACTAAACTTCACTCTCAAATGAAACTTAAAAATATGTAAATAAGCAATTATTTTTATAGCGCTATGTTTATATTTGTAATACATTTAAAGATCAGTCTTTTCAAGCTATTGTGGATGCGCTTTTTACGAGTGTTAATAATAAATGAATACTTTCACTTCCAACACGAGATATAATATTTATGAAAGAACAAAATGAATCCACTCGTTCTTTCCGACCCAAATGTTTATATATGGGAAAATCTTAAGTACTGGAAGTGAAAGCGTGAGGATAAACCACTCACTTTAAATTACTGTGGTTTATCCTCACGCTTTCACTTCCAGTACTTAAGATTTGCCCATATATAAGCATTGGGGTTGGAAAGAACAAGTGGATTCATTTTGTTCTTTCATAAATACTATATCTCGAGTTGGGAGTGAAAGTATTCATTTATTATTAACACTCATAAAAAGTGCATGCACAATAGCTTGAAAAGGCTGATCTTTAAATGTATTACAATTATAAACATAGCACTATAAAAATAATTGCTTATTTAAATACTTTAAAATAAAAATGTTAAATATATCAACATAGTATGCTGAGTGTGCTTTTGTCTAACTGGTAGTCATATTCATAGCTATGGTTATTTAAGAGGATTGCAAGATTTATAGAATCACAAAAGTAGTATTTTACATAAAATTTGATTATAAAATATAAATAAATTTATTTAAAGGGGCCACTTTTTTGATAGGGGGACACAGGATTCTTTTTGTTGATTGCATGTTGTATATTGTTGGCAATGTGCTTTTGCATTTAACATTTCTTTTGAAAGCCGACAATACTGGAGGATGTGGGTTCAAAGCTGTGACCATGTTTAGACTCATGTTCAAAGAAAATACATTTATTATCTGTATTAGTTTTAGAAAAAGCCATATTTATTCCATCAACCTGCTCAATAAAAAATTCAAATATTTCATCCATTTCTAATGTGCTATTAGCCATTAGAATGGCTAGAAAAGTTAAAGCTCCAGTAAAGGAAAAATACCAAATAGAATGTCAGTTAACTTTGAAGATTCACTTGTTCTGTAAAGGAAATATTCTTTTAGATTACATAAAATCTTTTAAAAACATCTTCTGAACAGCCTATTTACTTATGTTCATTTAAAAGAAAATATTAGAGAAAATAAAGATCACAATTTTACTGATGAAACTATATTTTTTGCTGTAGTATTTAAAGCAGAAATTAGGACAGTTTATAATATAAAAGTTTTTTTTTCATTTTAAAATGTTTAAAGCAATATACTATTATAATACACTTTTTCCAAAGGAAATTTCTTTTCATCTGATATAGTAGTACTCTCATTAAAAAAGGGTTTCTATATTTTTGTTGGGTTAACCACTCAGTATAAAAACAAGGGAAAAAAATTCACTTCAATCTCTCAGATACTGAATAACATTTTTAACCAATCTAAAGAAATCAAATGTTTTGCAGTCAAGGTAAACCTCCAGAGCAATTAAAGTAATATGCATTTAATACAGTTATTCTTCTGCATGAATAATTGATGAATACCTTGAAGAACATTTTTTAAAACATTTTGACAAAGCAAATAATCTTTGTGAAGCACAAAAAAAAATTATAATTTACTCTCTCTTGACAAGTGAAATTCTGGCAAAATTCTATTTTTTTATTAATTTGGTTAGTGATTATGAAATTGAATATACTAAGGAAAGCCCCATATATTACAAATAGATTAAATATCTAAATTTTTTACCAGTTCATATGATCAACAGTAGTAGTTACCTTACAGATAACACATATTTTTGGTTCTTCAAGGCTTTCAATTCTATCAAAATAAGTTCTTAATAAGGATAAATTCTGGAAATGCTTTGCAAGGAAAATTAACACAGTAATTTTTGTTTTGATATAACTATATATATATATGAATTCATAATATTATTTCCAGGAGCTTCCATGTAATAAAAATATATTAATGATTTGAGAAAGAAACTCTGAGAAGAGTATTTGTTATTGTACTGAAATGTCAGCTGTATAGCTATTGTATTTTTATTATATGGAAGCTTCTGGAAATAATACTATGAATTCATTATTTATCCATGAGAATATTAGAATTAATATATATTTAGTGTCTTTATAAAGTATTTTATAATTTGATCTAGAGACTTTGCTCTATCACCATACATAAAACTTTCATTCAATGTGATTTACTTTCAATAATATGTACTGTCATTAGTTCGTACATTGAATTTCAATATTACTTTAAGCAAATAAAAATAAATGAAAAATTAAGATTCTATTATATTCAAATTTGAAATTTTGTCTGTTTTTCAAGAGGATTGTATTTTTAAAATTTAGTTTATATTATAATCTTAATTTATATATGAATATTATAAAGATAAAAAAGTGGGTTTGTCATACATATGTGTGTGTGTATTGAAAAATATTATATATTTGCAATTCATTAACAATGTATTTATTGTAATCAAAGCTTATCATCAAAACAAAATATTATTTGTGATGTATGATGTATACTATGTTGGGGGAGGGGGGGCTTGGAACAAAACGTATTGGATACATGGAATAAACAATTTTGTTCATAAGCTTGAAAATCTGAGTTAGAAAAGTGATTAATGTTGCTATGCAAAAAAAAAAAATTCCAAATGAAAAAGCTGTAAAACTGTCAATCAACAAAAATGTTATGCTGAATATCAGATGTTTCTGAGCCTTTCTGAAAGTCTGAGAAAGTAATGCCATGAAGGAAGAAAAAAAATTCGAGTGAAAACAAAAGTTATGGGATTTTTTTTTATTAGCATAAATTTGTTTGTGCTTTAAGAAGATTGTTTTAATTTTTACTATGAGACAGAAAGCGGAATCAAGAAGAAAAAAAAAATTCAAAATAAAGTTAACATAAAATGCAAGATGAGTCTAGGACTTCTGAAAAGCTGTAAAATTAATCGACTAAAGAAAATGTTATGGTAAAATATCATTGGTTGACATAGGGTTTGCATGCATGAGCTGTTTGAAGGTCTTTCTGAAAAGCCAAATTAGAAAGCTTACTAAGATGTGGAAAAAGAAATCAACCGAAAAAGTGAAAATAAAATGAATTTTTTATTAATGTAAATTTTTTATTTTTATTGTAGACATTTTTTTTTCCACCATGAGGCAGAAAACAGAATTAGAATGTAGTGTCAAGAAAAATTTTTCTTTTTGAAATGACAAATCTGTAAAATTGTCAATTAACTAAGGGATGTGGGTGTGCAAGATATTTTCAATACTGACTTAGAAAACTGAACAATGCTATGAAATAAAATTGCCAATCGAGAAAATGAAAGTAAAGTGAGTGCTTTTTTCAGATTATTTTAATATGAGATAGAAACAAAATTAGAATGTAATATTGAGAAAAAAAGAAAATCTAAATGAAGAAGCTGTTATATCATTAATCATCAAAGATGCCACAATAAACACAATTGGCTGACATAGAACAGACACAGGCACTAAATATTTCAGCATTTTCTCCAAAAAATTCCAAATCTAAGTTTGTTTTTGCTTTCAGATTATTTTAAATTGCACTTTTAAGGCTAAAAGCAGATTTAGAATATAGTGTCAAAAAAAAAAAAAAATTTTCAAGAAAGAAAATGGCAGATCAGCGAATTATATCGCTAAATCACTATTCTAAAGTTTATGGATTTTTATTTTATGCTTTTAAAATATTAATTTTAGTTATTATGAAAGTCAGACTGTACATTATGTATAGCCCTTAATTTTATATGTATATTTATATTTTTGTTTTTGTATTATGTTTTTCCTGTTTAAAAGGTTTGTTTTGGATGGTGACTTTGATCTAAGCTGTGGGCCTAGAATGGATGGCTACTAAATACAGTACATGTATTTCATTATATGCTGCATTGAACAATATATAATATACAAACTTTTGGATAGCAGACCCTACTGTGTAAAATTCAATTATACTTAGAATACAAACAGATCTTTATAATAGTGCTCCTACACTATATTAGTAAAATATTATAGTTGTTTGTATAATTATATCTGTCCAAAATATTATGTATATATTCTTAGCCCAAAGGTAGATTTAAAATAAGATAATCAATAATACACAATCACTGTAAATAGTATTTTCCATTCTCTTAACATAATTTATTCTAGTATCTCAATAGATATGAACTAAATCAGTTTTAATGAATTCTAAATTATCAAGCTAAATATTATGTAAAACTAGTTAAAAGTGTTTAATGATAGATTTTTTTCCAAGAAATTATAATAGATAACTTTTGTGTGTAAACTGTTATAGAATATTAATTACCACTTCTGGGAAACTAAGCATTTGAATAATCCAAGAGAGGAGTACAAAGAAAGAGAAGCGAGGCATTGAGGAAAAGTGAAAATGATCAAAGATAGCTTTTGTTCATTTTATTTGTACTCTATGATGATTTTCTTCCTTCAAAAACTTTATTGTATATTAGTTTATTGTGTTGTTTTATTCATCTTTTAATAAAGGTAAAAGATGGTGAGTATTTTTTTATTATTATTATCTTTGCAAGTGATGTGTATGTTTGTGTAATTAACAATATTTCTATTTTAAGGGAATAAGAGTAAAAATAAATTAACAGTGGAAACGCCATATAAAAAATGCATTTATTTTTTGTTCATAAGTCATGTTTGAATGTTAAAATGAATGTGCTTTATTATTATTTTCATTGTACATTTTGTTTTTGTCTCGATTTATATTCAGCCTTTTAAAACAAAAGGTTAAAACATGATTTTTATGTATCATACAATTATAGTGATTTTTAAAGTTTTTATAATTTAATTTACGCTGTTTTTATATGTATATTTATACAAAATAAAATCTGCCTTTAAGGAAATTGAGAAATAATTGACCTTAAATTTAAGTTAAAGAGCCAACTTTTTAAGAAAATTTTATTAGTAATTATAATTGTTGGTCATTTTTATCATTCTTATAGTGAGATACTGTTTTTGCATTGAGTGGTTCATAGTAATTTCGACCATCTATTGCAGATCGCCGTAAAAGGGACCCCAGCTTGATTCTCGGGTTGCGTAAGTTAATCTTTATCTGAAAGCAATTTATATTCACCAATTATTTAAAAACACTTTAAAATTCTTCCAGACTTCAAATTTTATTTTAAAACAAGCTATTTTTGTAGCAGTGCATAGGGAGTGAGTACATGCATTTTTTTTTTTTTTTAATGCTTGAGTTTTATATTAATTAGGCTTTTTTTTTCTTATGCCAGACCAGTTTTTTTTTTTAAATTTTTCCTAAAGCAATTATTAATTTTTTGCTTTCAAAATTTTAATTAATTTTTATTTCTACATACAATAAAAATATTAATTTTATCATTTGAAACATGACATTGAAAAAATTAGAGATCAATAAATATTGTTCATCATTTGATAATGTATTAATTATATACTAAGGGTATATAGAATATGATTTAAGATTAATATTCAGCCATTAGATTCTATCTAAAATTTGCATTAAGAATTACTAAATGCTAATTTTTTGTTTTTCTTGAACAGAGAGTGTTATATAATGTTGTTTTTAAAACAAGTTTAAGGAAAAAAAATTATAGGAGATAAGTATATTATCAAAACACATATATCATTAATCTAGCATTTTTGATTCTTTAGTCTATATAGATTATACATTTTTCAACATTAAGAATACTTGGTAATAATTCAATAAGATTTCATTAATCTTGTGGGTCCTTAAAGCATTTGTGTACTGTTGGAAACTAAATCAATTTAATATTTTATATTAGTAAAATATTTTTATAGTTATTAAAAAAATAAACATTTATTAATTATTCCCGCCTCCCCACTACCATCATATTTTCTTGTAAAATGTATATAGCTTATTTAGTTATTTGATGTTTTTTTTTTCTTTGCTTGTTTTTAGTAATATTTCATCAGATTTAGCAATTAAAGATTATTTATTTATTATAGTAAAATCAATTAAAGTAAATTTTTAAAAAAACATTAACATTAAAATTATTAATTATTTGCTTAAAATAAATGAAAATTATTAAATAGAACAATTTTGTTAAACTAAGGAAGATGAAATAAAAGCACAGCACCGATAGGTTATTGATTTACAGGTATTTATTAAACTATATATATATTTAAAATTTTAATATAAAATGTGTGCATATGAACTTCTTTATTGTTTATTTTACTAGTATTTGTTAAAATATGTTTGAATTTAAAATGAAATTAAAAAAAAAATATTCTTAGAGTAAAAAATAAAATCTGGCTGTCAAAAAAATTTGAAGGAAACCCTTGTAATTTTATCTGGATTTAAAAAAGTTGCCATTATATTGGTTACTAATACTATTCTATTTATATATCAATTTATTGCTATTATTGCATTAGTAATGTGAAATAATATATTTCTTCCCTAATGTTTAAAATAAAATACAAATATTTATTAACTTTTCCATGTTATCATCAATTAATTGTTTTCTATTCAACATATGGTCAAAAATGATGGGGAAAACAATATAATAAACATTTTATTTAATTAAAAAATTGGGTAATCATCTGAAATCCAGGCATGGCCGCTTGATGGCACTGTTTATGTGTCAAAGCACATAAAAATGCCGTTTCTGCGGCTGGCCTTATGACTAATACAATATTTATATTACCCATTGCAGGCCACTTTACATGACATTGCACAAAAATATTACGGCCTGTTTTGTGCTTCAAAACTATGCGTATTTGTTCTATTCATAGCTGATTACCGTATCGCTTGAGGGTGTTTTAATTGTATGTTGGTACAACTTTTCAAATCTCCATAATAAAGTAATGTCATTTATATTTAAATAATGTTGTTAATTACCAATAATTGGCATATGGTCCCCACCCTTCCCTAAAAAAATGTTAATATATAAAAAATTAGCAAAGAGTATGTTCGAACACACTTCGACAAAGCTCACACGCTAAGTCACGTTTCAGCGTGGAAAATATACAAGACCAATAAAATGTCTGAGAAGAACATGGCAATTTTTAAACTTTTCAGAATTGCCGAATACAGAAAGTGAGACTGTGTCCTTATTCAGGCACATAATGTCCTCCCAAATACCAGACTGTTTTTATACAGCAATAAATAAAAATAAGTTCAGAAAGTCCAAAGTTTGTGTCTTTTTTTTTTAATTTCATTAGAAATTGACAAGAATTTGGATTATCTTTTTTCAGCGGGGTTAAAATAAATTACTATTTTTGTTTACTTTTTGTTAATAATAACAAAGTATGACCCCCCCCCCCAAAGGAATTCAAATGAAATATAAATAAAACTAAAAAGTGAGAAATTGTTGGAAAAAAAAATTATTGACTTTTTGCTACAATTATTTATCTGAGGGTGGAGGTTTCAAACAATTTTTTACCCCCCCCCCCCAAAAAAAAAAAAAAAACAAAACACAAAAGTTACTTTGGATTTAATAAGAAGAAAAACAATTTGGTCAATCAAAAAAAAAAAAGGTAGAACAAAGTCTAAACAAGTCCTAAATAATTGTATTATATTTTTCGGCAGGGTTAAAACAAATGAGGTTAAAATAAATTACTATTTTTGTTTACTTTTTGTTAATAATAACAAAGTATGAAGCAGTTTATTGTAGAAGCCAAAAAAAAAAGGTAATTCAAACGAAATATAAATAAAAGTAAAAAGTGGAAAAAAGTTGTTTAAAAAAAAAAATTATTGACTTTGTGTTACAATTATTTATCCAAGGGTGGGGGTTTCAAAACCATTTTTACCCCCCCCCCCCCCACACACAAAAAAGTTACTTTTGTTTTAATAAGAAAAAAAAAATTTAGTCAACCAAAAAAAAAAAAGGTAGACCAAAGTCGAAACAAGTCCCAAATAATTGTATGATATTTTTTCGGCGGGATTAAAACAAGTTTTTTCATCGTGAAACAGTCAAAAGTTTTAAAATCAGAAAAATAAACACAAAGTTAAATTATCAAAATTTGTTGAATAAAGAAAAATGTCCTGTTAAAAAAACAACGAAAATGAATATAAAAATTTGTTTAATAAAAAAGAAATCATGTTATAAATAAAATAAAAATTTGTTTAATCAAAAAAAAAAAATCATGTTATATAAAAAAAAGTTGCGGCCTTGTAACGTTACATTTGATTGATTTTGTATAGTACCAATGCCATTGCGGCCGTTCCCGGATTTCAGATGATTACCAAAAATTGCTTTTAAGAATGTAAATATTTTAAAACAGATAACTGATAATCTTTTTTATTTTCAATTTTTTTCCTCCATTTTTCAATCTTTAAACTATTTCATTGTAATTAATAAATGAATTTTAAAGAAGCATAATGTGGAATAAATTATTGTGTAAAAATATTTTAAAACATTTTAATTGAAAGTCATACATACATCAACATATATACACATATTAACTATGCCATATGAAATAACTTTTTTTGCTGCTGTAACATAATTGAATCTTGATATATAAACATAGAATGAGTAAATCCATTTTTTGGAAAAACTTTATTGCTTAGTTGTTAAAACATCATAAAAATTAATTGTTTGAATTAAAGCATTATCTATCTGCATTTCTTATCAGTGATTTGATACTTTTTTTAAAAATTTTTATAATAAAGAATGAAAATTGAATGCTGATTTAAAAGAGTGCATTCACCACCATTTTGAATTCTAAGGATTGCCCAAAAACACTGCTAACACATCCAAGTGATAAATGACATTGACTAACCACATGGGGTCGCTTGGATGTAACAACAATGGTTTTGTATGGTCCTTAGAATTCAAAATGGTAGTGACCAGTCTAAATACTAAAAACTTATAACTTGTAAAATACGAATTTTTATTAAATAATGAAGTGCTGAAGTATGCGGGTTCCAAAAAATGCAGAAGTCTGATCAAACCAAGCTTATAATTTTGAAATACTAAAAGCTTATAACTTTTAAAATATAAATTTTATTACAATATATGCCTATAACATGTTGAAATAACATAAAATTGATCAAACCAAGTTTATAATTTCAAAATACTAAAAGCTTATAACTTCTAAAATACAAATTTTATTACAATATATGCCTATAACCATATATTGAAATAACATGAAATTGATCAAACAAACCTTATAATTTCAAAATATTAAAAGTTCATAACTTCTAAAAATACAAATTTTATTACACTATAAGCCTATAACCAAGTGTTAAAATAATGTAAAATTGATCAAATTAAACTTATAATTTTGAAATACTAAAAGCTTATAATTTCTAAAATACGAATTTTATTACAGTATACGCCTATAATCACATGCAAAGCATATTCATTTTATAATTAATCGGATCTTTTTCCTACCAGAAAGAAAGTGTGATGTTGCATGCTTTCTTTGTCACATTTGATCTCCTGACATTGATATCGGATCTACACTTGATCATGTGAGGTTCTTACAGGCTCTTGAAGTTGATATAAATCTATATATATATATACATTATTTTCTAGCTATTAACATCATACGCCTATAATCACATGCTGAAATAAAGCATATTAATTTTATAATTAATCGGATCTTTTTCCTACCAGAAAGAAAGTGTGATGTTGCATGCTTTCTTTGTCACATTTGATCTCCTGACATTGATATCGGATCTACACTTGATCATGTGAGGTCCTTACAGGCTCTTGAAGTTGATATAAATCTATATATATACATTATTTTCTAGCTATTAACATCAAAGTGACTTTTATCCTCAACAAATGAATATGGAAACGTGTAAAGAAACTAAAAAGAAATTTGGCCACTCAAAAGAAGCTTATTTTCCTTCTAAGGTTTTGGAACAAAATTTGTCTTTTATAGACAATTTCAAATCATGTGATCACATGTGGACAATGCTAAATTTTTATCATCTTTTTTTTGGTAACGACATGTGAGAAATGAAGCACATAACAGTACTCGCTATTTTAGACAATTATTCTTTCGATTAATGTTAAGATAAAATATGATTTATTATTAATTGTAGAATTAATATGCTTCAGCAGTTGTTTTTATGTTTATTCAACATTTACGTTATTTCAACATGTGGTTATAGGCCTATATTGTAATAAAATTCGTATTTTAGAAGTTGTAAGATTTTAGTATTTCAAAATTATAAACTTGGTTTGATCAATTTTATATTTATTTAACATGTGATTGTTTTAATTAGTATATGTGTCCATTATTTTTTTTTTCATTTACTTTTTCTGTCTAAGTATTTTAAATTCAAATTTTAGAAATTATAAGCTTTTAGCATTTCGAAATTTATTTGTTCCTCCCATTTTTTATATTTTAGTCATGTGATTTGATGAAGCATAGCTGTACGAAATTAGCACTTTAATTTTTTAATTATTGATATAAATTGCGATTTTGTAACGAATGATCATATCATGACCACATGAGGATTATTCATTGTCATTTATTACTTGGATATGTACAGTAGTTTTGGATGGACCTTAGAATTCAAAATGGCCATGATCATGCTCTAAATCGGTAACGAAAATTGTGTTAGTCCATGCAGCTTAATTATAGGTTTCTTTCTGAACTTATTGCACTAAGTCAGATTATTAAGCTTTATTACAAAATATATCCATTTTTAACATATATACAAACAAAACAAATTAGTTCCTGTTAACTATTAACTTATCATGTATATATAAAACTCATTTATAGAATTTAGTAACAGAAATTTGGCACATACTTGGTTTGATTATATTAAGATTTTCAATCATGTAGGTCATAAAACAGATCTTTGCAAGTTTCCTTAAACATTTATTATCTGCATTTTGCAGATAAAAATGTTTCGGTGTTTTTTGTTTATTGAAGTGAAAATGAATATTTTACACAAAATCTATTATTATTTCTAATTGGTAAAATAAAAACCTTAATCTATTTTGCTGTCATTAGTCAAATTTTTTCCCTGCCTTTTAAGAGGAATTTCCAAGACATTACTGAATGGTATAGTACTAATTAAATTTTATCCACCTAGACTCAATCTTATCATTTTTTGGAAAAACTTAAGAGTTAGATGATTTCCTAATTTTTGATTGAATTTTTTTAAGTCAGCATTTTTTAATGATCTTTTTTTAAAATTATTATATTTTCTTTACTGCAACAGTGCTTTGTAGAAGTCTGGTTTCCTAATTTTCTACTAACAATATCTTGTCAAAGTATAAAGGTTAATTCTCTTGTGCTGAATATTATTTTCATATTGGAATAGACTAGTTTTAGCTTTCTTTTTTTTTTGCTACTTTTTATCTTTTCTATAGATTTATTTTATTATTTTGTTTGGTTTTTAAAAATATATCATGAATTTTTCCTTTTTAACATTCTTATACTACTCTATTTGACAGAACGCTATAATGCTTGTTTTATAATAGCATGTTGAAACCGCCGGAGGGCATTATTTCTATATAGCGCACGGAAATATGCCATTTAGCCGACCTACCACTGCTATTGAATGTTCTATTTCTGATGCGTAAGCCTAGAAATAATCCGTTGTACGGGGTGGCTGCTGTATCTATTTCTGTGCTAATGCACAGAAACATGACATTTAATCTGCCGCAGAAGCTATCGTGTCAGCTCAGATTTGGGCTAAGCATTTTTGATGTGCGATCACATTTCACTTTTGGCTACAGTATTGTGTGAGGATGGCTGGAATTCCGATTGTCAAAACTATTTTCATATTCATTAAGATCACCTCCCCCTCTATCTCCCATCTTTTAGGAATGTATTAACAATTATCAGCAGAGTCTCATGCTTCCCTAGCCCACATTTTCTGCTCAAAAAATTTGGCAAGTGTAGGTGCAAGCGCGATTCGGATGAAATCACGATGTAAGTCACGTTTCTGCGAGAACAACTGCGAGCTTCATCAAATGGCTGAAATTGGAAACTTTCTCTGACTGATGCTGGAAGGGTTATCAAACAAAAGAGCTTGAAGCTGCATACATGGTGTTCCTGAACAGCCCTAAAAGTTGGTTTTAATTGCCGTATGTATTTATGTTTTTGGTAATTACGGTAAAAAGTTGGTCAACCTTAGAGTTCGAGCGTTCCATTCGGTTAGGAATTGTAACCCACCCCCCTTCCCAAAGTTTGAGCTTTTGGTTGTAAATGTTTTACCATTAACTGGAAATCTATTTATTTGTAATTTATAAAACCAAAAAATATAAAAAAGAAAAGAAGCTGATTTCGTAGAATACCCAACCGCCAAATGTAAGTAATGAGAAGAATAAAAAGTAACTACTTTTTAAAATTAATTTTGATTTATGTCCTTTTTTTTTTCGTTCAAAATTTTATTTGATAGATAGTAGTTTTAAATGGGATCAACAAAATCAAAACATACATACAAAAAAAAAACCCGGCCCCCAAAAAATATAAGTAATGAAAAGAATAACAAAAAAATTAAGTACTTTTTTAAATTTATTTTTTTTGATTTCTGCATATTTTTTTTTGTGTGTTCAAAAATTTATTTGATATTACTTTGAAATGTGATAATAAACAAACCTGGTGGCGGCCCCGGCAACATTATATTTATTTTTGTTTACAAACAAATCACACCCTCCGGTGTTTCAACACGCTATTATAAAACAACCTAATCCTTTTTTTTAAGACTTTTATACTAGACTGTACCCAGCTTATGTAAAGACCATCTCTCTTTTTTTTTAATTGGTTGCTTTAACAAATTATTTTAAAAGATTTGTAAATTAGACAAAAGGTTTTAATATTATATAAATAAATGTGAGAAATATACAATTGAGAAAAAAAAGAAGATTGGAACAATGCAGCTTGTTTGTATCTGGCAACAAAGTATTAATAAAACTAAATTTAAATTAAAATTTTTAAATATACCTGTTATATTTGATATGTGAATTTGACAGGGTTACCCTCAACTATAAAAATTATGGTATGTACTTCCTTCACATAAAATATACTTCATAATAAAAATTACGGATTATTAAATATAAAGGATGGAATTACTTTCTTTGCATAAAATGATGGTAATATAAATTACAGTTTAGTTAGGTATAGTTATTTATTTATAAAAACAAATTTAAAGTTTTTTATTTTATTTTCAATTATGAATTTGACAGTATTACAGACAAATGTAATAGTTTTCTTTAATTGTTTGTGAATTTGACACATGGCAACCTTACGGATAAAGTCATACATTCACATGGATTTTATATATATAGCCTAGATTATCAATTAGGAAATTCTTTTACCATGTAGTTTTTTTTTCATCTTATAATATTTACATTTTGAAATATTTTTTATCTTCTATATAGATGATTTTTATGCAGTTTACTGTTTATATAATTCTGTTTTAATTTCAGCGTAAACTGTTGTTTTTTTGTAAGACAAATATGGGAAAACTCCATTCAACATAATTTTAACTAACAGGGTTTTAAAATTAACATGAATTACTACTATAATGTTATTTATCAAGTTAACATTTTTTTAATGCTTTTATATATATAATGATATAGTTATTAAATATAAAAAGTTGATCAAATATACAAATAAATTTTTATTAATATTCTATTAAAATATGATTTTATATGCTTATAACTATTGAAGGAAGCTTTGTTATTCATATGCATATATGTGATGTTTGATAAAATAAATTTTTTTTTTTTGATTTTTTTTTTTAAAAACTATTTATTTTGAAGAATATATATATATGATTTTAGCAATTTATTAATTGAACTACAAAATGCTGTTTTTCATCTACTAATATTCTTTTCCAACTCATTTTCATAACTATAAACATAATTATATAAATGAAATTAATAAATTAATCTGCATTACTGTGGTGGAAGATAAAATAATGAATTTAATAAAACTTTTATTTTAATAAAATGAAAATGTTAAATAGCAGAAGTAAGCTTTTTCATAAGAAAAACAATCAAGTTTAATATAGTTCTAAAACATGAGAAAATATCTATATTTATAACTGAATTATTGTAAATAATTTTAATTCCTTTTTTAAAGTGCAAAGCTTAAAAGTTTAGAAGAAGCATGATTTTATGACAAATACAAACTTTTGCTTTGATTTTTATGGCAATAAAAGAGAATGAATAAAATATTTTTAAGTATTTTTTGATTATTGTAGCTACAGACAAATCTTTTAGCCCTTTAAGCTTTTTTTTTTTTAAGCATTTTTTGTCCTAAAAATGAGATTAAAAAAAATAATCTACATACTAATTATTCTAATGCTTTGAAATATTGATACTTATGAAATAAATAACATTTTCCCTATAGAATAAAAAATATTGCGATATTTCAAAATATGAAAACAAAAACATTGGTAAAATATTTGACCTATTAAATTATAGATATGTAATTGAAATTCTATCACTTTGGATTTGTGAAATAAATATCTGATGTATATGGAATAAAAATATAACATTGAAACTAAGATATTGGAATATTTTAAAATATAAGGGGGGGGGGGTAGAAATCGATAAAATATTTGAGAAAAGTCATCATCAACATTGTAAAATCTTTTTTATATTATGTGAAATATTTATAAAATCAAATGAAACAATAAAAAACATTTATTACTCATCTATTATATTGTACAATAAACAAAATAATGTTGAAAGTAAATTAAAAAAAAAAACTTCTGGAAGACAGACCTATTTTTATCTTCTGAAGCTAGGAAGAAAATAAGATTTTTTTTTCACTTTTACACAAGCTAATTAGACAAAGCATAAAAATCAAGACTGTTTTGAATACAGTCCACCTACAGTAAAATACAAACAACAGAATACTTTAAACATATTAATGGATACATTTCTAAAAATTTGATATTTTGCCTAAACATTAGCAGGAAAAAGCAGCCAAGTTTTGTGTGGACACATGTCCCTATTAGGCATTTCACCTGTATTTGAAGAAAGATTACACGTTAGAAGTTAAAATAGTGTATTTAAAGTAATGATTAACATAATTTGTTTCATGATTTATTAATTCTTTTAAAAACTGATGTTTGCTGATACATAAATATTTTTCTTTTTTTTTCTATTAATTTTTAAAAGAAAAAAAAAAAAGTTATATAACAAGTCTTCTTAAAAAATGAAATAATAGAAATTAAATATCTATAAATCCACTCATCATTTCAAACATGTTGGCAAAATATAGGAATACCATTACCTTTTATTATAACAGTATTCATTTCTATTTTATTTACTTATTTTTAAATTATAAAGAAGTTTTTTTTTTTTTTTGAGATTTTTGGTGAAATTATTTTAAAATTAATTGGAGTATTGTAATGAAGTCAGTAAGACAAATTTAACAGACTTTTGAAGAAATACAATTATATTGTGATATGTAATATTATCTAAGATCTTTATATAATATTGAGATTTAAAAAAACTAAAATCAAATTTTATGACATGTGCTTAATGCTAAATTATCATATGATGCTAATATTCATTAAATTTAATAAATTTAATTATTATTTTTAAAATATTCTTTGTCAAATTTTATAGTATTGTAATTTAAATAGTTATAAGTAAAATACCTCAAAAGGAAGTGTTGAGGAAATTTTTTTCTTAATAAGTCAAGAATTAATTAGACCATTAATTAATTAATTATCCTTTTGTCAGTTTTGATGTCATTAGAATATTGGTGCATAAAAATTATTATGTATCTATTATTCCATGAAGTATAATCATTGGTAATATTTGGTTTTGTTATGCTGAATTGATAATTATGATATAGACCAGGTATTTTCATTTTGTTTAAGAAGAACCACAAAGAGAGAGATGAAAAATAGATTCATGAAAAATATAAATTTCTGAATGGCTGTGGATATATTTAAACATTTATTTTGTAATAGAATCTGTATATATTCTAACGAAAATAAAAATTCTCCTAAAAAAATATTTTGATGATTCTAGGTCTTGTTATAGAATAGTAATTATTATATATAGTGAATGTTTAATTATTAGAAATTTGTGAATAAATCACTCAAAATAATTTTTTTTGTTTTTGTGTAATTATTTTGAGTTTGATTTATTCACAAACTTTTAATAATTAAACATTCATTATGTATAATAATTACTATTCTATAACAAGACCAAATTCAAGAACAATGTTGTAAATCACATTTTTTCTCTTCTAGAATTGTCAAAATACTTTATAAATCATAAAAGGAAATAAAAAATATGTCTATGTTTTTCATGATAAAAAAACCCCACGAGATTGAGATAAAAAAGTCTCATGCGATCACAAACCGCAGTTTACCAACACTTTGTATAAACTGTGTTAAATAGATTCTCATCCTTAATTGACACAATGCACTGATGCCATTTCTTTTCACCTTTTCTTCCCTCAAAACCATTTATATGTGAATATATCTATCAAACTAAAGAGCAGAGATTTCAGAAAATTTATTTGGCAATAGTCAAATCTGCATGCAGCTTTTTTTTCCATTTTCAATATTAAATATTATATAATTATAAAAATTTAATTAAAATCAAATCAGAAGTGTATGTACTTTTTTCTATCAAGTATATAAAATGGAAATTCAGTCATAATTCTTTTTTGTCATTTCCTTTCAGTCATTATTGAAGTTAGAAAACTTTTTAAAATTAGCATTTAATAAAATCCATTTATAGTATTTCTTTTGAGGCTAGATTCGAAACATCTCTATCAAAATAATGTAGGATTGAAATGTTTCTTAAAAATAGGTATTCTTGTTTTTTCTTTTTTTAAAGCAGCATCAAGTGTATACTTGAATGAAAGGCACATTTTAATTTGGATTAGAGAAGCATTGTGACAGGAAGTTGCTAATTTTGGTTCGGTGAATTTTTTTCTAATTCTGTCAGTCTTGGTCTTAGAAATCTCATGATTGAAATCTCATTGATTGCAGCAGTGGATAGAAGGGACTCAAACTTTCACTAGTAAAGATTATTTTTTCTGTGGTCTTTCCATTTTTGTTGTTGTTGTATTACAAGAAATTTTACATTTGTCAGCAGTTGCTTAGTAGATATACTGATTCAAAAGAGTTAACTCCAAATTAGAAAATTTCAAGGGATAGAACTTTTAATCTATGTTGTTAAATATTTCATAGCAAGTGGTAATGGGAAATATTATTTATATATTTTTTTATAAGGATTTTTTAATCTGGCCAACTTTTTTTAAAACTTCATTACTTAATTGCATGACTTACCACTTTGAATAAATCACTTCTAAGAATGATATTACTTGATTTATTTTGGCTTTGATATAAAGGATCTAATGATAGATTAGGAAATATTCATGAGATTAGGAATTAATTTGGTGTTCTATCTTTTGAATGCCTTGTTGTATATTGCTTAAAAAATGTGCAAATTGTTTTAATTTTTTAAAGTTTTCTCATTTATTATTTGCATATTTCCAAAAGAATGTAGTAATTGAAATGATATATGAACAAAGAACCTGGAAAAAAGAAGTAGAAAAAGAGTTAAGATGACTTTATTGGAAAATTTATAAAGATTGATCATATAGAAATTTATACTTAGATCTTGATTAATGTAAGAGGTAGTGGTGAATTAGGCCCAATGTGGCCGCCTGATGGCGTTGTTTCTCTGCAAAAGCACAGAAATATGCCGTTTACGTGGCCCAACTTACAGCCTATAGAACAGTACTGTTCATATTAGCTGTTAGTAGGCCTAGATGGCATTGCGCACTTTGCTTTGCGTCACTATGGAAATAGTGCACACTTCACAGATCGCTACTGTAGGATGTGAGGGTGTTTGGAATTCAACTGGCCATGGGTGTTTTTATGTGCATTGGAAGTAACGATTTTACACCTTAACCTAACGTACTATTACATACTAATAATTGTAATCCCGTCGCGCATTTCCCTACACATCTTGGAAGGTGAAAACAATTTCAAAAGGGTAAGTCCCAGAACAATTTCACATAAGTCATGCAAAAAAGCACATTTGTGGGAGAACAGCTATGAGAATACTGAAATGGCTATCATTGTACGTTGTTTTGGAAATCATAATCTTTGTTTTCTCAGACTAGTACATATATTGGCTGATCCTTTGGATTGTCAGAACCCATATACCAGCGCTATGCACTGAAAGCTTGTTTTGCTCAGAGTAGTGCATGTATTGGCCGATCCTTTGGATCATCAAAACCATCGCCCTTTCACATTCTAGTGCCACATGCTGAAAGCTTGGTTTGATAAGACTAATGCATGTATTGGCCGATCCTTTGGATCGTCAAAACCATCAGAGACCCCCCCCTACATTCCAGCGCTATGCGCTGAAAGCTTGATTCACGCTAGCACTGAAATGTAAAATGTAATTTAGAAAATAATGTTGGTTCGTAAATTTTTTAAAAATACTTTTAGAAATTGTCAAAGAACAGAAAGCAAAAAATTATCAGTTTGGTAGCGTTACATTTCATTATTTTTACAAGCAACAATGCCATCAAGCAGCTACATTGGGTGTAAGAAACAAGAACCATGTAAAATAATATTCATACTGAGTTTAAATATAAAATTTTTAATAATTGTATCGAGTATAATTTTAATGTTGTCATATTCATGGTTAGTCTGCTGAGAATATTAATGTTTTGCTGATTTGAATATTATTACTTTGCATTTGTGATCATTTCTCTCTTCACATGCAACTCTAGCAGCACTTGGATTACAGCTATGGCCATATTCTCTCTCGTGATTGAAAAAGATGGAAGAATTTAATGTTTCAGGCTAAATCTTAGATTTCTTGTACATTAATGAGGGTTGAGTCATTTTCGTTCTAAGATTCGCTTTACTCTCCTTATAATATATATAAGGATAGTCTTTTTGGCTACAGCTTATAGCATAAACCACATTGGGCCAGTCCAGTGTTAAAATTTTAAACCTGAAACATCTAATTCATTCTTCTTTCTTAATCATGAAAGAGAACACTGCTATAGCTGTGACCTGAGTTCTGTTAAAGTTGTATGTGAAGAGAGAAATGATTGCAAAGGCAAAATAGAAGAGGAGTAGTTTATTACACAAAATGAATATGTAATGAACTAAAAAAGTTAATAGTATTCAAATTAGCAAAAAATTAATGTTTTCAGCAGACTGACTATGAAAATGATGTGAAAACTTTGAAAGTATACTCTATACAATTATATTATTAAACATTTTATATTTAAAACTCTGTATGAGTATTATTTTACATTAATATCTAGAATGACAGAATCTGGAAAATTAATTAGATGTTGATTATCATATTCTTTTAACTGTCTTTAATCCAGATTATTTATTGACAATGTTGAATGGAGTGAAACAAAGATAGTTACACCATGTTTAGAATAATTTAGATCACTTTCCAATAGAGTAAATTATATTTGTAATTTTAGTTCCTTATTTGGAAAAATGTCTTCAGAAGGTATATTTGGTTTTTGAATTATTCTATAGTTGCCAATCCTATGTAGTTATTTTTTATTTTAATAGTCTAAAACATATAATTAAATTGTCTTATATTATACTATTAGGATGTCTATATATGATTTTGTTTTTTAATAATCTGCTATTCACCGTAATATAAAGTTGTTGTTTTTTTGTAGAGACTTCAGTTCACATGCAAATGCATGCCATTTACAATGCAAGTTACAGGAAAGCTATTTGTCTCCTCTAGCAGTAGAAATATATATATGACTATATATTATATATTTAATAGTTTAGTACAAAATATATGAATATTATTATATGATAAAGCTTGAATTCATTTATAAGAACTTAAAACACTGATATTTTAACTATATAAAATTTGCTTCAGTAAGATTACTGAGTGAGGTAGTCTCTCATTAATCACATATTTATTCTAATTTAACTTTTAATTTTCTTAAGCTAATGTAATCATAAGGGATTTGAACAAGACTTTCAAGCTCCCTTCAGCTATCTGTATATCAGTTGTATGAGATAGAGTGGATAGAGGAAGAGAGCTCAAAAGTGTGTATTCAAATGCCTCATAGTTACATCTAAACTCCAAGTATATAAATTACACTTGTAGTCAATCAATTATTTAGTTAATATAATAAATATATACATTGTAATTGGGAAACTTTTTATTATAAAGGAGAGAAATATAGTTTTAAATTTATCAACTATGACAGAATTAGCACAATATATTTTTAATAATATATGTTATTCAAAAAATAAATCAACATGTATAGTGTACTAAGAAAAGCTTATTTAATACTTTAACAATATAGTATGCTGAGTATGCTTTCGACTAACTGATAGTCATATTTATAATTATAGTTATCCAAGAAAGTTATGAAATTTATAGAAGAATCACAAAAGTGGAGATTTACATAAAATTTGATTGTAAGATGTCTATGAAGTGATTTAATTTTATTTCTCTTATTGCATTGCCAAATCTATATTAATATCATTTATGTTCTACTTTTTATCACCCACAACGGTTTCGATTGCCCAGCAATCTTTTTCAGAACTTTTATTTATATTTTCAAATCTTAACATTGCCAACAATATTCATGCAATCAACAAGAAAAAATCCTGTGTCCCTCTATCACTTCATTTACATCTTCATAATCTAATTTTATGTCAGTTACCATTTTTGTGATTCTTCTATAAATCTCACAACTTTCTTGGATAACTATAGCTATGAATATGATTACCAGTTAGTCTAAAGCATTCTTAGCATAATATATTGTTCAAGTATTAAACAAGCTTTTCTTAGTATACATATATGTATTTATTTTTCTGAATTACATTTCTTCGAGAAAAGTTAAAAAAAAAATTGTCATTACATAATATATGTTAATAGAGGGGAGCAATGATTTATTCACATATTTGATCAAAAAGTATAATCTAATTTTATTTTTATACCACAATATCTTAGCTGTATAAATAATCTTTATCTATGGGTAATAATTAAAGTTATTTGATTTTTATTTTTTTCAATTGACTGAACTAAACCAACATATAATCCAGATTCAACTATTTAATATTTTCTAGAATCCATTGTAGTTTTAAATTTTATATCTTGTGCATAATCATATTCTTTAGTTTAATAATTTATCAAGATTCATCACTGTTCAAACTTTGTTTTAGTCACTACATTATCGTACAGTTTGATGATCTTCTGTTGCTTTGGTAGCAGACAGTTTTGACAAATACAATTGTTCATTTCTTGCATCAAGACAATTCAATGACAACATTACATATTACTTGTATCAGGCACCATTTTATTTTAGATATCAGTTTTTTAAATTCATGTTCCTTGTTTTTATATTATTTATCATGTTTTATCTGTTGTTCCTATAAAGTTTTTAGCTAACTCTTAAAAGAATGTGTGTTTTTAATATTTTTAAGTAGCTCAAAATGAAATTAAAAATAATATTACTAATTTACTTGTTTGTTTGTTTTTTAAAAAAAAAAAAATCACAGAACAGTGATTAAAAATGTCTATAATCAAAATTGATTTAGTTATTCTTCAAAATTAATAAAGTCAAAAAACATAATATTATTTTTGAATGAATGAAAACTAAAAATGATCGAAGAAAAGGATAAAATCAGTTTTGAAGAATTTAATAATGAGGATCTTCAGCACAAATATGTGTTTAAGTGCATACAAGTATATTTATAAAAATATTTGTACATAGATAAATTTCAAATATTTGGCTTATTTTTGTTTAAATAATTGTCGTTAGGATTATTTTTAGCATAGTTTTTATTTCTAAAATAATTTTGTTAAATATATAATTTATTAACAAAAAAATAAAGAGGGGGAGAACTAAATTGATTGAATAGTAATGTGTTATGAGAATTAATGCTTAGGACTAATGGAAGAGCATTATACATTGCATTTGGTTCCAGTGATTTTTTTTTTTTGGATATTTATACGTGAATGCAATACTTTATGTATATAATTTTGATACAAATTACAAATTTAAGCTATATCAACAAAAATATTTAGCAAAAAAAAAAATTAAATACTATACACCCATGTATAAAGTACAAATATTAACTTTAATATTAAACCTGTTTTTAATACTAGAATTTTCATAATGTAATAAAATCAGGTTTATAAATAAATAAAACTTAGATATTTATATCTGATAATTTCATCAAAGTTTAAAAGGTAATAGTAAATAATTTAAACATATTAAAAAAATTAGTACATACATATATAGATACGATGATAAAAATATAGTCAGATGTCACATGACTTAATTTAATAAAGCTTGTAGTTCCCATTGTTAGATTGTTCATTAAATATTTTTCGCATATTCATTCTAAATAATTGTAATTTTATATAGAAAAGTCCTTGGAATTATGTCTTTTAATGTCAAGAAATGTAAAGTTACTAATTCTTGTCTTTATTTTTTTTTATGGTGATGAAACTTAATGTAATAAAACATGATAGAAATGATACTATTGTCTTTAATTTCAAATATATACAGACTTTGTAATTATTTGTGATCTATTTGTTATAGCACATAGCAGTTACAGGGTAAATTAAGAATTTTTTTTTATTACTAATTTTTAATTTTTTTGAAACCTATGTAATAAAATATCAGTGGGTTTTGAAATGATGGATATTGAACAAAAGTTTTCCTACAAAATTCTCAACTAGTGCCTGCTGACTTACTCCCCCCCCCCCCCAGTTTTTCTTTTCTGGTGTAAATTCAGTTGCTAAACAGAATACCAATTGATTCTTGTTATGAAATATTTTTATAATTAAAGTTATCCTTTATTCAGTAATTTTAAACATACTTCATATATTGCCCATTTTTAATGAAGAACTTAATAAATTAGTGTTTTATATAAATATTCATGAAAAAAATCAATATTTAAGATAGTAAAATTAAGTTATCTTTATTTGGAAGCTTATTTTAAAGATAAATAGAATAATGCAAACAGCATATGTTAACTTTGAATTTTTTTGTTGTCAATTTGTACTTTGAATTTCTAGAAAATACATTAGCATGTGGCAATCATGAATTTAAAAAAAATGAACGCCTTTAAAATAAGATTTTAAGATTAGAGTTGTAAAAAAAAGATATTTTAAATCATTTTTTTTATGTATCTATTATATTATTTTCTAGTCATGATTAGGATTAATAGGATGTCATAATATATATAATAATTACATCACAAAAATTGAATAGCTATTTTTTTATATTCTTTTTTTAAAGTAACAAATTGTGATTTGTATATTAAACCTGTCAAGTAAGCATTATGTTATTTTGGCATAAAAAAATTCAATTTTATGTATAAACAATTTTTAGTGTTAGTTTAAACATTATTTAGAATTTTGCCACTAAAATCATTTTTAAAAAAATTATTTTTAAGTTATCTTTAAATCCTTTTTTACTGTTTATGTATAAAGTATTTGCCTGAGGTTGGTTTGTGATTATAGTATACTAGATGTGATAATATGTTGGACTATTTCTGTCATTTATCATTAAATGTTAAATGTCTAGAAAATTTTAAACTTTATTTAAACTTTTCAAATACAAACAACTTTTTAGCAGTAACATACAAATAGACAACATGCGTTAGTAATTGCTCATTGTTTTGAGTATTATTATTTTCCACCCTTCTTCTAGTGTTGCTGACCTGACCAGTGACAATATTAGCATAGGAGTTGAATTTACACCATTAGATTCTTGAATATTGAATTTTAAGGCAATGCTCTAACCGAGCTATTTTGTCGAAAGCAAAGGTTGGTAGGAAAAAAAAATTGAAGGAATCAGGAGGATTTGAACCAACCCTCATAGATAAGTATATGAAGTTTCTATTGACTGTTGCCTGTGATAGACTAGATCAGTTAGTTAGAGCTTTGCCTTTAAATTCAATGTGCAAGAAACTAAAGATGTTAAGTTCGACTACTATTCTAATATTGTCACTGGTCAGGCCAGCAACAACTGAAGAAGAGTGGAGAATAATACTACTTGAAATGTTGTATAATTACTAACCTGTGTTGTCTATTTGTGTTATTACTAACAAATTGTTTGTATTTGAAAAGTTTAAATTTTTTTAGACATTTAATCGTTTAATGATAGATGATGGAAATAGTCCAACATATCACATTTTATATATGATGTATTTTCAAAATCAGACATAGGGAATTGGTCTTTCTTCTACAAAAAAAAAAAAGGGTTTTTTATTAAAGATTGTAACTGATAGAAACATGTTTTAAATGTGATAACTGCAATAACTCCACAAAATAGATAAACCAAGATAAGTTGTTTTTTAAATTTTTTGTATAGCAAAATGTTGGTTCAAAAAATTTCTTGACTTTGTTTAACCATTAAGAATTCACTTGATCCTCATCTATGATAGCTTGCCATACTTTATGCAACTTAATGTTTATTTCTTAATTACTATGTGCAGAAGTTTTATTTCCTTCATTTAATAATTTTGAAATATTGAAAAAGTTGAGTATAACCTGATAATACTTTTTCAGAGGTTATTGTGAGTGTGTATATATTTAACAATTTCATCTACTAATAATTTCTAATTAGATGATTATGGAATGGAAATATATTCTTGAGTTGCTGATTAGCATTAAATTTGTAGTGCTTAAAAATGTATTTTAAAATTAATATTTTTTAAAGATGAATTTCAAAATGCCACATCAATAAATGATAAGACCCATTATTAATTATCAGTAATATGAAAAAAAAAAGTGCCTTTTTAAAAAAAATGGATTCAATGTCTTGTTTTGAAATCTTTAAATTGTGTGAATTTTGTAAAAATAAAATGCTATATTATTTTTATACATTAATAAATAATAATGAAAAAATAGTCAGGAAACAGTAGCAGTATTATATATAGGGTAGCTCTAAAATTGAAGTACTAGAATAAATTATATTAAAGAGAGTGGCAAGTAATGGTAAACCACCATTAATTAATAATAATCAGATGGGTTATCTTTTGAGCATAATATTCCGTTGCATAGTTAATCTATCTGCCTTTGGAAAAGAAATACTTGCAGACATAGTTTACAATAATAATCTTTTAACTTAAAGGCAGATTTTTTTTTTGTAAAAATGTTTGTATGAGTGTGTGTATTCTTTTATGTTGTGTTTACACATTATTGTTTCTCTATTATGTATAAATGTCTTACATACCATAATTTAAAATGATCAGTTACATAAAGTTGACTAAAACATTTAAAATATATAATTTACTGCAGACAGTTTTAACTTGAGCATTAACAAATACTTATAATTACAATACTTTTTTTTACCAGAACTTCATTTAAAAAGACAGCAACAATAGTAGAAAGTCAAAATATATATTTTAGGCATGTATTTATATACCTAGATTTTGTAAATTTAAGGAAAAAAGAGAGGTCTAACTTTATAATGTCTGCAATCATTGCAATAAATTAAAAGATAGATCTTAATAAACAAAAACATTGGGTTAAATCGTCATACCTTTTTGAAGTTTATCAAGATATGAAATAAAGATTTTAAATTCTGAATTTATGCCAAGTGTTCACAAATTGAAGGCAAGGCTTAATTTTTAAATTCAATGCCCTCTCTGATAGTAATTATCCATGTCATTATATATACATTAATTAAAAACAAATATACACAGATAATTTGGATCTCCATCATTTGGCAACTTCTATTAAATGCTAAAATTTGCTTAACATTTTATTTGAGTTTGAATACAAAATTCAGTAAAAAAAAAAAAAAAATCCTGTATACTGAATAAATTAATACAATGATGTATTTAAAAATAAAATTACTAAAAAAAGATAATTTACAATATATATAAATAAAGGAAGTAAATGTATATATAAATTTATACCCTAAATAACAACCACCATGTATCTATTGCCTTTTCTTTTATCTAAGTTAAAAAAAAAAAAAACACCCTCTACTGCTTAATAATAAATTAAAGATTGGATTGAGAGGGGGGGGGGTCTTGTATATATAATATTTTGCTGATAAATTCTTAAAGCATTGATAAGAAATAATTACCAATATACTACAAAGAATTTTAAATATGACTTACTAAATGGGGATTTCATATTTTGGAAAGTGAGGAACATGCTTCCTTTGTATCTTTCTTTTTTTTGTCACCTGTTTATCAATTATCAACAAGTATTTGTAGTGATCATTAGATAATTAAAATAAAAAAAAGTGATGAAGAAAGAAATAGAAAAAAAATTGAGTCAGCAAAAAAAAAAAAATGTTGTTTGATTTATATACTAATTATAATTTTATACTTGGACAACAATTTGGAATAAAAGACTATAGAATGTTAATTGCATTCATTATGAATACTTGACTTTTTTTTTCATTAGAAATGTGTTCTTATCTTTTGGATTGATAAAACATAGCATAATATTTGTGTAAATTTTAATTTTACTATATTGACAACTAATAGACGACAAGAAATCAAAAAATAAATGACATTTTTAGTTTTTGAATATACATTCCACAAATGTTGTTTTAAGGATTAAAATAGCAACCATAAACATCATTCAGGATTCCTGATTTAGGAAATTGATGTTCATACTTGTTATTTTTGTTATTAAAAATGCATTTTTATTTGTGGAATGTATAATAAAAATTAATGTGAATGTCATTCATTTTGTGATTTCTTGTCAATAATGATTGACAGATAGTAAAATTAAATTTAAACAAAATTATGATATGTTTTGTCAACCCAAAAGGTAAGAAATTTTTATTGAAGAAATATATTAATTTTTATAATGAATAATTAACATTTTATAGATTTTATTCCAACAGTTGACAAAGTATAAAATTACTATTAGTGTATAAATCAATACTTCACTTTTCCTATCATATTTTTTTTATGTGACCTTTCTTAAAAAACACTGGAGATCCTGGTTTAGATAATTGATGTTCATGTTTGCTAAAACTATAACATTTGTGAAATATATTGCCTTTTTTTTTTTGATGCAGAAAGCCTTTTCCAAATAGTATTCATAAAGATTTCCTGACTAGGGTGAGAAATACTTTATGTAGAAGTGAGATAAAACTTTGCTACCCATATTAATGGAGATTGTCATAAAAGAAATATGTTATTTAGGTTCTTCATATCATTTATTTTTTATCAATATTCATAATTAATTTATTAACTTTTTCTCATATTTTTCAAACAACAGAATTATTTAATACATTAT
This sequence comes from Epiperipatus broadwayi, assembly GCA_028023455.1. Lineage (NCBI taxonomy): Eukaryota > Metazoa > Onychophora > Udeonychophora > Euonychophora > Peripatidae > Epiperipatus > Epiperipatus broadwayi. The sequence goes on from JAQFVV010012837.1 coordinate 450,119, forward strand.
TGTTTTAAACTACTCTTAAAATTATGAGCTTTTTGTTCAAACAGACAATCTAATCTCTCCCCACAAGACCAGATGTACTTGAATTCACATTATATTAAAAAAATATTCTAGAGAATTATAGCAAAAATTAAGCTTTAATTCAAAGCAAAAAAGAAATCAACAATAAGAATTTTTCTTATTTAATTGTGTTCAAGTTTGTATATTAGAAAAATTTCCAATTGTTTTAATCATATACAATATATATGTGTAAGACATAAACATACAAAAATATAATTTATAATTGTCAGACAGTATCTTTTATTTTGCTTTACTCTTTTTTTTGTGTATGAGTAAATTTCTGAAAAAAGGGTACAGTAATAGTTAAATGGAATTTTTATAGTACAGTGAAACATTAATCCACTATTTCTGTTTGTTTTCATTAGTTTTGTAACTACTTTCATATAAAATTTGTTTTTTATCTGGCTCCAGCATTCTTTTGAACTGATATTACGTTGATCGGTAATAAATTATAGTCCTATTGCAAATATTTTGTGGATGGATAGTTTTTTTAAAAAAAAAAAAGAATTGAAATGATACATGATACTATTTTGTTCTCCATTCTTTTTTAAAGATTAAGTGAAGATTTGGAAATATTGTTAGAATAGTGCCTCATTAAGGATGGTTACAAACATTCAAATTTAAAATTTAATTCATGAAAATACTTGTGTGTGCATCAGTTTCATCTATTGCCATGTTTTATTATATTCTTGTTACCTGTTCCTATTATAGTACGGTATTTATTTTGTTAAATATAAGAAGATAATGAATTTGAAGTTATGCCAAATTTTATTAAGATTCATGAAAACCAGATGAAAGTAAAAGTTTTCAAGTGGTATTCACAGTACATTGCATTTTTTAAATACAAGTATAATATTATATACTTAAACCAGATATAATTAAAGAGGATGAATGGAAGGGAGCTTGAAAGTCTGGGTTTAAACTCCCTTTAATACATTGCATTATAAAGCACAATACTTTGAATATTATGGAAGATTATATTCTGAATTGAAATGTAGTGTGTATACAAAACTAATACCAGTCACAATTTTATTGTTAGTAATATTTAAAAATTTTTTAAAGATATATAAAATTTTGAGTCATGTCTTTAAAAATTTTTTTATTTATGTTTCATTATTTATAAAATATAAATGTAAAATATCTACAAGTAACTAATTACTATATTTTTAATTATCTCTTAACATTTTATATAATTTTTGCTTCATTAAAATTATGTATACACAGACATATTTTGGGAAAAAATAAATGTGAAATGTTTGGAAATGTTGGATTATGTACTTTATATGTATTTTATTGAATCATAATTATATAGTCCTGCAGCAAACTCTGCAAGAGCTACTTCAAAGTTTCATAAGTCTCCATATTTGAACACCCCAAAAATTCACAAAATGCACTTTTTTCCATGTAGGAATCAAATATATATAAATATTAAGTACAATTCAACAAATAAAAATAAATTTTTTTTTTGGAAAAAAAATTGTAATTACTGAAATTTTTCAGAAAACATTTTCTCAATGACAAAATCTATTAAAATGGCAGCTACTAAGCCATGTGATCCACAGTAAACAACACTACAAGAGTAAGTTCAAACTTGCATAAGTCTCCATGTTTGAACTCAGAAAAATCCTCAATATGCATTTTTTTTTCTAAGTAAAAAATTATATATATTAAGTACAATTCAACAAATAAAAATAACTTTTCTTTGGGGGAAAAAAATACCCATGGAGTGGATAACCAGCCAAAAATGTCATATACCAACCTATCCAACTCCTTCAAATGAACATTTAGCCATCGAGAAATATACTATACTCAATAGATTCCAAACATCACCCCAAAACATGTACTATTGCAAAAAATTATTAATATCTGTTTATCTTTGTAGGTCTGTATCTGTTTGAAAACTTTGCAATCATTTGCATATAGCAGTAGTGATCATTTGATTATTACATACAACCATACAGAAAAACATTGAATAATATAATTGATAAAAATATTTCCATGAGTAATTCATTGATTCTAAATAAGAGGCTTTCTTCATTCATATTGTTCATAACAAAGCCTTTTCTATTGGAAGGTTATGACTTTTCTATATGTATGACATTCACTTTTGTTATTAGTTTGCTTCATTTATCTATTACAAAATTATGCTTCAATTGTCAAATGCTTTAATGAGACCAAAGCAAACATCCAAGCTCACACTATCTTAATTGAATGGGAAATATAATCATTCATGGAACTTATCCTTCAAATCAATTGAAATCCAATCCAAAACTGAACTCATTCAATTGCCATCCCCCTCTAATTTACTAATGGACAATTGCTTTTATTGGAGAACTGTACCCATAGTAATATTTGTAACTTTGTTTCTTGATTTACTCGTTTTTTTTGTTTTTACTGGAGTAATCATTTTTTAAATACAAATAAAGTTTATTTTGAAACATAATTATCAAATTATTCTTAGGTATAATTTTTAATAGTTTCCTAATATTATTGTTTTGCTGCTTATTGTTTTCTATCTTCAAAAACAATGGATCAAGGTTTTTACTCGAGTTATTTATTTGATTTTAGATTTTAAATATATTTTATTTTTATCTATACTAAATTAAGTTTAAAACCTAAAAAGTTATGCTTTAAACATGCTTATGTGACAGCCAATCAGATGTAATAATCAATGGACCTCTCAATTCTCAAACACAAGTCAGAACTATAAGAAAAAGATGGGACTCACCTTCTTTTTCTTATAGTTCTGACTTGTGTTTCAGAATTGAGAGGTCCATGCGCTGTCATTATTACATCTGATTGGCTGTCACATAAGCATGTTTAAAGCGTAACTGTTGAAGGTTTTAGCTTTCACATTTATTATAATGTTATCTGTTTGCGCTTAATAAATTTGATATATTTAAATTAAGTTTAATTTATTTGTATGTCTTATTGGCATAAGGTTCTTCATTACTTTATGTTAAATTTGAAGTGTCCACATAAATTAAATTAAGGAGGTGGCAGGCATTAATAAACTACACTGATATCAAGTAATATTACTGGATCATTAAATCTTATTGTTTTATCACTCCAATTTGGGCTGTGGGTAAAAAACTTAGTATACACAGGCAATGCATTGATTATATATATGTATGAGTACATATAAAAATGTCTACTTATAAGCTTAATATTCTCAGAAGAAATCGTCATACATTTGTAGTAATATTTAATTTAAAAAAATATTATAGCATATTGTATAATTTAGTATTTGCAATAAATGAATTGATACAAAATTATATTTGAAGTCTTTTAATCTTTCATTTTAGATCATTTTATGCTGATTAGCACTTATGCATTTCATGCTCATAAGATAGTTTGTATGTAATTAGTGAGATCTGAACATTTTTGTTCAGGTTTCAAGTAGATTTCATTTTTTCAGATAGTTGATTTGTAGTCAATTATTGGTCATTATAATAAATGATTATCTTGTCATATTACCTTCTGATAGTTTTTTTTAGCTAGATGAATAATGTCTACTTTTGTTTTGAGAGATATTGGAGAAAATCATTATCTGCAATGGTCAACACTTTTAACTATTGCATAGTTATAATAAATATAGAAAAATGTTGTGTCTATGTCATGTATCTGAAAATCTTTTTTTTATTCTTTTGATATTTTTATAATTTAATTTTAAATTTGAATAATAAAAAAATTGGTCTGGATTTTAATCATTTAACCATTCTACTTGTTTTAATAAATATTCTCTGTGTGTGCTTCTTTTCAAAATTTGAATTTATTTGATTCTGGAAGACTTTTTTTTTCTTTTCATTTTCTTTTTTCAATTTCTCAAAATTCAAGTTCAAAGTTTCAAGTTTGAAAAACAATTTTTTTTAAAATGATCTTAATTTTTTAGTTTTTTTAATGAAAAGAAAAAAAATGTTAAAATTTATTTACTTTTTTTTTTTTTTATCAAAGCAATTAAATAATTTAGTTTATAATTTATTTTAAACTAGTATAATTTTATTAAAGCTAATTATTATTTGTTTAATTATTATAATTATATTGTTTTATTCTTGTATTATTGTTTCCTTTTACTTGTTTTATTAATTCCCTGAGAATGTCCTGTAAACATAAAATATATTTAATCATTTTATTTGTATATTTAATGCTAAACATGCGCTCTTATATACTGTATATACATAATATATAATGAGTACTTGCAATTTTTATTCATTTTTTCTTTTGTAGTATATTGATATGTATATGGTTAGATGACAGAAGTCTTTAGGATTATATATATTACAAAAAATTCATTATAGTATATAAAATAAAATATAAACATTTTAAAATTATGGTTTTTGGATTTATTTAAAATGGAATAATTTGTAATATTTTTATTTATTTATTTTATTTAAAGTTAACCCCACATTCATGTGTTGTATACATTTATTTAAGGAGCTAAAATTCTTTTTAGATTTTCAATATTTTTTGCCCTACTGATGACATTTGATTACTCATAGAGTGTAAATAAGCAAAAATATATGAACTATGTATAAACAAATAAAAAAAGAGAATTTAGTAGATCACTACTTAATATTTAGTTACATTATAAAGTTGGACAATAAACATTATTAGCAGCGAATAATACTAAAGTTTTTGATAAAGGAGGAAAAAAAATAGTTCAAAATAGTCATAATTTTAGCTAATGGATATTGAAAATTTATATAAATAAAATTAAAAATCATAAATAGTATATATGAAAATTGGTAAAAAAAATTTAGGGAAGATAGGAATTAAAAAAAAAATATTATTTAGCAAAACAAATAATATTCATTAAGGCTGTAGCCTCAATCACATGCATATAAAATGCGGTAGTAGGGACCTCTACAGGTCTTTAAACTACAAGCTTACTCTTGGAAGAAAATAGGGGAACCCAGGGGGAATTCTTTCTTACTTCAATCTACTTTCTATTTAAATAGGTGAAGCTGAAGCGGTTCGATCTGAGAGTGTGAAGCAATTCAATACTTCACTAATTAAGTCCACATTTCTTATTACACATTAATACTCGTGAAATCTTTCGATTTACAGCGAGTCAATGGAAGGATTTTATAGTTAGAAATCTATTACGATAATTTAAAGTTCTAATTATAAATTTATTTAAACGCATACGTAAATAATATTCATTAAGGCTGTAGCCTCAATCACATGCATATAAAATGCGGTAGTAGGGACCTCTACAGGTCTTTAAACCACAAGCTTACTCTTGGAAGAAAAGAGGGGAACCCAGGGGGAATTCTTTCTTACTTCAATCTACTTTCTATTTAAATAGGTGAAGCTGAAGCGGTTCGATCTGAGAGTGTGAAGCAATTCAATACTTCACTAATTAAGTCCACATTTCTTATTACACATTAATACTCGTGAAATCTTTGGATTTACAGCGAGTCAATGGAAGGATTTTATAGTTAGAAATCTATTACGATAATTTAAAGTTGTAATTATAAATTTATTTAAATGCACATGCATACACATGTGATTGAGGCTACAGCCTTAATGAATATTATTTACGTAATGAATGTGCATTTAAATAAATTTATAATTACAACTTTAAATTATCATAATAGATTTCTAACTATAAAATCTTTCCATTGACTCGCTGTAAATAGAAAGATTTCACGAGTATTAATGTGTAATAAGAAATGTGGACTTAATTAGTGAAGTATTGAATTGCTTCACACTCTCAGATCGAACCGCTTCAGCTTCACCTATTTAAATAGAAAGTAGGTTGAAGTAAGGAAGGGTTTCCCCTGGGTTCTCCTCTTTTCTTCCAAGAGTAAGCTTGTGGTTTAAAGACCTGTAGAGGTCCCTACTATCGCATTTTATATGCATGTGATTGAGGCTACAGTCTTAATGAATATTATTTACATAATGAATGTGCGTTTAAATAAATTTATAATTACAACTTTAAATTATTGTAATAGATTTCTAACTATAAAATCTTTCCATTGACTCGCTGTAAATCGAAAGATTTCACGAGTATTAATGTGTAATAAGAAATGTGGACTTAATTAGTGAAGTATTGAATTGCTTCACACTCTCAGATCGAACCGCTTCAGCTTCACCTATTTAAATAGAAAGTAGGTTGAAGTAAGGAAGGGTTCCCCCTGGGTTCTCCTCTTTTCTTCCAAGAGTAAGCTTGTGGTTTAAAGACCTGTAGAGGTCTCTACTATCGCATTTTATACACATGTGATTGAGGCTACAGCCTTGATGAATATTATTTACGTAATGAATGTGCGTTTAAATAAATTTATAATTAGCAAAACAAAGAAAAATTGCAAATATAAAAAAGTAATAAAAAAAAAATTAAATGCAAACATCATAATTGACAAATAATGAAACCAGAAGAGAAAAATACAGCAGAAGTAGAATTGAATGAAAAAGAATATCAAATAATATAATAGATGTAAGTAATCCAGTGAACAATAATAATAGGAAAATTTGGAATATATTAAATATAAAAGCAAATCTGATGAAAATATTACTCTGATAGTTTTAAAAAAATGTGTAGTAAGAGAAAAATAGGGGCTGGGGGTATTTATATTCACATAAAGAAATTAGGTTTTAAAGAAAAGATTAAATATGTTATGAGAAATAAAGAAACAGTTAAGAGAATCAACAAAACAAACAATGTAATTTTTTTAAGAGTTGAGAAAAACTAAAAGTTCATATGTAATGGTGGATAGAATGATTTAGCATTAGGATAAAGGTCTTTAATATCTTTACCAAATTGTTTTAATATGATTGCAAATAAAGATATTCCAAGAATTATAAAAGTAAGATTAATTTTTAAAGAAGAAGAAAAGATAATAGAAATTTGGATAATTATAGACCAATAGTTAATAACATTAATCATATACAAAACTTATATCATCATTAGTAATTCATTTTTCTGATTGGTTCTGAAGAAATTGTAATACACTATTCCATTGCTGATGATATATTTTCCTCTTGAATTTCCCACACCTACAGCATGTAACCATATGTAGCTCTAAATATTATGCAACCTCTTGCTCTTCTATTCTATATTTTGCCTTCAAGAATATAGCCAAGAGAACCTTATGCCATCACAAAACTCATTTTTATATTATTCTCTTGCAGAACTTTCTTATATATTACTCTAAACTTAAGTTGTGAATAAATAATCTCAAAATATTATGAAAACACAACAAAAATCAGGTTTGTTTTGGATTGGATAGGAAAGTATATTTAACATTTTTGAAATATTGAATAAGCTTATAGATGTGATCAGAGACATTTATGATTTAAGTTAGAATGATCGGAAAAAAATTATTATAATTATTGGCAAAACTATATAAGGAGAATTATTATATATATGAATCAAGTAGGATAATAAATGAGATATATGTGAATTATCTTGACCTAATTGTAATGCATTACTCTTTGCAAATATTTTGTGAATGGAAAGGAATAGCTAAATGTAATTATTTAAGATATATGTAGAAAAATGAAAGACGCTGGTGGCTATTAAATTTATTATAAACATGCCAAATTTATAGATAATAAACAATTTAGAAATTAAGAATAATATATAAAAACATTATATTGAAGAAGTTATGCAATATACTTATTTGGAATTAAAATTAATAATAAAATGGAACTTATATCATAATGGGAAAAAAATTAGTCTTATTATAAGCTGTACAAAGTGAAATGTATTATTATCATGCCAAGAGCAAATTAAAAATGATTGGGAGATTGCATTTTATGGACAATACTAGAATTGAAAATAATTTTTACTTGAATTAATTGAAAAGTATATTGGATAATTAATTAAGGCAAGTATTAAAATATGCCAAATTATTAGATGGTGAATGCATTTCAATTTGTGATGAATATATTAATAGGGTTTCCGAATGCAATTTATAAATGGAATAGAGTAATAAGAAATTTAGTAAAGTAAAATTGGAAAAATGTAAAGGAAATTAAAAGTATACGGTAGGAAAACACTAATATGATATCAAAATGATCACTATTGAAGTTAAAAATATTTATAATATCAGAAGAAATGATTTAATCTATTTAAAGCAATATCGGGAATTCTTGAAACAAAAGAAATTCATTAACAAGTGGGAAATGTCTTGTGATTTATATGAATAATAGACAAAAATTGTTGAACATTTAATATTAAAATGTAACTGTTTTAGTGGAAATAAAAAACATGATAAAATGATGAGAATATATATGTAATGAGAAGAAAAATGATTCTTTTTAGTGGTGACTGAGAAGTAAATTTTTTAAGTGGGAAAAGGAAGAACATTCTTGAAAAATAGAGTAAAAAGTTTGGAAATAAATTTGGGTTTTTAGAAATATATAATGTGTATTTTTATACCCACACAAAGTGATAGTAACTAACATCTGTTATAATGACTTCTGATAAAAGATAGCTACAATGTATTGCATTAAGAGGTAAACAATTGTATATAGTATTTATAAATATAAGAATTATGATAGAATGAATAAAAATTGCACAATTTTATTAAATATGGGAATGATTAGAGAATGAAGTAGAGCCATTTGCATTTAAAAGAAATATGGACAAATGTTATTTTTTGTCTTCCTATTTGTATTATTTTTATTATATTTAAAAGAAATAGTGGTAGCTATAGTATGATTAAGAAATGGTTGGAAATATTTTTAAAAAATAATAGATTATATATATATTTTTATCAGATTGCTTTCTTTGCTTATCATATATTCTAGTATGCAGAAAATAAGAAAGTCATAAAATTATCTTTGATTACTTTTGTAAAGATAGATAAGAAAATGGAGATAAAATGTGAAAAGAAAAGTAAAAAAATGTAATGAATATGTGCTAGTATAGAAATGGTGATCATGTGATAATGAATATATGTTAGAAAATGAAATTTAGCTAGTTTAAGAAGAAAGAAATAAATGATCAAATAATTAATTGCTTGAGAGATTAAATAACTTTTGAACACCAGAAGTAATGGGTTAACACATTGATCAAGAAACATTTAGTTCTAGAGTCCACTATATCATTGTATTAAACAACACAAACAATATAAAGAAAATTGAAAATAAAAGATAAATAAAAATCATTATTTAAGAATCATTGAATAACCAAAATGATAACTTGAATGATTGGGAAATAAAATTAATAAATGAAACAAAACATTGATAAAGAATTTATTAATTTTTGTATAAGTATAATGTAATGAGATTTCCACGAGAGTTGTGATATCAGATTTAACTTATAGTAATGATGTGATGATATGTTTATAAAAAGTAGACTATGGACAACAATCAAAATTATTTAGGGGTAGATGGATAGTCAAGTTTTTTATGAGAGAGGCAGAAAGTAAGTTAAAAATATTTGATAGGTTGCAGATTATATTAATAGATTAGTTAAAAAAGTTTTAATGATTGAACATTAAAGAAAGGACAGGAAACAAAAGTAGATAAGTTTAGATAACATGATATGTTAAAGAACTGGACAAAAATTTTGGTATTAAACAAAAAATGTGATGAATGTGTTAAGAGAATTATTATTTGATATAGTAGTTAATATTTGGCCAGAATAAGTTTCACTAATACAAAGCAAAAAAAATTAGAGAAATGAGAATGTATGTAAAATAAGAATTTGAATGTATATATCTATCTGTATACAATAATGAAACATTTTACAATAATACTATGGAAAGGAAAGTACGAATATCTGCTTTTAAAAAAATTAAACAGGAACACTAGCAGCAGAGAATATATTTATAAATGGAATAACTTGAAAGATATGGTTTGAAAAATTTAGTAAAGAAAATTTTGAAAACAATAGTCATTTATTTAATTAGAGTATAGGCAGGCACATGGGAAAATAAATATAAATTAATCAATACATAGCAGTTATTTTTTAGCTATTGTGTTTGAATTGGGTAATGATAATTAAAAACTATAGTTATTTGTATGATAAAAATAATATAATGTGATAGAAAATATATATATGTTTAAAAATTTTAAGATTATTTATTATAAAACAATAAATGGGGAGATATGTTGGCAACAGGCTTTTTTTTTTCTTTTTTTCATGTGTCATAGCATCGGCCAGGAAGCGAACCCGCTAACCTGGGGCAACTGCTTGTAAAGCAGCTGTGCTGACCTCTCGACCATCAACGCTTGACAACAGGTTTTTTTTTTAGTAATTGAATCACTGATTTCTGATTTTGATAAAGGAGCTTAGGAGTTGAAAAACTTAGAAATTTACTAATGAATTGTGATAAAATTGGCTTGCAATAAAAATAGATTTGCATGATTTTAAAAAGAGTTTACTGAAGAAAAGAGATATATGAGAAGTAGAGACAAGGAGAATGTATTATTTGATAATTCATTGATTAGAGGATGTGGGAATGTAATTATTAAAAAAGAGAGAAAAAAATTAAGTATGTTTTATCAATTTTAGATCAGAAAAATAGAAATAATATTGTTTTGATGATAATTTTAAATTTGAATAAATTTTATGGGATTACTATTAGGATAAATTATATGAAAAAAATGCTATGAATTTTAGACATTTAGAATCATTTATTACTGTGGGTGTTTTAATTTATAACAAAAGAGAGAATGGAAAGACATTTAAGGAAAAAGAATAATAATGAGAATGGAAGAATAAATGTTATAATGGTACAAAATGTTTTAAGGCTCTTGTTTGGGATTAATTGTAAGAAAAGAATATCAAGAGAAATATCAAAGATATATATATGTTTAAATTGATTGTATAATGCAAGTGATAGTCATATGAATAAGTGGAGATTGTTAATCAGTTGTATAGTTCCAATCGAAAGGTGAAATACCATATTTATAGAAATGTAGATGTTCACACGACCCTCAGCTCTCCATGCCATCTCGTATTGCTGACCCACCTGATCATACACATGTTGAAAAGATAAATACTCACCAATGTATGTATTTCATGCTAAACCAGCAATCATCAGTTGGTCCAGATTACTATCTCCACACATATATACAATCAGTGCTCAGCTTTATATTAAAATAGCCAATCTTCATACTTTAATGGATAGGCTTCAAACTACTCCAACCCACAACTCTTCAGCCATCCATTTCATTGAAAATCTGATGATGGAACGTTCAAAGTCCACATTAGTGCCAAGGTTGTCATCCTGTCCATGTTGACCATTTATTAATTTACATATTAAAAACAGTGTGTTAAATGTCTGCCCATCCCTCGCATATGTATGTAAATGGATTATTCTCCAGTACATGAGGGGTCAGAATGACTAAATAGTCAACATGGGCAGGATAACAACCTTGGCACTAACGTGGGCTTTGAACATTCCAACATCAGATTTTCAATGAAATGGATGGATGAAGAGTTGTGGGTTGGAGTAGTTTGAAGCCTGTCCATTAAAGTATGAGGATTGACTATTTTAATATAAAGCTGAGCACTGATTGTATACAGTATATGTATGGAAATAGTAATCTGGACCAACTGATGATTGCTGGTTTAGTATGAAATATGTATATTGGTGATTATTTATCATTTCAACATGTGTATGATTAGGTGGGTTAACAATATGAGATGGCATGGAGAGCTAAGGGTCTTGTGAAAGTGAGTTTGAATCCCCTATATATTGCATTATATATGTGCAGGTGTGGGTAAGCCTGTACAGTGTACTAATTTAGAAATGTAGATGGAAAATACAAATAGATTGTGATGAATGATAAAAAGATATTTAATAGTTGTTAATGAAGATAAGGATGGCTGAAACAATTGGTAGAGAGAACGAATGTACGAAATAATGTGTTTTATTGTTAAAAAATAAAGCAACAATCTTCATTTTCTTTAAAATACTTTTTTTTTTTACTTTTTATTGAATCACATAAATCAGTATTAATAATAAATAATAAAAATAACCCCAACAAACATTTAATACAATGTTTTTCAAGGATTTAAAAAAAACAAAATATTATAAATTTACTATATAATGTCTGAATGTAATATATACATAAAGTATAATAATCTTCAAGGCTAAATGATATTACATATTACTAATATGTTAAATATATATATTATAAATTTTGCAACAAATCTCTAAAATCCTATAAAATGCCGAATTATCAAAAAGCAAAAGGAAACTTACTTAAAATACAAAAATACATGAATTATGAGATATTAGAATTATTTGCAAAAGTGTATGCTAACGTGATATGATAGTGTTCTTTATGTTGCTGATGATCATGTTGGGATTCAGATGTAATATCAAAATCAGTAAAGAGACATTTATCAATGAAATGAATATAAAATTGTTTGGGGATAAACTGAAGGTTTTGAAATCAAGATAATATTATGATCATTGTTGTTTTGGCTGCCATCTAATTTTTATTTTGAGAACTATGAAGAAGTAACATAACATATAGTTATCACTTTCTACCCATGTGTAGTTGATTTTTATTTTATATATCAATAAATTCAAAAATATTTAAAAAAAACAAACAAACCCTGTATACAAATTTAGTTTATCATTTCCTCAGCCCATCTTCATTCCTATTTTTACACTTCTTCTCAGCTCTGATTATCATTATATAAACACTATTTACCTAACTAGATCTTTGGCTGCAAGGATTCTTCAATCTCTTTGACAGTTATTTACTATCTAAATGTATAGATTCAACCATAGTGATTAAAAAATTCTTTTAGTAAATACATAAATAAGATTAACATATTTGAATAGATAAATTAATATACAATATGCCCTGTCATTTAAGCTATCTAATTATGGATATAATGATTATTGATTTACATTATGTAGAGATTAAATATTGAGATTTCTCCATTTAGCATATTTTCTTTTAATCGATGAATCGGACTCATATGTACATTTGATTAACTTTAAAATAGGTAACATTTGTATATATTAATCAGTAAAAGCAGTATTACAATTTTAGTTAGATTATTGGTTTTATTAAATTGCTTTTCCATGCTATATAGGCTCTTTTATGTATATAGATGTTCTGACATGAAATTGTCAGCAAATGTTAACACATTATTTTATTTTATAAATTCATATTTTAATAATCATGGATACTCAACTGAAGATTATGATAAACAAAATATACATGAAATAATTTTTGTTTGTAATATTTTTTTTGCTTTTCGAAGCAAAATTTATATAATAGCGCTAGCACTTATCAATCATTGCATGTATCATTTAAATAAAATAAAATTTCCTTTTCACATCTTAAAAGCTACTAACTAAATCTCTGTAGATTCTCTTATTTCTCTTGAACCTTATGATTTGAATTCATCATATAACTTCCTATCATGCACTTGTTAAATAGGCAGAAAGGTTAATAAACATGCAACTAGTTCATATATCTTAAAATTTATTTTTCAATAAGTACAGTCTTAATAACTGCTCCTTCTAATAGTATTCTCTTTAGCAAAATAATGTAAAGCTCAAGTACATGTTTTAATTAAATGATATATCTGATCAAGTTATTACAGAAGTCCTATTTATTATATTACTTTAATTGTGATTCACCCATATAAAGTCAAATATTTAATACTCATATTAAAGCCTTGGAATCGTATTCCTTCAATAGTAATTCAAAAGATGGTGTCAACATAACATATACAGTCACGGCTTCTTCATTCTTAGAATATAATCTAAATTATATCACATTGGCAGAATACATGGCAATGTGTTGATATCTCAGCATTATCAAATAAATTATTTAAAGAGTGCAAAGGTTTAAAATTTCTAGATTGATAACATAATATAGTATATTTAGGCAAAATTCTTGCCTAGTTTAAGTAATTATTCTCTTTTATATATTTTTTTATATCTTAAAAAAAAAAAAAAATTGTAAAAATATTAACACAATGTTTCATTTAGCTTGAATACTCAATTTCTTTCACCAATCACTTATGTATATAGTGTACACACTAATTAAAATTCACTATGTAAAATGTAGCATCTAAAATTATTCTAAATTTATGTCAAATCTAGAGGTGTTGAATAATTTATACATGATTTAAATTTAGTTTTATTTAATGGCATAAATAATTTTTTATTTTATTTAAAATTACTGTAGTTTTCTCTTTATAGTAATTTTCAAATGCAAATTCTTTATTATTTAAATATATTTTTAATTAAGTGCCTCTTTTAGTTTGTCATAAAATAATTGTGAAAACAAACATTATTTCTCTTAGCTGGCAAAGTCTACAGTTGTATCAATTATTTAATAGTATATAAATTTTGTATTTATAAATTTTATTGGAAATCTTGATCAAATATATTACTTTAACTTTCTTTTTGGTTTCTAAGGTATTAACTACATTTTAAAATAGTAAATAAAACATACATGTTACATACATGCAACATATAAAACTACATAAATATATGAAATAAATTTAGACTAGAATCAAGTTTAAATTATTGGCAAGAGTTCCTTCTGAGATTTATTTAAAATTCAAAAGAATAATAGTGAAAAGATTTAAATCTCTTTCACTACATTGACTGGCATCAAGAATGTCTTTGGATGCAAATTTGCCCACATTTTTTTTTAATGATTTCATTTTATGGGACAGGAATATGCTGATTGCTGGTAGCTTCTTATATGAATTTAAGAAATATTGGTAATTGTGTTGATTTATAGATTTGCAACTTAAGATTAAGATTATTGGTATCAATCATTTCTGGAATTGACATGACAACTTGAAAAGAGAAATTAAGTTGGTTTATTTACTCAGTATTTGGTTTTGTTTATTGTAATAGATCATGGAGCTGATGTCAGACTTTCTTAAAACTTTGAACACAATTTATTTTTTCAAATTAACTGACTGGATAAATACTTTTTGACTATATCTTTGTGAAAAAAATCTGTTCTGCTCTTCGTACATTCTGCTTTGCTTCCGCATTAAAAGAAGAGAGACCATCCCTTTATTTTGGAGTTTTTAATCTCTTTAACTTTAGTAAATCCGCAAACTCAGAATTTGATAGTGTATACAAATTTGACATACCTTAATAATTTTTAATGTATAGCATCCCCATTTACATGAAAACACAAAATATAAATTGAATAATAATAAATTTGAAGTGTCCTCTTAAATCATTCTCAGTTCTCTTTATTTGAAGTAGTGAAGTACGAATGCATTAATATTTAATATTCTTTTAAATATATATAAATCACTATATTTGCATTAATGGCAAATGTGACAATCATTTCAATATAATAAAAAAAAATTCCTTTTCTTTTTAATATATTTTAAAGAAAAAGGATTTTTTTGTTGTTGTTGTTTATATGCATTTTTAAAGATATTGGTAGTAAGTAATGTCAAAAATATTTTTATTTTTTTTACACATTTTTTTTAAAAAAAAAAAGTTCATGAAAAATATCATGTTAAATGGTTGAAATATTTGGATAATGTTTCATTGTTCATAATATTTTGTTTGTTTCAGAAGAAAATAAAGATTGGTGCTTTATTGTTTTATATTATATGAACTGAATTAAGTTTAATAATAAAGTATACAAAATTTTTACCAAAATAATTACAACTCATTTACAGCAAATTTTGGACTTTAACCAATCAAAAGAACACAATTTGAAAGTGGTTTTAGTACAGTGGATCATATCCAAATATGGAGAGAAGTTATAGAAAGGACCAATGAATGTGAGTTGCTATTAAGTGTTGGATGTGTAGATTATGAAAAACCATTTGATTCTATAAGCATTTCTTCAGTGATTAGAGTATTGGATCATCAAGATATAGATTCAGGATATTGCCATATTTTAAAAAATATTTATGAAAAGCATCAGCAACAATTAGATTACATAATGATACTAGGAAGGTTAACACCAAGAAGGGTGTACAACAGGATAACTATATCTTCAGTTTTTTTTTACAGCAATTTGTAAGAAGTATTTTGTGGATTAAAATATGAAGCTAAGGGAGTAAAAGTAAATGGAGATTATTTAAGTCATCTAGATTTGCAGGAATGTAACTGTTTTCTTTTTTCAAATAATGCTTTAGAGCTTCAAGCAATGCTGCAAGAGTTATCAGATGACAGTAGGACTAAAGGTAAATGTTAAAAAGACTAAAGTAATTTTCAATGGATTTTCAGAAAAGAAGAAAATACAGATTGAGAATGATGATTTAGAAGAAATTAATAACTAAAAATACTAGAGTCAGATTATTATGGAAATATAATGGATGAAATTAATCATAGAATTAAACTTGATCGGAGTGCTTTTGGTAGAAATAACAATATTGAAAGGACATATGTCTATATGTTTGATAAGGAAGCTTATTAATAAATGTGTTTTACCAGTTTTTGCTTAGAGATGTGGGTTAGAAGTAAAAAGAAAATACATTGATGAGAGAACAAACAGATGTTACTGACATCACTGAAAGAATTAAAAGATTGAAGTAAAATTGGGGTGGACATATTACTAGAAGAGATGATAATAGATGGATAGTTGAAATCTTAAGCCAGGCTCCAAGATATTATAAAAAACGTAGAGAAAGAGACCATATATGAGATGAATGGATGAAATAAGGAAGTATGCTGGGATAAGGTGGAGAATAGTGACTATAGAGATCAGAGAAACTGGATTGAACTTGAAAGACCTTTATTTTCTAGTGGATTGATAATGGTTGAAAATGATGATGATGACCCAATATTTTTAGATGTAGATGTTTAATATATTTAGCTACTGGAAATGAAAAGGTTATGAGAGAGTGGATTGAAATTATTTTAAAAATGTTTACAAAGACTTATACATGGTTTAGAAAAAATGATTATTACAGGCAATGTGAATGGGCATGTTAATAAAATTAATGGGGTAAGAATGTGATATTATTTAAAATTATTTGTGAGAAAGGCGGAATGAAAATTGGAAATCTGCACAGATATTTGATGAGAAGTTTACATAGTCATAGCAGAATTTGAAGTAAATTGTTATGCATTGGTAGATAAAGAACTACTGGGAAAAATAAATGCAAGAAATTAAGTCTTTCCTAAAGAGGAAAAATGATACAACAGTGACTGAAATTTTATATTGATAGAATTAAGAGTATTTGAAAAGTTAACAACTTCGTAGAATGATTAATAGAAATGGATAAGAGATAAGGGACAAATTTCTTTAAAAAGAATTATGAGAGATGATAAATTTAAAACTGGAATGATGCGATGAAAAATTAAAAAAAAAAAGTTAATAGGATTACCAAGAAAAAATGGAGAAAATATTCTTTAAAAGAGAAAAAGAAAGAAAATGTGCATGCATGCATGGAGTGTAATGAAACTATTAAGAAATCATTCGTAGGAGTATACTTGAGGAAAAAGAAATAGCTAGAATGAAATGGGATGAATTTATTAAATAAACTGAAGAAATTAATAATGCAAGAAAGAAATTTTGGAAATGTATTGGAGAGGGGGGGGGGAAGGCCATACTTTTGAATATAGGTAGTAGAAAATGTAACTATATGTAACAGCAATAAAGTCATTAAGTTTTGGAATAAAATTCTTGGGGAATAGGAATCTGCATTGATGATTTATTGGAATTATGATATATGTAATGATGGATTCAAAATAAATAGAGCAATAAATTGATAGGGGGGGGGGATTTAAATGAATTAATGTTTAGGCAACTGAATTGTTAGTCATTATGGAAATGTGCGCAAAGTTTCATTTACAAAGCAATTTTAATAAAATGTTGGATAATAATGAATCTACAGGAGTGGAAGGATGTGATGATTAGATTATTATATGAAGGCAAGAAAATATTAAAGTAAAATAAATAATTGAATGAAATTTATAAAAGTTTGAGCGCTGGAAGTGCCAAAATTGGATTCAATTTGAGTCCTTATGTTTAAGAATCTGATACACTATCATAATTCTAAACTATGCAAATCAGGGAAAACATTTATGGTTGCTTAGCATTAGCTCCTTTAGTATTTAAAATATTTTACATATATAATTTATTCATAAAATTGGGACTTGAGTGGAAGAACAGAAAATTTTAGGGAGATTCAGATGGGATTTCATTCATGGATGCAGAAGATAATATACATTCCTTTTTGCAAGTGGCTGAATGATTTGTATGGATATCAAAATATAGGAATAGATTTTGAGTTGTTAAAAGTAATTAAAAATCTTTATGTGGATACTTTTTAATAAATAGTAATTGATCCTATTCCATAGAGTCAGAGGAAGTTAATTGTGAAATAGGGTTTAAACAAGAAATCTAATTGGAGTTGAAATAAAGAAGGTGGAGTTAGAGATTGGTATTTTCATATTATTAACTAAGAAAATATACAATAGCAGTCCCTTGTTTTTTTTTTTGCTGACTTATGGCTTTTTTTTTAAAAAAAAAAATGTTAATAGATGTAAAACCGTTATTAGAAAAATGGGAAGAAACACGAAAATTAAATTCAGTGAGGGGGGGGGGATATTAATATTTAATGGGAATAGTATCATTGAAGGATGAAACAGAATAAGTGCCTTGGAAAAAATAAAATAGGAAAATTTGTCATATAATAATTATGTGATTCATAGAATACTTTAGTAAATGTGATAATTCCTGTTTTTAACATTTACTAATAATGTGTTTTGTATTGATTAGGGAATTACGAAATTTTTTGTTAGGTTAGAAAATTAAATAACTAGATGTATATTGGATATTGAATTATTGACACCAAGAAAGAAATGGTTTGAATTTATATTATATCACAATAAGTACTCAAGTTATTTAGAACAAGGATTCCGGGAAAGGAGGCAAATCTTTAATGATTTTGGTCTTCAGAGATATAGTTTGTGTAGAGATGATAAGAAAATGTAGAATATCTTATTTTTTGAATATAGGATGTTGAAAGAACCAGATAAGTTATATGGGAAATGAGGTTAACCTAAATGTAAGACATGTGAAAGCTATATAGATTTTTTGGTTTATTTAGGCTTTTGTGATGAGAATACAATGAAAGTATATTAAAACTGACAAAACAGTTTTTATTAAAATGGGATAGGACAATTTGTGATTTTTAATTTTAGGAATATTTAACTTGGTTAAAATGATTTCTAGACCTTCTGTTCATAGACATTCTTGAATTTGTCTAACAAGAAGTTCCCCCCCCCCCCCAAAAAAAAAAAAATGGTTGTGCTTATTTCTGTTTGTAATAAATGTAGGAGGAAAAATATTTTTAAAATTGTTCACCTAAAAGTTATATGGTTTTTATAATTGGGGTAGGGGTCTGATAATTTTAAGTCATCACATCTATTTGATTGCAAAATATGTGGAGCTGTTTTTGTATGTGCGTTGTGTTTAATGTAAGTTTTATTGAAATATTTTCATTTAATTATAATGATTATATTTACTAATTTGTTTTTAATTTCAAACATTTTGATTTGCTAAATTATTGTAATATCAGTCTGAATTTCTTTTACTTATAGTAACTTAGGACAAACATTTTTAAGCAGGTAAAAGTAATTAAATTTATGAGGAAAGTTAATTTTGATGTATATACAATTTGCTATCTCAAATTTAGTGTACTGAAAATCTGAGTTCTAAGTAGATAAAGCATTTTTTTAATTAATTAATTTTATTATTTTCTTAGCTTAAAATAATTATACATTATATTTTATGCATTAAGTGTTAGTTGATGGCTGTCATTATTTTAAAATCATTTTTTATTTTATTTTTTTATAAGTTGTCTTTGTTACTTTAAAAGGCTTAATATATTGGGGGGGGGGGGTCCTTTATTAGGTTTAAAATGAAATTAATTAATATTTTTACAATTTTATTTTTTCAACTATGATTTTTTAAAATTCATTTATAAATAATTTTTATTTATGCCTGTAATTTTTTTTTTCATATTTTCATTTTTATAATTTAATAGATTGCTTGTTTTTTTTTTTTTGTTATTATTAATGTTTCATGAAATAAATTATGCACATTGTCCGCTTTAAAAAAAAATATTAGAAAAGGTATGTGTATATTTATATAATATATATTTTTTTGTTAATATTATTTTTTATTAAAAATATTAATGATAATAATAAATCAGCATTTAATTTAATCTCTTTTGACTGTTATTTTGATCTCGTTAAAATAAATTTATTCCATAACTTATTTTAAGAACAACATCATTGTGATGAAAGCTTCTGTATGTCTTATCATAGGAAAAAAAAAATACATTTAAAATAAGTTTTTAAAAAAGCTATTAGATTCTGAATCCATATTTACCATTTTGGATTTCTTTTTTTGCATTCAGTTTAAAGTACATTTTCAACTATAATGTCAGTTTACTTTATGCAAAAATAAAATATTACATGTTGCCATTAAGATAAAAAAAAATATAAATTATTATGCACATTCATATCGGCTTTTTTCAAAACCAAATTGTGCAAATGCTTTTTGCGAGTGTTAAATAATAAATGAATACCCTCTGACCCATACAAGATATAGAATTTATGCAGCAATAAAAGGAATCCTCTTATTACTACGACTCAAATATTTATATATGAGCAAATCTGAAGTACTGGCACAGAAGGTGTGACTATAGAACAGTCACTTTGAATTACTATATATAACTTATGAATGAATGACGCCGATGAAATTTACTAGAATTTACTGAACGTCATTCCAACTGAAATTAATCATATATATAAATCAGCATTTATTTTTTATAGCGTCTGTATACAATTGTAATCACATTCATATCGGCTTTTTTCAAACCAAATTGTGCAAACGCTTTTTGCGAGTGTTGAATAATAAATGAATACCCTCTGACCCATACAAGATATAGAATTTATGCAGCAATAAAAGGAATCCTCTTATTACTACGACTCAAATATTTATATATGAGCAAATCTGAAGTACTGGCACAGAAGGTGTGACTATAGAACCGTCACTTTGAATTACTATATATAACTTATGAATGAATGACGCGTCATTCATTCATAAGTTATATATAGTAATTCAAAGTGACTGTTCTATAGTCATTGCTGCATAAATTCTATATCTTGTATGGGTCAGAGGGTATTCATTTATTATTTAACACTCGCAAAAAGCGTTTGCACAATTTGGTTTGAAAAAAGCCGATATGAATGTGATTACAATTGTATACAGACGCTATAAAAAATAAATGCTGATTTATAAATTATTATTCTAACAGTTTTATTTTAAATTTAAAAATTCTATACATTAAGTTATTTTATAATTATTCATAAATTGCCAACTGTGATTGATTAATTTTTAAAACTAAAACAGGTTTATTAGATTCCTCATAAAATTATAATTGAAATGATGTATAATAACCCTTACCTATGATACTTTATGATATCAGTAATCAAAAAATAGAATACATTCTTTAATCACTTTGTTTCAAAAAAATATCTTGATATATTCTCTGGTATATTTTTTTATCAAAGCAAAAAAAATAAAATAAAAATGAAGATAAATTATTGTAATGTGTATTAAAAATAATATTAATAAATTATAATTTTTAAGAGTAAATACACACATTTCACATACACATATATGGATAAATACTTGAACAAACTACTAGTATATTTGCATTTTATTTTTTATGATAGCAGCGATTAAATTTTTTTCATTGATTAAAATATAATTTAAAAATAATGTGGGCAGTATAAATTTTCAAGTATAAACATTAGCTGTATGCAATTTATAAACATATGGGCATACAAATGTATATGTACATATGTGTACTTACAGTTGATTTGCAAAGTTTGCTTATTATTTTTGTCATCCATAAGTAACATACTATCATATTTTGTATAAATATTAAAAAAGCAACATATCAGTTTATGTATCTACACTAATAATTACTAACAGATTACCCATTCAATTTTTATTTTATGATATCTATATGCAATATATTTTCTCATAATATATATATTGTAATATCAATTAAAAATAAATATAATTTTAATAAAATTTAAGGATATTTATATCATTAAAAATTTATTGAAAGTATTCTGAAATATTTTCAAAATCATAAATACTTATTCATTTTTTAAAAATGAAAGATTGACAATGAATAAGTAAACTAAAATTATCATAAACACTTTATTTTTTGATATTTTTCAAGATGGCAGGCATCTTCAAAAAGATTTTATACAAAATCAAATGATGTCTTACATGGTATTTAATTTGAATATTTTTTTTAAAATTTAAATTGAAGCTCGTGATTTGAGAATATTTGAAAAAGGAGTAAGAGCAGATGGGCAGAGGTGGAGTAGTTAATGAACAAATATGATACCAATATTTATTGTGATTTGAGATATTTGAAATAGGAGTAGGAGCAGATGGGTAGAGGTGGAATAGTTAATGAATGAATAAATAAATAAAATGTGATACCAATATTTATTTAAGAGATATCTTTCTAGAAGAATGCAATTTTTTTCTGTAGCTTATTGAACCAAAGTTCTAGCATTATTATTATATGTATTTTTAAATAATCAGATATGAAAAAAGAAAAGAAAGGATGTATTTTGATGTAATTGTAAGTGCTTAAAAATTAAAGTTTTATTGTTAGTTTCAAATTTAACATTATTTATACCTTCAGATGCAAAGATAATATTGAAATAAAATTCAATATAATTTTCTATACCAAAAGCGAATCACATCATGTTCTTTCTGTATGAATTAAAAGTATATATACTATGATTATATAAAGAAAACAATATATAAGAGTTATCAAAAAAGTAATTGTTTTTGTTAGTAAAGGCAAATGTATGATCTCAACATTCATAGAAGTATATACTACCACCAATTTTGAACATCTCGTTGATAATTATTTTATCTATTCATATTAACCTGTGACTATTACTTTCTAGTAATTATAGCTAGATATTTATTTATTGACCAATACTGGATTCTTAATTAGGTTTGTTACAGGCAGTCATATCCCATATCATGGACATAGCAGATGTGTAAACACGGAAGTCATGGGATTCTTAGTATTTCTACTTTATTAAAACATCTAGTTGCCTTCAAATTGTTGTTGAAAAAGTCTTTTATGAAAGAAGCTGTTAAAGATTCTATATTTGGTATCCTTTGCAAATGTTTTAAAATAAAGGTAATATTTATAGACATACAGTGAGATATACTATAGAAAACATAATAGATTCTAGAAGTTTGTTCATTACACAATCCATTTGTTTTAGCATATATTGGAATACATGTATTAAGAGATAATCCGGCATAATTTAAGTAGGAAAAGTGTACAAAATCAAAAATATAAAAATAAAAAGATATAAACTTAATTGTTGTTCATATAATTTTAAAAGCATAAGTAAACTTTCTGTAATAAAAATCATAAAAAGCCACAGATGATTCATAGACTTAGTCTTTCCACAACCAGAACTTCTTTTTTCTTGTCTGAAGATTACTTATTTTTTGATGCCATGTTATTTAATTTTCTAATTTTTTTTTTGTTTTTCTAGTTCATAATGTAACTAAAATCAAACTTTTAAAAATACAAACAAACTTACTGTATTAAAAAGTTACAAACCCTTTTCATTCAATATTCAAAATTTTATTGGTAACTTTAATCATCTTTCTAATGTAGCTTTTTAGATACTAAAATAGTTATTTGTTTACGCAGAGAAATTAAAAAAGTAGTTATAGTATTTTACTACTAATATAAATAAACAGGCAGACAACCTAAGAAAAGTAAATCATATAAATCCTGACAAAAATGTTTTTGCTTTACTTAAAAGACTGAAATATCTTGCATGTGTATGCTGACAGCCCCTAACTTGCTTGGAACTAGAATTAGGGATGTTACAGTTAAGGTAAAGAAACAAGGGAGTAGAGATGCTTATGTTATGGTAGTGACAAATAATTTGTCAGAGCCATTAGTGTGAGTAATAGATGAGTAAAAGGAATTCATTTGTAATTTGAATAAAGTTAAATGAAGAGTAGGAATAGTTGGATTACTACCAAGACTCGACAGTAGATATATGTTAGATGGGGCATGTTAGATAAATGAGCGATTGAAAAAATTATGTTAGAAAAATAATGTTATGTTTGTGGATGCGTGGAATTTCTTTATTAGTAAGAGAGTTATATAGTAAAGATGAGGAGGTTTGATTTATGAAAAATATTTTAGTTTGGGAAACTTATGGGGGGGGGGAGTTAACTGATTTAGATATAACTAGATGTGGAGAGGGAATGGATCTGTAAAACTAATGATAAATAAGCTAATTATAAATGTAATAGAGAAGAAAGAGTCAAAAGAATTTATAAAAAGATAATAAGAAAGAAAGAAATTGTTAAAATTGGATATTTGAATATGCAAGGTGGTAGACCAGAAAAACAACTGTAATTAAAGCAGTTGAAAACAAAGAGCTTAAGGTATTTAGCAGTAGGGGCAACACATCTAAGCGAAGAACCTACATTGGAAGACTTGGTATGGCAGGGTATAAATAGAAAAAGAAAAAAGGGGTGGTGGTATAATAGTTACGTCAAAAAATATTTAAATACTGTAAAGTGTCAATAATATTTGTGGTTTGAGATAAGATTAGGAAGACGAGAATGGATGGTGGCTATAGTGTATATGGCTACTGGAGATAGTCAAACTAATGGAGTGGAACAGTTTCATATATGAATGCCTAGTTAAAGATATACAGAGTTTCAAAAAAAAAGGGAAAAAAATAATGGTTGTAGGGGATATGAATGGGCATATTGAAAAAATTGATAACGTGTATAACAAGAATTGACAGCTTTTGAAAATTTTTTTGTCAGAGAATGAGCTTGAACATTGAGCATTTATCAAATATTTATGAGGAGCAATACATGTGGCCTAGAAATAATATAGTTCACACAGTAGATTATGTATTAGTAGAGAAAGAGGGAATGAATAGAATACAGAAAATTAAAGTATTTGATAATGAAGAGAATGTAATAGTGATCATAATTTCTTTATAATAGAAATGATTAGTAATATGATGGAAAATAATAATAAAAGTAGGAAGAATAGTAAAAGAGTGGATAGAGAATGAATGGTATGATTAAGATAGAAAAATATAAAATAAAAGTAGAAGAAATTATAGAAGAGTTTTTTTGGGTTAAATATAAGGATTGGTGTGATGAGGTAGAAAAAGTGGCATATAAGGTTTTAGATGAGAATATTCAGAAGAGTAAAAGTAATAGAAAAATGAGAATTAGTAAAAGTGTAAAAGAGAGGGGAAAAGTATACAGAGAATATAAATGTGCTACTAAAAACAAGGAAAGTGAAAAAGATGTTAATATTAAATGGGAAAACTTTTTTTTTAAAAAAAAAAAAAAATTGGCTAAAATATATATATATGCAACCCGTGAAAATCTTCATATCAACATATATATATATAATAAAATTAAATAGTAAATTATTGGAGGATATTAGTAAAAGTGGAAGTGATGGGAGTAAAAAAAATATTGGAAATATATTAAAAAAAGGAATGTAGGAGAAAGAAAAATAGTATTACTAAATGATGAGGAAAAAGAGTGTAACTCTAAGGAAGAATTAGAGACGATCTTAAATAAGTACATAATGGATATAGAAAAGATGTTAGATGTGTAGGACAGAGTGATAACAAACACAAAAGCATATAGTGATGGAAGTATTAGGTTTACAGAAAATGAATTGAATGAGGCAGAGAAGAAATTGAGTGGAATAGCAAGAGATTTAGATGGATAGATAGCAGAGATGGTGATGAATTTAGGAAATAGAGCAAAATTAAATCTATTATGTTTTAATAAGATGGCACAGAAGAATTTCCAGATAACTGGAATAATACAAGAGTAAGGCTACTATTTAAAGGAAAGGGCAAAAGATTATAGAAAGTTAAACAATTATAGACTAGCAGTGGTAAGGTCAGTTTTATATAAAATTTTTGCATATATGGTGGCTGGAAGGGTGGCACAATGTATGGAAGAAAATAATATAGTGGGAAATGCAAGGAGATTTTAGATCAGATGGGCATATAGGAGATAGTTTATTTGTAGTTATACAACCTATAGATATGAGTAGGATATAGATAGACAGTTATATATGGTCTCTATAGATATAGAGAAGGCATCTGACAGAGTAAATATAGATTATGGGTAAGCTCAGTAAATTTGGGAATGACTGGAGCTTTAGTGGATCTTATTAAGAGATTGTATGAAAATAATTACTATAATGTATCAATTAGGAAATATAGAATCAATTAAAGTTAGAAATGGGATGGGATTAAGGCAAGGATGTCTTATGTTACCTATTTTGTTTTTGTTATATTTGAGAGAAATGGAGGAGCAATAGAAAGTCTCGGAAGAGGAGTAGAGGTACCATTAATAGATAGCAAGGGAGTGTATATATATTACCAAGTCTTTTATTTGCTGATGATATCTTCTTGTGCACAGAAAGTAGGGAAGGTATGGAATTTATGCTGAAGGTATGTGCAAGGATGAATGAACAGATGATTAAATTTAGTGAAGAAAAATCAAAATTAATGATGATAAATGTTGAGAAAGATAAGATAATGTGTATTGGGGCATATAAAGTTAAATATGATGAAGAGGTATAGGTATTTGGGAATTGTCTTAAATAATCAGAGAAATTTCTTGGATGAATTGGAGAAAAAATTGATAAATGAAACAAATAATAAGAAAGGAACTGATAAGAAATTTAACAGTGTTTTCATATGATGTAGCAAGAATTGCATGGAAGGGAGTGGCAGTAGTAGGGTTAACCTATGGGTAACGATACGATGTGTTAGTAAAGGGCTATTACCCAGAAAAAGTACCAAGAGAATTAGAAAGACATGCAATAGGTAGAAAGACATGCAATAGGTGCAGATATGTGGACAGCAAAGGAGGCAATTGAAAAAGAAATGGGATGGTCAAGTTTTTATATGAGAAATCACAAAGCAAAATGAAAATGTTTGGTAGATTACAAATTTATGGTTAAGAGAGTAGCCAAAATAGTATTTAATTGGGTTGTGAGTAAAGAACAGGCTACAAGATGGATTAGAAAGGTACAGTATGTAGATTTGGATAAACGTTTTGTCAGTATACTTATGCAAAAGGTGGTTAGAATTGTTGAGTGTTATAAATGCAAAAAATGGGATAGAAGAATAGATGCATTAATAAAAAATAGAGAGCTGGAGAGACGGAGAACTAGTATGGAAAATAAAAAAGAGTTTAAATATATATATAGAAGTAAACAAATATTGGGTGTGAGTTAATTTATGATTATAGCATGGTAGGATCGTTAGCAACAATGGAATATACACATGAATGGAGAAAGGTGGGTGATTTAGTCTGCAAGTTATGTACGGAAGGTATGAAAAATATTAGGTATCTCTTAATTGACTGTAAATGCTCACAAGCAGAAAGAATACAAATAATGAAGTTGAGGGAGAATAAATATAAACAAATTGACTATACAGAAAATGGATTCTTGGGGTTTTATGCTGGGTTTGAAAAAGACAAGGGGGAACTAAATGTAAAGGCCACAGAATGGACAAAAACAATGTTATGGAAATGGGATGGAGCAGGATAGAGAATATGTGAAAAACTTAGGGTGGGGAATGGAAAGGGAAAGTAAGATGGCTAACAGGTTCCTCTGGGCATATTGATTAAGAGATTCCGAACCTGATAAAGGAGCCATAGTGCATCGCATCACATTTGCATGTATGGTTGGAAGTCAGATGAAACAGGAATTTTAATATCAGACTGGATGAATGGACATTGATAAATGAAAAGTAAAATTGTATTTGCAAATTTATTAAAATAATTAGTTATTAATCTGTTTACAAAATAATTTGGAGTAACATCTGTTGTAGTGCAAAAATCTACATTTAGATTTATTTATACATTCATTACTTTATTATTCAATACGTCCATCGTGTCTTTCAATAGGCTGACAATCTTATCTAGGTCTTATATTTGGGGTAGGGCTTATATTATCAGCATCCTGGAAAATATGCCAGGGCTTTTTATGTGGTTAGGTCTTAATTTCGGGGAAACATGATGGTTCTTATTGAAATCCCTAAAACTTTATATAATTGTTTATGGACCATTAGTTACATATTCTTTATCATTATTTATTTATTTTTTGGTTGGAAAATTGTCATTTGTAATATTTAAATATGTAGTAAAATATAAAAAAATTGTACGAACCACCACGAATAAAAGATATACCATAATTTATTTTTTAATAGTAATTAATATCTACTAATATTAACTAAATTAATTCTTCTCAGTTATATTTATGGATATGAATTAGTTTGCAGTATATGCATTATTATTAAGGATTGAGTCTGTAATTTTTTCTCAAAATAAATTTCTCCTAAGATGGTTTGATGCTTATATTATTATATTAGTACTTTATATTAGGAATGTTTTGATTGCCCTATCATTTGGTGTAGTGATAGAGTGATAGACTCCAGAAATAAAAGTTCCTGGATTGAAGCTCAACCTGCCATTTATGCTCTAGTATAAGATTTGATTATAATTCATCACAGTTTATAGCACAGTAGTAGCGTGGTTGAACTCAGATCCAAAAGTTTAGAATCTATTCTCAGCTGAGTAATGTATATGAATTGTGCCATTAAACTACTCACTGATTTTTTGAGTAATTAAGCATATGTTTAATTATTTTTTTTTTGTACATTTGGGTTTTATTAATACAATTTTTTTTTTAATTTAATAGTTTTTGTTGTAAACTATTGGCATAAATAGAACATTATTTGACTAATTTCAGAAGCTCCTTTTTTATTTCTGTTACAATATGATTTAATTTAAGTCATTTTTAAAATTGATATTAATATTTATTCTTTAAGCTATGTGGTTTTTATTAAAAGCATTTATTATTAGTGAGAAATTTATACAAAAATTTTAATAGCCATATATATATATTCATACAACTACTCCTAACAGATGCAAAAAGTTCATTGTTTAATAATTAGATTAATTACTGGACTGCCTTTTTTTTAAAAAAATGTATTATGTCATTTTTTTTTTTTTGATGATGCAAAATAGCAGAAATTAATCAGTGAAAAAAAAAATTGAATGTCAGGAAAAACAGAATGAATTTGTCTATGGTAAGAGTTTTCAATTCATTAGTTGAACTTATCAACAACTTCACTTTTAGTATTATATAAAAAAACATTTAGCTATAAAAAAAATAGTGCAGGACATATTAAAATTATGACTAAAACAGCAAAGTTGAAGATTCTATTATTTAGAGATAATTAGAAAAAATAACACTGTTAATCTGGCATTGTTGATTTTCTTGCTTCAGCAGATTAATACTTTTATTCTCATAAACCTTGTGGGAAAGCATCTATAAGCTGCTAAAAACTTTAATATTGATTTAATTCTAATATATCATATTGAATATTGAACATATTTTTACATCAGCAGTGCTTCATTATATAGTTGCAGTTAAAACATGTCTATATACATTTACCTTTTTTTTTTTGTGCTTATTTTTAGTAATATTAACTAAGATTTCACCATTGATGTTTCTTTTTTAAAAATAATTCAAGTAAATGTTTTTAAGGAAGCTAATAATTAAATAGAGATGTTGTCAAATATATACAGGGTATAAATTAAGACTAATATTGTAGAAGTTTGCTTTTAACTGGTGATTTATTAAGATACTTATTTATTTATAAATATTAAACTGGGGTTGTATTTTTTATTAATTTTTAAATGTATATATATTAATTTATTCACTATAGTATATTTTTTTTTGGCCCATATGGTTTGATGCAATAGTAGAGTGGCAGATTGGGAGCTTAGGGCCATGGATTATGTCCAGCTCTGCCACCTCAGGCCCTCAAATTTTCATGAACTTCCTAAAAGTAAAACCATTTGATTATTTATTTTATTCCTTTTTTAAAAAAATGATTGTGTCTTCAAGATTAAATAAAAAATTGTTTAAATCATTAACTTATATTAAAATAATAAAATAATAACCATGAAATGTGAAAGTACTTTTATAATTTTATCCAGACATCAAAAATAAATAATTGTATTAAATGATAATGAAAGATTAGATATTATAGGTCAGAGAAGCAAAGACAGGATTATAATATGAGATTATGAATTAGCGTTAAAAAATGTTTTCAGTCTTTGGACAGAAAATTCAATACATATATCAGAAATGAATGAAGAGGATTAAAAATTAAGAATTTTTTGTCGTAAAATATATAAAAATTGATAAATGTAGTAAAATGAATGAATGATAGCCTTTCAGTAGCTCATCTTGCAATGACATACATGAGCATGTGAAACTAATTGTATCCACATAGTAGATGGACTCATCTAGATGAATTGGTTAAAGGCAGAAAATTATGAAAATATACAATAAGGCTATTAAGGTGAACTTTGTCCATATGATAGGGAATAGTCACACCAGGATTACTTAGGTGATGATTCTCAGCTCTTGAAAAGAAAAATGACTACTTGATGCTGGCCACCATGAACATCTTTACTGTCAGGTTATCCTCTATAAAGTGATTTTCTTTTTATCTAGAAACTTAATAAAATTACTTATTAAGAACTTATCAAGATTCACGCTTCTTTTAATAATTCACATCTTAGTGCTTATGATTTGCATTGATTCTTGATAGAATGTATATTCTAAACATAGTATGGTTATTTTAAGTTTCTAATTATAAAGCAGACAACTTCTATTGAAATTAATTAAAGTGATATTGCTATTATCATTTGGATGGATAATTTTCTATATATGCATTATTTACAATTTCTCAATCCAAAATGTTATCACTTCCAGTTTTTCCTACATCCACATTTATAGATTTCAATTCTCATAGTAGTCTTTGGGGATACATAAATGAAGATCAAGCAGAATATTAACTTTTAGTCTGAATGAAATTAAATATGCACTTATTTTATGATGCCGTGCAAGCAGGAACATCCTGTCAGAAAATGGGGAACAAAAATAACTCCAAATTTATGTTTTGTTTTAATAAAAAATGGTTTACTATTACCTGATGAACTACTGATATTGAATCACTTTTGCCGTAGTCAACATAAATTTCATCTAATCATTTTTGGAATCCATATTTCTGTAGTCGAAAATTGTCATGTTCTGAACTGGAATTTAAGGAGTATCAAGTGGAGTTTATATACCAATTATTTTGAATGGAATGTACAGAATCTTAACAATTTTCTCTTATGATAATAGGTTTAACAAATTCTTAATAAGGAATCCATTTCTCATGAATATCATAAGCAATTTCATTTTCATTTAGAACAAAAACACAGTGCTTTTTATAACTAATTTTTATCTTTCCAAGATCCAGAAAAGTTTACAAGTTCCAGTTAAAAGTCCTAGTCACTTTTATAAAAGCTTTATGGTTGTAAACTGCTAATGGAATAGTTAGTATTATATATTAGACTTTTAAACCCAAACTTGATAGAATGAGAAAAATCATTATTAGAGAAAAATTGTAAGCTTTTCTTTCATAATAAAAAATATTTCAGTAATGCCAATCTGATTAAACCGGCAGATGTCAGTGAATCTCGGCTTGCTTTTGATTTTCCTAAAACTAAAAAGTCCAGGAGCAAATTGTTTCAAAGTTTCTAAAGAATGTAGGACCTAAAGGCAAAGCATGCTTGCCGAAACTATTCAGTAACAACATTTATATAGAATTTATTCCAAAATTTGGATATGAAAATAAAACTGTAGCAATCTGAAAACCAAATAAACTCAGCAATGATTCAAAAAATTATTGTTCAGTATCATTATTACATTTTGTTTTCATTTTATTTTTAAACAAGTAATTTTTTTAAAAAAGCTTTCAAAATAAATTAAAAACTGGAGCTATCTTTATTGATCTAATCAAGTAAAATTTTTAAATTGCTGGAAAATTATTTATTTGCAAAATACTTTTCAATAGAAATATTCAAGTAATGCTAAATGATAATCACGATACTTAAAAGTTTACACAATGGTCTACAGCAGGGTTCATTTCTCTCACTTATTTTATTTAATATATTATTAGTGATATTCCAAAACAATGCATGAATTTCATTTATGCTGATATGTTGATACCATTGCATTGATTTCACTAGAGTCTTTCTTGAAATAGTAATGTTCCCAATAAAAATACGAAAACATTGGAAATCTTTAAAGACTTTTTCCTAAACCAATGAAGATAGTATGCTCAATTTTTCATCCAAATTACAGAAAAATATTTTATAATCTGAAAACATTTTGCATTGATATATTGAAACATTATCTTAATCCATGGTATGTAGGAATAATCTTCGATTGTGCCTAATTTTTTTTTCTTTTATCTAACTTTCAATCCAATCTTAATTTTTAGAAATAATCTCCTAGGAAAGTTGATTGGCTCTACCTAGGGTTATGATGCACATGCTTAACATACAGTTTCCCTGGCACTATTATATCACTCGGGTAAATACTATGCACTGTTAAAAACATTCCCACGCTAAATTTTACTTCTAGATAATCAATTAAATATTACTATAAGAAATATTACTGGCACATGAAGTCTACTTCTTTGCAATGGCTATCTGGTCTGTCACATATTTCTCCATTAAGTATCAAGTTGCCTACTAGAAAATGTATAAAAAGCTAGCAAGTAGATCAGAACTTATTAATAACTAGATATTCAACCAAGAGTTCACAAACAAAGAATTAAGTTATCTAAAATGGAATTTAGTTACAGACAAATTTATTTTTCCAAATTCAACAATAAAGCCATCTGGATAACTGGAATCTCATAAATATATTCAGGATAACTCAGTCAGTACACTCACATTCTTCTTAAACGGATATCAGCAGCCACTGATATGTGTATGTGTAGGCCAAAATTTATAGCTGAAATAAAGAACTTAATTAATTCTTTTGTTATTTTATTAATAGTTAAGCTAATTTTTAAAAAAAATCAATTTGCTAAATAAATAAACACATGGTTTAAAAATAACGAGGATTTATACATTGAAAAAAATCAAGTAGTAGAAATATGCATGGATATATACTAAAATAGATATATATTGTAATTCAAGAAAGAAATAAACCATTACTAAATAACTAAGAGAAAGCAAGAGAAATATGTTGGATAAGAAAAATAATTGAAAATAAGATATTCAAGAAATATACAGTATAAATGATGAGAAAAATAACAAAACAAAAAAGTATTGGGTTAATAATTAAATGATTGAAACTAAAGCAGAAGTTACTGTCTGTCATCAGCAAATTGTATATACACTAATACAAATCCATCAATAAATGAAAAAGTACAGAAAGAGTCAACCTGTACTTTAGTTTGGGTCATATATAATTTCATTTACATTTCAGCTATTACTATTAATATTTACATCTATTGACTTCTGTTTCATTTAATATTCAGGGATTAAATGTGAGACATGGCCATTCCCTTTGATTGTATTTTTAGTTATTTCAGAAATGCTTACAGTTGTACTGAGATTGCGTTAATATATAGAATCACCCATTGTAACACGTTAATGAATTGAATGCTTATATACAATACAAGCTAAAGTGCAGGTGGGCTCTTTTTCTACTTTTTCATTTATTGACAGATTTGTATTAATTTATTTATAGCTTGTTTGGGATTTACAATAATTTCCATCTTTTCTTCCAAGGCATAAACTTGTGGTTAAGACGTATAGAGGTCCCTACCTTCGCATTTTCACGTGCATATTCCTGAGGTTTACAGCCTTAGTAAATATTACTTACATAATCAATGTGCGTTTAAATAAATTTATAATTATAACTTCCATTTTAATTTTATTTACATTTGAGCTGTTACTATTAATATTTACAATTATATGATTGATAAAATAACTATTGTGAAGAATTTAAATATGCATATATAAATTTGGTTTTTATTTTTTACATATATACATGCATGCAAATATTAAATATATCTAGCTTAATTTATATGAAATTTAATCAGAAGTAACACTAATTCATTGTGTTTTTGATGGTTTTAAACATTCATTTATTGATGTGTTTGAAAATAGAAAATGGAATTAGTATGTTATTATGAGCTTAAATTTGGATACATTATTATGAAATTACAATTGATTATTTAGAGGATAAAGATAGTACATTATTTTTAACAACCTCATAATATTAATAAAAAGTTAGTTTTATGAATATGAATATTGAATATACATATCTTAACATATATATGAAATTTAAGTGAAGTAACAATACATCCAGAAACTATGTGTAAATAACTTTTGATATACGAGTGTTATACACAGCTTTTGAATATGTTATTTTTGTTTACATATAATGGTGTATCATAACTGATAATCAAATTATGTATACACCTGGGTCTCTTTTTATGTGGTAGATAGGTTCCACAGAAAATGCGCACAAAAGAAATTGCACAAAAATAGACTTAACATACCTTGAAAAATGGGAGATGCGTACTGCAATTTTCCAAAAATCGCATAAAAACAAAGCAACAACGTAAAATTACTTTAAAATTCGCATAAAAAAAAATAAGAAAATAAAATATGACTAATAAAAATTTTCAAATTTAAAAAAAATTGATACAAGACAAACATTTTTTTATTAACTACAGTATTTAATTTTATTCAAAATAATATATTTTTATGCATAATTTACATTTTTTTCATTATCGATATTTGAGACATCAGATTCGTCAAAAGAGGAAATACAACTAGCGCCAACTTCATTTTTTTAAATTGGTCTTATAGTGAATTCGCCCAAACTAAAACGTTTTCCAATCACTGTTGAGCCTTCCCATTTCGCTAAGCGATCTAAAATTGAAAATGTTGTTTCCAAAGAAATTCATTTTCTTGGGTGTTTTTTCCTCTCCATTAGGGTAAACTAAGAGTTTAAAATAAAAATAAGAACTTAGACTTACGATAATAAAAAGATACCAACTCACCACCGTTGGGAAAAATTTAATTAAAACTAGCAATTAAAAATTAAATTCTTAATTTTGTCATTAATTTTTTAATTTTCAATTCCGTTTAAAAATCAAATTTCATTGTTTTACATCATATTAATTTCAGATCACGTTACGTAATTTTTAAATTGTTGATTACAATTAAAAATCAGATTTTAATTGTCAAATTTAATTGTGCCCACCGCTGTTATTCACCTTTTAAAAATAAACTAGCGGACACTAAATGATTAATTGATTACATACTCTTTTTAAAAAGCCAAAATAGATGTGATTTAAAATGCAAAAACCACAACTTGCATAGTATTGGCATCTATAACATTTGAACAGATTTACATTATAATCTTGTAAAATTTAATGTGTGTATATAAAATGGGGAAATCCTGATTTTAAATGAATTATGAACTTCTTTATTGCATAAAATCTATTACAGTACTATTATAAAGTGCTGAAAATATTGAAATTATTAGATGAAAGTTGAACTTTGATAATGCGCTATTACTTTAAATATGACATGAGTGTGCGAAATTTATAATATTTAAAGTAATAGCGCATTATCGGAGCTCGATTTCTGATTTAATAATTTTTATCGCATAAAAGAAAACCGCATACAAAGCTATTAAGAAGAAAAATGAATCGCATAACTTCAAAATCACATTAAATAAATCCGCATAAAACGAGATCTGGGTGTATATATAAAACATGTAAAATACAAGGGACTAAATCTCTTATGTTGTTCTTGCAAATTAAAAATAAATCCTAGACATATTGAAAAGGGCAAAAATTAAAAATTGCCAAAAAGAGCTTTTTTATGTTATGATTATATGATTATATAACAGCTATTGTCATATATTATTTTGTTGTTATATAAAGATATTTTATTCTATATCATATCTAGGATTTATATAAAACATGGAAAAAATTAAATATAAAATGTATATAAGAAATCAAATACAAAACAAATTATATAGAAAAATTATTATAAAATAGATTTTTTTTAATGGAAAGTCACTAATTAAATAGTATTTACAAATTCTTTTCCCCAGAAAATGGTTTATATAACACAGTTGTTTTTACTCTCCCCTCTTCTTCAGGTATTGCTGGTCTGATCAGTGTTAATATTAGCATGGGAATCAAACCTGAACCTTTAAAGGTAATGCTCTGAGTTTAATATTCAGAAATCTAAAAATTCAGGTTTGACTCCCATATTAGTAATGTCATTGGTTAGACCTGCAGTATCTGAAAAAGAGAGGAAAATAATACCTATAATAACATTTCACTCTATTTACACTTTAAAGCAAAATATATTTATTTATTCTTTACAGTTTCGACTGTTCCTAGCAGTCTTCGTCAGATCTACAAAATTTAAACATTATATCAATATAACCATATTTCATACATTTATTATAATCTTACAATTTTATCAACTTAATTATTAACATCACTTTATTCATTAAACTTACTATTCTATAACTTTTAACTTTTTAATTCTATTTTATCCTTTATTTTTCTTATTTATTTTTATTCTTAATTATTTTCATATTTATATTTATTCACCTTTTACCTTTGCCATAATTTTAGAAATTCAGTGTAATATTTATGAAATTTTTTTTATATTACTATATTTATATATTTAACTATATTTTTCATTTCACTTATTTCTACATATCCATTCATTAATTCCTTTTTTATCCATATTTTATTCCTGCTTTTTTCATTTACTTAATTTTTATAAAATTATTTTTTTAAAAATTATTTTTATATGTATTTTTATTTTTTATTTTATTCTCTACTTTTTCTCTCTTTCCTCCACCATTTTTTCTATCCCATCATCCTTCCTACTTCCTTTTCCCTTATTTATATTTATATACACCTCCCTCTATTATCTATTATACAAACTACTTATTTATTTTTTTTATTAGTTTTCACTTTTATTTTTTACCCTTAATCTGGATGGAGCACATGTGGTGAACATAACTAATCAAACCTATCACATTGCACGCGAAAAACTAACCGAAAAGTCTGATTACATCACTACAAACAAAATTAATGATATAACATGAAATTGTTATGATCTAATCTGGTCGCAGCCAGGGTACACTGCGAAGACCCATCGTAGCAGTATGTGAAAGTACATTAGACAAATTATAAATATGTAATTTTATTATTCTTCAAAACTTTAATCTGCGATTTTTCATTGCATGAGACTTTATGGCTGACCATGGACAAGATGGTATAATTTGTGGAACTACTAAAGATTATTCTTTAAGAGTGACATGTATGTTTTTGGTACAAATGCTAGTCTAGGTATGAGCTTTGCAATAATAATAAGCATGGAAAACTTGGGTTTTTTCCTTATAAACTTAAATTTATAATTTAATAAATAGCAGTGAGATTCTTGTTATATTGATGAATGACAATTATAACATTAAGCAAATAAATTCAATCATATCATTACCTGGTAAATCTGTTTATAAGTTTATAAAATCAGTCAATTTTGTATCATGTACTAGAATCAACAACGCAAAGCTTAAGTGATGGAAAAGGCAAATGGGATTTTATTGTATCTTACACATCAAATTACCAAGGACAAAAAGCATTCAAATGTTTTCTCAGAATATTACTAAAACTCTTATGTCTTACTGACAACAGTATGTACTGCAATGTATGCTCTATTCAAGATATAGGATTTCTGGTTTTGTGAATGACAAATAGCAACGGCACAGTAAGTTTAATTATAAATTAATATTTATTTACAATTTTATGATTAACAAATAATTGATGTAGGATGTTTCATACAATAAATAAATACATAAATAAACAAATAAATAAATAAAATATCATTTAAAATATCATTTTATTTGTTTCCTTCATTAAATATATCATAGGTACAGTTTTATAAAAGCCTAATCATAAATTTTATTATAATTTAATCTAATTTCTGCCTTGAAGAAACTATATTGAAATTCAACATCAAATCATGAAATACTTAATGTCTCAGTTCCAGAACCAATAAACCTATATTATACACCTATAATAATATAATAAATAATATTATATTTGCAGGAATTAGCTATAATGCAATGCTAAACCAAAGTGAAAATTCAAACTTTAGTTCAGATAAAATATTAATTAACAAACAGTTAATCATCATGAGGATAATTTGGATAAGATGCCCTGCTACACTTTATGACTCAACTTATAAGTTATACTTATAGATGGAAGAAAATGATTTTAGCATAATAATACAAAATACTTTGCCCAAACTTAAATTTATGAAGTAAAATGATGTTTCTGTGGACGCATTCAACTACATGTAGGAATGATACAACACTGAATGCCCTGTGGGTTTATACACCCCCATGAAGCAACAAATATAATTACACAATTCCTCGGATTAACCACCATTGTAGGAATGAGTGCAAAAATACAGAAAGTGGCAAATAATTAATCTGCGGATTAACCCCCAGCACAGACTAATGCCATTTAACATTGTAAAGCAATATTAATATTTACTTCATATTTAAAGTGCAAAAATCATCCTCAGTTATTCTGACAATTCAGAAAAACACCAGCATTTTAGCAGATGTGGGTTCGTACATAATGAAAAGTATTTCAATAATAAGGACAACTAATATACTGATTTATCTTGCTTAAAATATAAACATAGTAACAATGTAATACAAGTGACATGAGTATAGGAACAGAACCATGGAAAGACTCATAAGACACTTCATAAGAGGTTGACACACACCATAATTTTATTAGTAATTCTCAAGCTTTTCGCAAGTGCTATTTCCTCAAATAAATATTTTATTCAATCCCATGAATTGAATTTAAACATAGTAAAAGTATAAATCATGAACTTCATATATATATAAAAGTTAATATAACAATAAAAATTAAAATTAATTCATTCTTACTTAAATACATAAATAAAAATGTACAACATTTTTGGAATATCAAATATTATCCGTGAAATCAATATAAAATGTCTTGAACAATAAATACACATTACACAAAGTAATAATTATAAATTATAGCCGAATTCCATAGATATGATTATATCCATTTGTTCTAGTTATGATGAGTACTTTTAAATTAATGAATTTTACGTGGGCTTCATGAATATGAGATAATTCCAGAAGCATGACACATAGAGTTTAAATGTAAATGTTCTTCATAAGTTATTAAATTCTACATTTTTATATAGCATTGTTCCAAGTTTATGATATCCAGGTTATATTAATTTATCTAGCCACCTTTAAATTTAGGAATAATAATTAGAGCAAAATAATTTAATAATTCAAAATTGACAATAGAAATCAGAAAGTAGTTTTAGTTAATTATTTAAAGACTGTTACCATTATTCAAATAGTAAACAAATTAAATAGTAAATATATTACTGTCAGTATACATTCTGATAAGATAGTCAATTCTTTATAATTTAAATATGCAGAAACATTAAAGTGGCATTTCAATAAAATTTAACATTTAAATTTGATTTTAAACCTCTTCTTTTTTAAAAAAAAATAAAGTTCTCATGTTCAAAAACATCTGCAATTAAAATATTTATTTAATGTTGACAGTTTGTATGTAATAAAATATTTCAAAACATACTAACCTTCTGCTATTAATTGTACTTTTAAAGTTAAGCTTTCCGACATATTTCAAATGTAGATATTGAGCAAATTATTAGCAATTTGATTCCGTGACCGGCAGACTTGAACAGACCTTTTAAATTTAGCAACTCATACTATTATTAAATGTCACCATTTTATATTTAAATTTATATGAGAATTCTTGGTTAACCCGTTTGTTTGTCAAGAATTTTTTAAAATATGCATAACATGTTTTGTTTACATTTTATACTTGCACCCTTTTTTTACTTAATAATACCAAGAATGCTCTCACTGAACGCTCTCTTTCACTGAAACACACGTGTATTTATTACATTTTTATCTAATGATTAAAAAAAGTTAAACAAATGGTTTTTGAATTAAATGAAAATAATTTCTAAGATTATTTTAAATAAATAAGAATTATTATTTTTTAATCACATTTTACTAAACTTGATGTGTGCTGTCGATTTCTTACAGGTTAAACATATTTGACCCAAATCATTGGATGGAAAAGAGCAATTTTAAATACATTAAAATAACACAGGCAATAAGCAAGGCAAAATATTACTTATTCTCACCAGTAAATTATTCTGAATGCAAATAAATAATCTGTTCAGAATGCAAACCAAGCGAATCAAATCACCAAGAAGAAGACAAATTTTTATATCAGTTCTATCAATATTTTAATATATTAATATTTTGTTTTATCTTTTTTATTAAAATTACCTTCCTTATTTTTCTATTCTATTACTTGCATAACTTATTATTTCAATATCCTTTTTTCCCAATTTATGACCTGTCTCCATAAAATACATATAAACTAGGGATCCTCCATCATATTTGTCATTTTAACCTAGTATATATTGAATTTTTCATTTCACCTACATATTTATTTGTAATCCCTTTATTCTTGCATTTTCTACATTCTATTTCATAAACACCATTTATATATTTCTTTTCTCCATTTATATACCTAGTATCTAAAATATCCATTATATTTTTCTTCCTTTTATTCATTACTTTATATTTAATATTTTTAAATTCTTTATTAATTTTTCTAATAATATTATTTATTCCCCTTACTATACTACCATCATTAACTTATATTCCTATGTATTTTTTCTTTTTATTTTCCTCTCTTCCTTTTCCTCTTTTTTATATAGCTCTTCTATTTTTTTATATTCTTTTTTATTTCCTCTTCTGGATATTCATTTTTTAAAAAAATCTTTCTTTATTCTATTTATTTTTTTATCATATTCCTCTCCTTCATCACAGTAATATTTTGCTCTATATATCTTAGAACTTATAGCACTAATCTTATGGTTTTTATCCATATTAAAACCCCAATTTACTGCATTTGTAATACCCATTTTTCTATACACTTGTGTTTTTACTTTACATCTTTTCTTATTATATTCCTTTATTATTATATCTAGATATGCCAATCTATTATTTTTTTCCCATTCTGTTGTAAAATGTATGTTATTTATTTTATCTATAAATCTTTTTATTTGTCGTTCACTTCTATTAAATATTAACAAAATCATCCACATATCTTTTAATTAATATTGGTGCATTCTCATCCTATCATTTGGTCTTCCATATCCTGCATATAAATCTCACTCAGTGCACCTCCTATTAACAATCTTTTCTGTTTATAAAACCTTCCATTAAATTTTTTACTATTTTTATAGGTATTTTTATTTCTCTTTCCCTATCTTCCTTATATTTATTAATTAAGGAGAGGAAAATGATAAAGAAATAAATAGAATAAAAGATTTCAAGAAAAATGAATACCCAGAAGAGGTAATAAAAAAGTTAGAATATTTATGTAAAAAAGAGGGAAAGGAAGAGGGGAAAATAAAAGAAAAGAAGGAATACATAGAAATAAAAGTTAATGATAGTAGTATAGTAAGGGGAATTAATATTAGAAAAATTAATTAAGAATTTTAAAATGATATTAAGTATAAAATAGTGAATAAAAGGAAGAAAAGTGTAATGGATATTTTGGATAAGATATATAAGTGAAGAAAAGAAATTATAAATGGGTTTATGAGCTAGAATGTAGAAAATATAAGGATAAAGGGATTACAAATAAATATGTAGATTAGAAAAAATTTAATATATACTAGGTTAAAATAACATGATAGAGAATCACCGGTATATATGCATTTTATGGAGACAGATCATAAACTAGGAAAAGAAGGATATTAGAATGATAAGTTATGCAAGTAGTAGAAGAGATAGAAAAATAAGGGAGGCAATTTTAATAAAGATAAAACCAAATATTAATAGAGAAGGGGGTTTAAAAACAATCTTAGTATAAAGAAAAATATATAAAGAAGGATAAAAAATAAAAGTGAAAACTAATAAGTAAGTAAATAGTTTGTATAATAGATAATAGAGGGAGCTGTATTTAAATATAAAAAAGGAAGTAGGAAGGATGATGGCATAGAGAAAATGGTGGAGGAAAGAGAGAATAAGGTAAAATAAAAAATAAAAATACATATAAAAATAATTTTTTAAAAAATAATTTTATAAAAATTAAGTAAATGAAAGAAGTAGGAATAAAATATGGATAAAAAAAAAGGAATTAAGGAATGGAATAAGATAATAAAAAAAATTAAGATAATATGTAGAAATAAGTGAAATGAAAAATTAAGGTTAAATATATGAATATAGTAATATAAGAAAGGTTTCAAAAATATTACATTGAATTTCTAAAATTATGGCAAAGGTAAAAGGTGAATAAATATGAAAATAATTAAGAATAAAAATAAATAAGAAAAATAAAGGGTAAAATAGAATTAAAAAGTTAAAAGTTATAGAATAGTAAGTTTAATGAATAAAGTGATGTTAATAATTAAGTTGATAAAATTGTAAGATTATAATAGATATATGTATAAAATATGGTTGTATTGATATAATGTTTAAATTTTATAGATCTGACGAAGACTGCTAGGAACAGTTGAAACTGTAAAGAATAAATAAATATATTTTGCTTTAAAGTGTAAGAAGAGTGAAATGTTATTATTATATGTTATATAAAAAAAGCAAAAATAAAGAAGGAAAGAGGAAGAGAGAGTGTTGAAGATTATATTACAGTATAGAGAATAATACCTTTCAAAACATTGTAAAGTTTAAGTAGTTTGAATTTTTCTAAAGATATTCCATATTTAATATTAGATGGTGATAAAAGTTCATACAATTATTAGTAAAATGCAATCTTAACAAATCTTCAAACAAACAATTTGATTTTTTATGGGGTAATCAGAAAAAAAACGTAGTACTAATAATAATATCCTCAAATATCTCTTCAAAAAAGTCTTTTATAATGATTTTGTGTTTGCTGTAATATTTTCCAAGCTAATATTATCTTCCCTTAGCATTTAATCTCTTATAAGCATCACATCAAATTTTCTTATTATTTTGAGTATTACTGATATTCACTTGAAACTATTATTTTAAACCAGAATCTTGATATATGATAATAATGTGTCACCCAAGCATATTCTGAATTAATTCCATTCAATAAGATTGCTTCTCATTGTGTTATGCTATTGGTATTATTTCACTGCAGTCCAAACTTTTTATACATTACCAATTCTCATTATTATTTTTCTCATTGACAGAGTGATGGCTCAAACAATTATGTTCTTTAGAATATTCCTAATAAATCTTTTCCAAGCTTTTTGTTGCAATTGCTCTGTGCCTTTATTTGCATCAAAACCTCAACTGCAAGATTCTTTCTTATGACTGAAAGGTTCATAGAGCTATGCATTGTTCAGCGCAGTAGTACGTAAACTTGAAAACTAAAAGTCCATAAATTACAGC
This sequence comes from Epiperipatus broadwayi, assembly GCA_028023455.1. Taxonomy (NCBI): domain Eukaryota; kingdom Metazoa; phylum Onychophora; class Udeonychophora; order Euonychophora; family Peripatidae; genus Epiperipatus; species Epiperipatus broadwayi. The sequence goes on from JAQFVV010012837.1 coordinate 493,614, forward strand.
TTAGCTCCACCATTTTCAGAGTTTGAACATCTTGCCCGAATGATAAATCATTCAACTACTTAATGATTTACATAAACAAATGCTATTGAGATCTATCGTTGTTAACTATCAATTATAAATCATTTGCTATCCCCATTTCATAATCTTTTCATTGTATTTCCCGACTCTTCAAATTTGTTTTTGAATGGTTTCTGTTTTTGGCTATGTTTGTGATACAATGAGTACATTAAAGTTGTAGGTTCTCTTTCCAATCCTTAATTTACATTTGCCTTGATCCATTGCAGTTTCCTTCAGTGTACATGTACTCTATAATTTGAACAGGTAGTGTGGTAATATTCGATATTGCAAAATACATCTGTTTACTACAAAAATTTCATGATTTAGAATTGTTCACTGAAAAGTTCTTTTAGTAATTAATAAAGCTCACATTGATTTCCTTCTGTATTCTTTGGCTTTTTCAGTTATCCAGCATATTTCAACAGTGATATTTTTTATTCATGACATTTCGTTAAACCATATAATTTAAGAAAGTTATTTATCATATTTAAGGCTAATGGTGCTGAATGATTTTCAACATAATATTACTTGTATAGCATAAAAGATATAAATTAATCTGAGAATGAATAACTGATAATCCATTGCTTTAGAAATTAGTAATATAAAAACATTGTTAATTGGGGGGGGGGGGAGTGCAGTCTTGTTGGTTACCTGAAAAAGAAGGAAGAAAAGCAAAATAAAATACAGTATAGTATACTAACTAAGCAACTCCTACAGAAAAATTAAAAAAAAAGCTACTATAATTATTAAATCTATAGCCAATAATGACAATTTAAAAAAAAAAAAAAAGCCCAAATAATATATAAAAATACATCTTAACAGTAATTTTCTTAATCCACATACATTTGTGGGAAAATGTATGTATATATCTTTATATAGTTTAAGCATTAAAAGTAGGAAAATTGGTGTACTATATAAAAGTTTACCTATAATTATGGTTGTTATAATTAACGTTTATATATATACTACCCAGTATAATTTATTGGTTTGATGTTTATAAAGGAATGAATAGCAACAACCTTCCTAAGAAAAAAAATTATGACCTTAATTATCAGAGGATTTAGAAACAAGCAAAACACTATCAGATATCAATAAAAAATTCATTAGAACAGCATGTGATATATGCAGATCTATTGTGTTTCATTAATTGGTTGTCCCTTTTTTTTTTTAAATCTGGATTTAGAATGATCATACTCATTTCCAATTGTAAATCCACTTTATGTTTTCTGAGTATTGACTGGTATATGTTATTTTGGCATGATGTGTCACTGTGAATGTTTAATTTTTTATCCTCTAATTGTCATGAAATCATACAAAAAAGTATTGCATGTTATTGTTTTACAAAATGATGGCTGATTTTGATATTTCTTAGTGGTTTTGTAACAGTTGTAATTGGTAATTCGAAGTTTTTAAATAAATTTACTAATAATTAGAGTTGTGAAGATAATAGATGTTTTATTTTTATCCAATATTATTAAATATATATATATATATACCATCTGTAAACCTAAAAATTTTTTTTTCTTTTCTGCTAGAGAAATTCAATCTTCAATCATGTGGTATTAGATTTAAATTAGTGATAATGAAGAAAACTTTTTATTAAAAAATAAATAAATATGAATACATTATAAGATAGTTTTAAAAAATACTCCATGATAACTGAAGTAAATGATATGATTTTTTTTTAACTACTGTAGTTGAAATGCTGACTTTAAAACAGAGCTATATTAAATGCTTATAATGAAGTGGGAGTTAATGTATGTATTGACATACCAGAGATATCTGTTCTATAATTGGAAAAGAACTTTCACATAATTTCTTGGCATTTTATTTTTTTACTAGAAATATATATATACAGTACTTAACTTTTATTTTTTTAATAAGAGAAACTATTCTTTGTTTTAAGCAACTTTTCTTTAAATTTAAATATAATAAATAAAAAAAATTACACTAAAAAAATTGTTTGTATATTTGACATAACTTGAATTGTAGAAGGTATGAGGGAGGGAGGGATTGTTTTTCAATATTTACTGCATAATAGTAAAATAAAAAGATTAGTTGGATATTTGAAATATTTGAAGAGATTTATATATTTGACTAAACATTCTAATTTAAAGTTGTAATTATAAATTTATTAAACGCGATTACGTAAGTAATATTTACTGAGGCTATAACATACTATCGCATTTTATACGCATTTATCGAGATTATAGCCTCAGTAAATATTACTTAAACATTCTAATGTAAAAGTGAAAGATGTAATTTGATTGCCTTAAGCTGCAAAAAATAAATATATTTAGAAATTGTTTTAGAAAAAAAATAGAAATTCATTTCTGTAGGATATAGTGCCCCCCCCCCTTCCGTAATTTATCCCAGAAATAGAAATATGACTCAAAAGCTAAAAATTCGTTTTCAAATTCCAGCTGAGGAAATTAAGAAAAAAAAAATCTTAACTGTGTGAAATTGTTTCCCTCAACCCATCATTTTGGTCCTTGAATGACTTATCAGAATCTCCTATTTTTTTTGTTTATACTTTTAATGTAAATTTTTTATACACATTAGACAAATGATCAGTTTGCTAAACATAAAACACTTTGATTTGAAATTTGTATGAGAATTTTCTTCAGTGAAGATCTACCCTATTCTAAAACTCTTTGTCAATGTTGATAGCACAGATATTTTTTAATACACATATCTATATGATACAGGTAAATTTAAAAACTATTAAGTTACCAACAAAAGTATTAATAAAATAGGATAATGTATTTGGCAGTCATGATTGCAAATACTGGCATTGAATGCAAGAGACTGAAAACTTAAAAGAAAATAGGTACTGCTATGCAAAATAAATAATATATATGTGAAATATATGAATTTTTAATTTTTCAAATTCTCATTTAATATTTGTTTTGAATTGCTGCTTTTATGATAATGATTAATATGTTCATTTCTTTGAAAAACACACTGTTTGATAGTCATCTTTCAAAATGACAGTATTTTTTTTAATGGTGACTATTTTTCAGCATTTACATTAATAACATACTAATATGCCTCAAATTTAAATGAAATTGCAAGATTCATATCAACATTAAAAAAAAAAAAATTGTTTATTATGTGGAACAGAAGTTTTGTGTGTGTGTACAATTACAGTAGCTAAAATATAAGTTGCTTATTTTGTTTTTTATTTAATTCTGTACTTTTCTCATTACAATAGAAGTGCAAAATTATTTCAAGTAAGTAATTAGTCTTAGTTATAAATATGAATTTTTTTGCCAGCAACAACAAAAAATGTTATCACATAATTACAAAAAAAAAAATAAGTTGATCACTCAATATACAAAACATACCAAAAATAAATTAGAAAAAGTACATTAAGTTAAATAAAATGTTTTCATTTGTTTGTTGATTATTTTGGGGGATAACATGGATGTTGAAATCATTTAAAATATTATTTACATCAGTGGTCTTCAACCTTTTCACACCTGCGGACGGTAAAAATAAGGATAAGGTTCGTGGACCAGCAAAAATAAGGATAAGATTTCGCAGACTGGCAGAAGACTATAGATAAATTTTCTTAAAGATAAGCATAATTGTTATAACTGATCAAAACAACAATGTTAAATATATAAGATAAAGTTTTATATATATATATGGAGTTTATATAATAAAAAACTTTTTTTTTAAATTTTTTTAAAAAAGTAATAAAAAAAATATAATTCTACCCCCCCCCCCCATAAAAATCTGTGATAACTAGAAAAACAAATTAATTTATGAATGATTGATTAGATTTTGTTTTCATTCTGTTTTCTTTTTTTTTAATTGGGTAAAAATGAGATGAAAAAAATAAATAAAAATTGGCTATATTAATTAAAAGTTTAAACTCTTATTATTTATTATTACAAACTTTTTATTGCCCGTCTAACGCGGACCTGCAGAAAAGTTCCGGGGGGGGGGGGGCATGGACCAGGGGTTGAAGAACACTGATTTACATCATACAATGATAACTCATGTTGCAGCAAAAAAAAAATATATATATATAAAAATTTAAAGTTCTAATTTTAATACCTAAAATTTATCTTACCTTAAATAAATAAATTAGTATGATAGCTAAACATTTATTTAATATGCTTTTGTTGAAGTTGAAAAATCTGTTTGTTTATTTTTAACTTGCTAGAGAGTGGTATAAAGTATTTTTTCTTTCAATTTCGTATTTTTTTTTTAACATAAAAAGATAAAATGTCAGCAATTTTAAACAGAAAAGTTATTTCTTATATATATAGTTATGAACATGTACTAAATATGATAAATACATAAAAAGTATACATATTAACTTACTGCAGAAATAATCAATGATATGTATATATACTATATGTGTGAAATTGATTTAAAGTAAAATTATATGTATTAAGTAAAATTCATTTACAATATGCTTTTGGTAAGCATTTTTTTTAAAATTTCCAATCGAAAGTAAAAATGTTAAACATTTTCACTTTAAAGGAGATTTCATATTTTTAATTATTTATATACACATATTAAATATGATATATACCTAAGGGATATATATTTTAATACTTATAGCAGAAATATCTAGTGATGTATATATATCAATTAAAGTGTCCAGTCAATTTAAAGTATGATCATAGTTTTACATTTTCATTTACTGTGCCAATACTAAAAACTTAAAAAAATAATCCAGATATTTTTTTTTATATATTAAATGCCTCTATCGACCATGCATTAAAAAGAAGAAAAAAAAAATGTTTCTTTAACTATAATTGGGATTTTTAGATTTAACTTGAAATAAAAGCATGGGGGTCCCAAAATTAAGTTAATCTCTGAACTTCATGCTTTTATTTTAAATTAAATCTAAAAACCCCAATTGCAAGGGATTGACATAATTAATTTCTGGACACCCCCCTCCCCACAATGCTTATATTTCAAGTTAAATCTAAAAACCCCAAATGTGGTTGAAGAAACAATTATTTTTTGTTTTTAGTGCACCGTGAATAAAAGTATTTAAATTTCAATAGAGTGGTAACATCATTCCAAACAATATGTCTAACACATTTAATAAAATGTTTAACATTTATGGGGTTGGGGGAGCACAGCAGTTGTATAGGTTTTATTAATAAATTTACTATATAGTATATATACACAGATTAGTATTTTTGATTAGTAATATGTTAAATATTATTAAATCCTTTTTTTAATTATAAGATATTCAAAGTTATACTTTATCTTGAATCTTTGGTAATGCATTCAATTTTTATATGAAATTTTGATTTCAATAAATTTTGGGGTACACAATATTCTCATTGTAGATAAAAGGACACATTTATGTTTATTGTGATACACAATAATGCCACATATAATGTTTTGATTAGCATAGTTTTGCTATAATATAGTTTATAGTACACCTGGGTCTCGTTTTATGTTGTAGATAGGTTCTACAGAAAACCTGCATTAAAAAAAATCGCACAAAAATAGACTTAACTTACCTTGAAAAATGGGGGATAGGTTCTGTATTTTTCAGAATTCGCATAAAAGCAAAGCAACAATGAAAAATTACTTTAAAATTCGCATTAAAAAAATAAGCAAATAAAGTATAACTAATAAAATTTTTTAAATATTTGACAAAAATTAATACAAGACAACCTTTTTTTACTTTTTTTATTAACTACAGTATTTAATTTTACATTTTTCATACATATTTTAATCATTACCACTAGCGTTCGGTTGTAAAAATTATTTTCAGTTTATAAAATCTTCGTTTTTTATTTTAAAAATCTAAAATATTATTTATTTCTGTTATATATAACAAAATACGATTTAAAAGTTTAAATTTTTTGAATATTTATTGCTATATTTTTATATGTAAGTATAAATTTATTATTATTATTATTATTTACTCATTAATATAAATAGATTATTTACATAGAAGCTAAAATTCTAAATACAGCTTCAGACCATATTCTTGTTAGCTGCTAATATAATGTTATATTTTTGGGAAAAAAAGTATTTCAAGTCAAAATAAGTTATTAATAATTTAAATTTTTTGATATCTAATAAATATAGTGAAATTGTAAGAAACATGAATATCATAACTTCAAAATCGCATTAAAATAATTCACATAAAACGAGACCCAGGTGTATAATGTGGGATATTATAACACTATACCATCTGATATCCATGTTAAACTTTATAATGTATGATTCTAGAGTACAATGAAGAGAACTGTTTTTAAATGATTTATAATTTTAAAAAATAATAAACTTATGTAATTATATGTATTTAACAATAAGTATTTATATATAAACGATAAACACATTTGTTTTTTAAATAATTTTAAAACAAATCCGAAATTCTTAAACACTTCTGAAAATATTGGTGGTTCATGATTTGAAATATTGTTAAGAAATATGTGAAGCATATGGTTGCTTGTTCTTCCACATTGGCAAATAATTTTTCAGTATTGCAAATTAAAAAGATATAAAGTATCATTTGAGAATTGAACTGCATTCACCTGCTGATAAAATTCAACAAATTAAATCCTAGTGGATAAGCAAAGAAGAGGAGGAAAAAGTATTGATATCTTATGTTATTCAGGAAGATTAAAGATTTTTAAATGTACATTAATTCTAGTATTGAATAAATCTTTCCAGGAAATAAACAGAAGAAAAAATATACAAATTTAACTGCTTTGTTTTATATTTCAGCTGTATTCATTTCCAATGGTACATATTTTTTATTTCTTATCATTTTTTGGGGGAATTAATAATTTGTCACCACTTAGGGCAGGGGTCTCCAACCCTACGCCCACGGATACCATGGCGCCTGCAGACCATTTTACGTGTGCCCGCCATTATCCGAACACGATAAAAAATTATTTATCTGATACAAATAAATTTGATTTTCAAAATTTCTTGTAAATTTATTGTATTATATTGTAATCAAATGTTAAAATTTTATTTTTGAAATAAATAATTTTTTGTACATTATGTGTATTATTAACATTGAAAAAATAAATGGTGCCTGCCACCTGGCCGATATTATAGAATGTGCTCTTAAGTGCAAGCAGGTTGGGGACCCCTGACTAGGGCGTTGCAATATAATTCACCAAAAGATAAAATATCATTTATTTGGTATTTTATTTCAACTTTTCTAATAAAAGGTTCTTTATAATAAATAGCAAAAAATAAAAAGAATCTATAAAAAAGATTATTTTATATATAATTCTAAACAAAAATTGAGTGGGGATTTATAAATTAATATTGCTTAAAAGGCCTCAGAAAGGAGTTTGCTATTAACTGAAAAGAGACCTTTTGAATCCTCTTGGAGGCCTTAAAGGAACCAAGCAGGGTAAATTCCTAATGTCCATTCCATACATTCTTGTCATTGCAGCTGTTATTACTATGTGATTATTCATATAGTATATGAACATGGATAGGCTGCTCACCAACACGCATTGGCCAGTGTGGTGAGTTTATTGGCCCTTTTATCTCTGAGTTTAAGATTAAGAAACACCATGGTCTTCTCAGTACTTGATCAGGCAGAATGAATGTTTGTGTAAATGATAAATATTTTTCCAATACATATATACAATTATGACAAACAAAAATAATGCATGACCCTTATTCCCAGGAGGCTGTAAAGTCACCAACCAAGGCAGCGGTTAGTGGCCGAAGGCGGAGGGTGCTAAGAATCTCCTGATTGCAGACCCAGGCTGCCATTTGATGACGACTTTTTATTTAGGTACTTACAACTGCAGATCACTTTCAAGTGAAGAAAGATTGCAAGAATTAGAAAAACTGTCTTATATTAAATGGGACATTATTGGACTTTGAGAAGTTAGAAGAAAAGGTGAAGAGACAGTTGATTTAAAAAGTGGACATATACTCTTATTATAAAGGCACAAATATTGGAAATCCAAGTGGAGTAGGATTCATTATAAATAAAAAGTGGAAGAACAATATTGTGGAGTTTGATGGTGTATCGGACAGAGTGGCATAGTTATACAACTTAATAGCAGATACCAAATGCAGATAATTCAGGTTTATGCCCCAACAAGTTCTTATAGTGATGAAGTAGTAGACGATTTTTATATGGATGTACAAAAGGCTTTTGATCAGAGTAAACAACATCTTAAAATTGTTATGGGAGACTTTAATGCTAGAATTGATAAACAAATGAAAGATGAAAGTGCTGTAGGTAATTTTGGTTATGGTAATAGAAATGAGAGAGGACATAGACTTGTGTAGTTTGCAGAAAAAGAAAAACTTTATATTATTAATTCTTATTTTGAGAAAAATGTTAAAAGGAAATGGACATGGAAGCATCCAAATGAAGGTACAGCAGAATTGGATTATATTTCGACTAACAGGAAATACATATTTCAAGATTGTAATGTTTTTAATAAATTTAGCACAGGAAGTGATCATCGATTAGTAAGGTGTAAGATACGTGTTAATGTAAACTAGAGAGACAAAAATTATTAAGAAAAACAATATTTACAGTTGATATTCCTAATCTTCAGAAACATTCTAATGAATTTAAATTAGAACTTACAAATTGGTTTCAAGTATTAGTAGATTTTGAACATGATTCAGATTTGAATTAATATGAAAATAACTGATACACTTTTAAAAACTGCAATATAGATAGCTGGTAGAAAAAAGCAGCAATTGACCAATAAAATTTCTACTGAGACTATATAATTTTTGAAGAAAAGAAGGAATATGAAGATATACAAAAATGATGCATTAAAAAGAATTGAATATCTCTAATTTTATAAAATGGCGTGGAAAAGAGTTGAAAATGATATAAGAAAGTATAAATGTGAACTAGCAAGGAAGCTGTAGAAGAAAATAAGTCTCAAGAATGTAAAACAACATTTTGGTATTGGTAGGAAATTTATATCTGCAATAAGAAAAAAAGATAGTAATAAAGAACAAGTACCTCCTATGTCTATTACATCTATTGCCCAGAATTTTAAATGAAGAAGTGAGACATGCAATTATATGTATGAAGAAAGGAAAGGCTCCAGGTAATGATGGAATCATAATTGATATATTAAAAGAAGCAGGTGAAGAAACAGAAATTTTTTTAGCAAAGTTATATACCAAATGTCTAAATGATAAAGATGTACCGGATGATTGGAAGAATACAGTAATATTAATATTTAAAAAAGGTGACAAAAAAGATATTAGAAATTACAGATCAGCCTTTTATCAGTTTTATATAAAATTTTTACCAAGATAATTACAACTCGTCTACAGAAAACATTGGGTTTCCACTAACCAAGAGAATTTATAAAAATGCAACAGCAATAATTAGATTACATAATGATACTGGGAAAGTCAACATTGAGAAAGGTGTAAGACAAGGTGACTCCATATCTCCAAAACTTTTTACAGTAGTGCTGCAAGAAGTATTTTGTGGATTAAAATGGGAAACCAAAGGAGTGAAAGTAAATGGAGATTATTTAAGTCATTTAGATTTCGCAGATGATGTAGTTGTTTTTGCAAATAATGCTTCAGAGCTGCAGGAAATGTTGCAGGAGTTATCAAATGAAATAGGACTAAGATAAATGATAAAAAGACTAAAGTAATGTGTAATTGATTTTTTCAAAATATGAAAATAAAAATTGATTATGATGAATTAGAAGAAGTTAACAGTTACAAATACCTTGATCAGATTATTAATACAGATGGAAACATAATGGAGGAAATTAATCATAGAATTAAACTTGGTTGGATTTGATAGAAATAACTTGATACTAAAAGGAAATATGCCTAGGTGTTTGAAAAGGAATGCTTTTAACAAATGTGTTTTACCAGTTCTTACTTATGGATCTGAGACTTGGACACTTAATAGAGAAGCAATGCAGAGACTTCAGACCATTCAAAGAAGTATGGAGAGATGTATGTTGGGAGTAACAAGAAGAGATTGAAAACGCAATGTATGGGTAAGAGAACAAGCAGGTGTTACTGACCTCATTGAAAAAATTAAGATTGAAGCAGAGTTGGGCTGGACATATTCCTAGAAGAGATGATAATATATGGACAATTGAAATTTTAAACTGGATTCCAAGAGATTGTAAAAGACTCAGAAAGAGACCACAAGTAAGATGGATGGATGAAATAAGCAAGTGTGCAGGAATGATGTGGGGTAGAGAAGGTAAAGATCAGAGAAGATGGATTAAACTTGAAGAGACCTTCATCCTGCAGTGGATTGATAATGGTTGATGATGATGATGATGAGTGCTTAAAAAAGACAATTTCTTTAATTCCTGGCATGAAAGACTTTTTTTAATTAGAAAAACAATGGGAGTGCGTGAAACGTTGAAATTTCAGAATTTTATATTGTTTAAAATTTATTTTTTCTATTTTTATCTGTTATGTCAGGGGTGGGCAAACTACGGCCCGCGGGCCACATCTGGCCCTTGGCGGGCATTCGTGTGACCCGCCTATAAGTTTTAAAATGCCGTATTTATATATACGTAATATCATACAGATTTTACATATAGATAAAAAATACGTAATGTGATAGCTTTCAGTTAATAATTTACATATATATATATTGTTTCTTAAAAATAAAATAATATTGATTTGATGCATGTATATATTTGTCTTTTTAAAAATAAAGTAAAATTCGATTTGTAAATATTTTCAAATCATGGAAACTAATTTTTAAAAAAATTGTTTATAATAACCTGTTTTTTTAATTGCAAACTTAAACTTTGAACTGAAATGCTGTTTATTAAAAACGAAAACTTTATTGACAGATGGAAGATTTTTAACTTCTATTAAAAAAACCTCTTGCTTATGATCTATAGAAATCTCAACATTTCCCAAGTGTCTTTTGAAATAAAAGTGTATACACACTTGGGAAAAATGTATTGTCTTTATACTTGTATTTATTTTGGTATTTTCATCCAATCCAGTACATTGATGACATCAGGTATGAATAGCAAACCTATGCTAAATTTTAGCATTTAAGAATTGAACATCTTGTTAATAATAACACACAAATAGACAAAGCAGGTTAGTAATTATTTGTAACTTTTATTTTTAAAAAATTTATCCCCTTTTTAAAAAAATACAATTAAGTAATTTATCCAACTTCTCTCATCTGTATCTAAAAGATTTTCTTTTTCTGTTTAAAAATAAATTAATCATGCATCACCAGTTGAAACTTTTTTAAAAAATTTATTTTATAATTACCAAACTCAACAACTTCAAAATAACTAAATGAATAATAAATTTAGTTGATTTCAAAAATTAATAATACTAAGATTAAAAAATTATTTTCAACTTTAAAGGTGATGAAATATATATGAACGTCTATTATTTTTTTATTCTCAATTATTTTCTTTATTCTTTAAGCTCTTGTTTTCATTATATGTGTAAAATAAATAATTGTTCAAATTAAGATCCTGGAACTTTTCACTTGATCAACTCTGTTTTGTCTAAATCTCACAGTTTTGATTAAAATCATTGCACTTGTCAGTATATTGTTTGTTTCACTAGTGTTCGGACGTGCCTATTAATTTCCAAATTTTCAAATCTGTTCTTAAAAATGACTACAGTTAAAAAACGTAAAATCGACAGTGAACGCTGTGTTTTTAACAATGAATGGATATGGAAATATTTTTTCACAAATGTTGAAAACAAAACTGTGCTTAATATGCCGTGAGACCATTGCTGTTTTCAAGGAGTACAATTTGAAGAGGCATTTTCAAAGTAAGCACAATACATTTGCAAGTACTTATCAAAAAATGAAAAAAGGCAAGTGATTTATTAAGTTTAAACCGGCAACAAAATGTTTTTGTCAAACAAAATGAGATACAAACTGGTGCAACGAAAGCTAGTTTTGTACTTGCATATAATATTGCCAAACGTAACAAATCATTTTCTGAAGGTTAATTTTTAAAGGAATGCATGCTTGCTACTGTTGACATTGTCTGCCTAGAAGTTAAAACAAAAATTGAAGCAATATCTTTGTCAAGAAGAACTATAGTACGTCGTATAGATGCAATTTCAGAGAATTTGTTAAAACAGTTAAAGTTAGCAAATCATTTGATTGGTACTCTTTGGCACTGGATGAGAGCAATGATATTAAAAATACTGCACAACTGCTTGTATTCATCAGAGAAATTGATCATAATTTAGCAATTACTGAAGAGTTGCTCTCACTTGAAAAATTGATGGATACAACAACTGGTAAAGATTTGTATGAATGCCTTGAAAATTGTCTGAATAAAGCTGGATTACTTTTGAATAAATTGGTAAGCAAAACAACCGATGGTGCACCTTCATTAACATGAAAAGCAGTTGGACTCGTAAAGCTTCTTGGTGAAAAAATGAAAGAAAAGCATCCACATCATTCTTTAATATCATTGCATTGTATAATTCACCAAGAAAACTTATGCAAATCTTCATTGGGCTTTAAACATGTGATTGATCCAGTAGTGCACACTATAAACATCATCGGAGCAAGAGGACTAAATCACAGACAGTTCAGGAATTTCTTGGATGAAATGGATTATGATTATTTAGATGTTTTGTATCATAATAATGTACGTTGGTTAAGCCTTGGCAATGTTTTGAAAAGGGTATGGAATCTGAGACAAGAAATTTTGCTTTTCTTTCAAATGAAAGACATTAATTATGAATTTGTCACTAACATGAAAAACAATGAATGGATATATGATTTTGCATTTGCAGTTGACATTTTCAATAAATTAAATGAATTGAACATTAAATTACAAGGCAAAATGTTTTTGCACATGAATTATTTGTGGAAATTAAATCTTTCCAAGTGATATTACAACTTTTGGCCAAACATCTCCATGAGCAAAATTTTGTGCATTTTCCAATATTGCAGTTACAGACTATCAATCAAGTTTGTCCAAAGAAATATGGTAAGCAGTTATCTGTTTTAAGAGAAGAGTTTTCAAGGCATTTTGCCGATTTTAAATCACTGGAAAATGAATTTAATTCGTTATGTTATCCATTTGCCAGCAATGTAGAAACAGTATTGGATGATTTGCAATTTGAATTGATAGATCTTCAATCAGATAATGCACCGAAGGAAATTTTTATCAATATGACACTCACTGATTTTTATGCATCGCTCAATTCACAAAAATTTTGTAATTTGAAAACTGTTGCCCAAAAAATGTTTGTACTGTTTGCTTCAACATATATTTGTGAATAGACATTTTCATGTAGGAATATAAACAAATCAAAGAATAGGTCTGTTTTGTCAAATTCAAATATATATGCAATTTTACGAATAGGTACTAGTAGCCTCAATCCAGATTATGATAGTTTAGAGCAGAATTGTAAACAATTGCATAAATCTCATTAATAAGAAAATAAAATATTTTTTGTTATATATTTTTGTGATATATGTGAACATATTAATAAATTTGTATGAAAATTATGTTTTCAAATAATATTCTATTTATGACGTGGTCCACTAGAAGTGTTACAAAAGACAATGTGGCCCTCAGCGGAAAAAGTTTGCCCACCCCTGTGATAGACTATACCAGGGGTGGGCAAATAGCAGCCCAAGGGCCACATGTGGCCCACTAAGACAATCAGAAAAATCCGCCTTGAACTGAGATTTCCTTTCCTTGAGCGACCAAAGATTCATCTCTTATTTTCCACCAGGATGACCACGTCAATACACATGTGCAGTGTAGATACGATATGCAGTGCTTTTTCAGTTGATCTGGTTAATTTCAATTTTGTCTTTGCATTAGCAAATATATACATTTCCAACTTAAGTGAAACCATGAACCCTCCGAAACAATGTAAAATCGGTGATGAATGTTGTGTGTTTAATGAAGCACTGACGAACAAATATTTCTTTGCTGATACAGGGAATAAAAGTATGTTTATTGTGTCATGAAAAAAAGGTGTGGCCCTCCGCTAACCTTCGCTTCCACAATGTGGCCCCGGTGCGGCCCTCCAGCCTCTGTGGCCCCGAGCCAAAACAATTGCCCACCCCTGTGTTTTGTCATTCATGATTTTGCCTTAAATATGTAAAATATTTAAATAAAAGAACACAGTAGATTTGTTTTAGATAAAGAAATGGAATGAAATGCTTCCAATTTACAGTGCTTAACTCTTTTTATTTGTACAATTTTATAACAATTGAAAGTTATTACAATTAGTGATGTGGAATTTAATATTATTATTATTGTTAACTTATGGCTCATAAGTTTTGCATCATTGCATATGTAAAGAAAAATAGCTATCAAGTAAGCAGTATACTATTTTCTATTATCATTAACTTTTAAGAAATGGTGCTAACTTGACAAAAACATGAAGAGAATTTAAAATAGGCTAAAGAAATGAAAAATAACTAGAACTTGAAGGATAACTTAACACTTGGGTATTAAATAACAGAAAAAATCTAGTATTTCAATATCATTTGCCACAAAAATAATTATTTACTACTAAAAATCATTGTCAACAGACAGATTTAGGGAAAGAAACTCATATATGTATGAATGGAAACAAAAGTATTATAAAATTATTGACAATGCTAGAAAACCAGAGATCTTTGAATTGTGCTCATGTAATGAATATGGATGAAATATTTATGATATTTAATGAATCTTCCTAAGAAAACATGGTAAAGTCAAAGCTTTGAATTGTGTTCATATAGTGAATATGGATGGAATATTTATGATATTTAATGAATCTTCCAAACAAAACTTGATAAAATCAAAGTGGAAAAAGTATTATTGTTAAAGGTTGTGAAGATGAAAAAACTTATTATAATTTATTTTATCATGCTGTGTTAATAATATAAAATTATCTTTTTTTGATATTTAAAAGGCTTCTGGAATGGATGAAAAATGATTGAATTATGAGTACTAAAAAGAATGATCCTGACAGCTCATCTTTGTTACTATGAGGTCTCTTGTTGCTATGGAAGTGAGTTATTAGGAATAATTTTTTCCAATTTGAGGACAGTTTTAATTCCAGATTTAACCAACCAATTACTCTTTAGTAGCCATCATTAATCATAATCAGTAGCAGCATTTGGAAATGACTAAGATTATTCCACCTCCAAGAATAATACAAATTATGCATTAGAGATGAGTTTTGTGGTGACTACATAAATCAATCTGTGAAATACAAACATATCCACATATAAGCATGGTCCATTATTTTTTTAAATTTTTTAATATTTTAATTTCTGTAGAAAATGTATTCTTTTTTGAAATAATTAAACACCTATGTGTCATTATAGCTTTCCAGTGTATTCTCTACCATATCGTTCCAATGAAAACAATCAACATTATACTTATTTAGAATGTCTTTGGGATAATCATTAAATATAAATGGGTCCACCTATCCCATGAAAACCATGTTTACGGTCCTCCCAAAATCTCATTTTAGGAAATACTATTTTGTTTTATATATCCATTTTATCAAAGATATTGTTTTACAATAATGGATTTTATAATATCACATTCAGCAAGTTGATGAAAATAATATAGAACAAAATAAAAAAAACTTTTTGAATGCCTTTATGTTAGGTTGATGAGGTGTCCAAGTTTTTCTTAAAGTAAAATTATAGTACTGTATACAGCTAATTTAATTGCAATAGTAGTTTTTCTATAATGAAACGTCGTATCTTTTGACTTTATAAAACTACCAAGTTATTTAAATTGTCTTATATTCTCAAGTCAATAACTATCCAAGCTAAAAGTTAGATTTTTTTCCCCACCATTGGCTGATAAAGAACTTGAATTGTTTGAATTTATTAAACCAAAGTCTTTCAATGTTACATTCCTTAGATTGATTTTTTGAACAGACAAAAATCACATAATCATCAGTATATTTATTTTGTTTTTGATTGATTCATATTAAAAAATTCCACCATCAAATCTGAACTGCATTTTGACCCCTGTTTCATTAAGCCATCTGTCTATAAACGGTTTCAGAAACCAGCAGTCATAAAAATTAAATTAATCTAGGAGGAAGTAACACATCATTATTTAACACCAGATTTTCCAAATATTTCAGATTTTCCATCTACATTTAAACTCATCATATAGAAGCTATTTAATCTGAATGAATTTTGTTGGACAACCAGTTAATTTCAAGTAATGACAGAGACACATTTGATTATTGAGTCAAATATTCTGTATAAATCAATAAAAACAATAAGTTACTCTTCTTTCCCAATATTTTTCTTGCATTGGTCTGGCAACAAAACCCATATCTATAATACTTTTTGATTTTTTAAAACCACATTGAGTCTCTGCTAACCTTTCATATATGACTGGAATCAATCTATTCAACAAAATCTTTGAAAGTACCTTTGTTATAGTAGATGATAAAGATATTCCATGATAGTTACTGCAGTCTTTTTTATTTCCTTTGTTTTTAAAAATTTGGAACAATGAAAGCATTCTTAAAATCATGTAGCACACACAACTTTATGAATCATATATTCCTAAAAAAAAATTCCACATCATTGCAGCATTTTAAAATTCTCGGGATATTTCATAAGAACTTGCAGCCTTTCCATTTTAAGATTACAAAAAGTTATTTTGGCATCACTAAGCTGGATATTTTTGTCTAAATCTAAACGAGTAAATAAAATATTCATCATTTTTGTATTATTATTAAAAAAGTTTCTACCTGTTCAAAATGTATTTGTCATATAAGAGGGTGTCATTATTGGTTTTAATAGAATGGGGATATTATTTTTTAGGTCTTTATAATGATTTTGGAGCATTAAAAAAAGATCTAAACTGATCATGATCGCCAAATATCTATTCTTTGCAGTTTTAATAAGCTATTTTAAATATTCATGAAGAAATGGAGTAAGTAGATGCAATCAACAGATTTTTAATTAACTCTGACTGGCATTAGTAAAGCCTTTTTTGATGCTACTGAAGTTGATTTTTGTTTATTGAAACTGACAGAAGAGATTTCAGAGATAATTTGCCTAGTTCTCACTTGTATTTTAAACAAGGAAGTGGGGAGGAGGATAATCAGTTCATTTATTATTATTATAATTAGCATGTATAATATATATAGCAATATTAAATTATTAAAGTTAATGTAGCATTTAATTATATTTAATAAAGCAGAGGAAATGTTTACTGGTTAAATTATTACTATTTAATCAGTTTTATATTATTATTAAGGAAATCAACTTACACAGTCTGTAATGTTTATATATATATTAATAATTAAAGTATTCATATGTATGTATATGAAAGCAAAGATATTAAAAGTAATATTTAATTTTTCAGTAGTTTAGTTATTAAAAAGAAAAGATTTATAAAGAATAAAAAATGTATTATAGAAATCAAGAAAATTAGTAAATCTCAAAAACTTTGATATCAAGTATTTCATATTAATAGTATTTTACTTGTATAATATTGGTTAATATATTGAAACGATATATTACATTTATTTAAAATAAAAACTTAAAAGTTCGGAAAAAACTAAACGCTAAAATTAAAATGTTTGTTAAACATGTATATATTCGCACAGATGCTAAACTTTAAAAATATTTTTTTCATAAACAAAAAAAAAGTATTTGAACGTATTTTTTTGAATAAAGAAATACAAGATTGAAATATAAAAATATTTTAATAAAAAAATAACGTAAGTTAAAATAAAAACAGGTATTAATTAATTCCTGTAATCTGTAAATGGAAATGATTGTTTATTAATTATCTAAAAGCTGTTTAATTAAAAAGTCAGATGAAAAGTTAGATAAGAGAAGAAAGAGAAATTAGCTTGACCAATGGAAGCACTAGGCCTTGGCTCGGACCCTAACGAAAGTGATGGATTAGTGACGTTTTGTTGATTGAATCCATGTGGATAATATAAAAAGGGAAATACAGTTTTTTCGGAGTTCCAGCGTTGTGTGTTTGAGAGATGTGGTATGACGCACATACCACACTCTCTATAAAAAAAAAAAAAAATGAAAAGACTGTGATACCTTGAACCAGCTATTGCCATCTCCAGAACATTACCTTCCAACGGAGGCGTCGCGGGAATTGAAAGCAGAGGCCTGGACTCTCCTACCATAAGCTATATGAAATGAACAATTGTTCAAATCAATTAAGAACTTTCGTCAAGTTTTACAAATTGATAAACAAGCCAACTGAAATGTTAAAACGGACTCTTATCTGACTTTTGTAAGTTTTTAAATCAAATTAATAATGTTTAATTTTATATGTTTTCCGATTGATAAACATCATTTCCATTTTTTTTTTTCCTTATTGTAAAGATTATTTAAATGTATGAAATTTAAGTTGTTTATAGACGCTTGCATGGATTCGTTTGCGGTTAATTATATTTTGGTTTTCATATTTGATCAAAATATATAGACATTCGATAAATAATGATACCTTACGGTGAGTATCTAAAATGTATTTATTCAGATGTCTTTTAAGTTATTGGTGACAACGCAAGTATCTTATGGTGAATACTATTGGGTTACTTATAAGTTTCCCTCTGCGATTGTCGGTATCAATAATTTTGTATTTTGATCGTTTATGTTTATTTTGAAATGTTTTTGACCGTGGAATCTATGTAATCGATCTATACCCAACATTTTTAAACAAATCTGTGCGAACGTATTTAAATGTTAAAATTAAGTCGGGCGTGAATGGCTATATAGTTTTGTAAAGTTGTATTAAGGGAGGGTAATCTTAGGTTATTCATTTCGTAGTTGAATTGGTTCAATGGATTGGATATATTTGTGTAATTAGTAGATGTAGTATGAGGTCCGCTACGGACAGGATTATAGATATACGCCACACACCCTCTGTTTGCCTATGGATGGGTTTGTAAGTCGGCAGAAGACCGCAGTCCATTCCTATGGAGTTTTTTGTTTATTGTTCTACTTGCCCACAGATGTCACATTCCTGTTGGTGGAGAGTTAATGTCTTCTCTATTTCTACTTATTGTTCAGATGTACATTCCTGACAATATAGTATTTTGTGTTGTCGTATCATGCTACATTGAATACATGAATGTATCAGATGGATTGGCGCCAATTTGGTTGCGAAATTTGTTGCCTAAGGTTAAATCAGGGAAGAATATTTTCTTTTCAAATGCAGATCTATGTAGTCTATTCATACTTGACTATCTAAATAATAATTAAACTCATTGAAACTTAGTTAAATGTAAAATTAAAAGTTAATATAAAAATCTAAAATGTTAAACTTATTCCTCAAAATTTAAATATTATTTTATATGTGCGTAAATAAATATTTTTATATGTTAATTTCTGGCAGTGGCTTATACTCTTTGATATTTAAGATATAAATTAAGATATAGATTTTTATCTCTGCGTCTCCACTGAGCTAGTGACTTGGGCTAACGATCGGAATATTTAAATAAAGTGGAATCTTAACAGCGCGTATCTGCCTACTTTATAAATTTTTCTAGGCTCAAAAGCCTAGATGGCGCCCTTGTAGTGCAGATATTGTTTTTGCGGTTAGATTCGATCTTCACTTTCATTCCGATTGGTACAATATATATATTTAAATTTTGTATTAAAATGTGTAAGTTAATTATTATTGGAGGAAAAAATCAGTACACTTTTATTATGGTATAGGTTTAAGGGTAGAATTTTCAATTTGAATTGATTAAAATAGAAAACTTCATTTTCGTAGATTCTGGTTTTTCAGTATGCTGATGAATGTGCTATTTTGCCAGTTTATAGAATTATAAAATTATAGATTTATAGAATATATTTAATGTTTTGAATATAAAATATAAAGACTGGTTTAATAATTAATATTCAAAAAACTCAAGTTCTTTATCAACCAATGATAAAGCCTCCACAATTTTTAGCTTGAATATTTATCAAAATTGGAAATGTAAATCAATTTAAATACTATGGTACTTTTATAAGTAGAAAATTTGGTCTTAGATGTTAGACTCCAAAGTTTTGTTGCTTTTAAAAATTTAAAGATAAGAGTATTTTATCACAGGGAAGTAACATGTGCAACCTATTTAGCTGTATATAAAGCTGTTATTTTACACAATTTATTTATTGTATGGAAATGAAACTTGAACACCTATTGATACAATATAAAAGCAAGAGAGAAGTTTTATTTAAGAATGCTCTATAAAGTTTTAAAAATACAATGGCAAGATCAAAAAACCAATCAATATGTTTTTTGATTAGCTGGAAAATATTATAGAGTCTACTATTATAATGCGATATTTTATATAGCGCTATGTTTTAATACTGTAATAGTGATATTAGCGATTAAGCCAATGCACATGCACTTTAAAGATAAATTATAAATGAATACTCACTTTTTTCCAGACACAAGATATAATATTTTAGAAAGAATGGAATGAATCCACCTATTCTTTCAACGCAAACATTTATGTATGGGCAAAAGCTTAAGTGTATGGAAATGATAGCGTGAAGGTGTTAAGCAATCACTTTAAATTTGTTATGTTTGAATGAATGATGCCTGTGAAATCTTTACAATTTATGACCCATCATTCTTTAGTTGAAATTAAACATATATAATGAAATATTATTTTATATAGCGCTATGTTTTAATACTGTAATAGTAATATTAGTGATTGAGCCAATGCACATGCGCTTTAAAGTGATTACTTAACAACTTTACGGTTTCATTTTCATGCGCTTAAGATTTGCCCATACATAAATGTTTGGGTTGAAAGAATGGGTGGATTCATTCCATTCTTTCTAAAATACTATATCTTGTGAATGGAAAAAAGTGAGAGAATTCATTTATAATTTATCTTTAAAGCTCATGTGCATTGGCTTAATCACTAATATCACTATTAGAGTCTACTATTGTAAAATCACATTTTTTGTTAGATTGGACATATAAAACAAATGAACAATGCAATATTTTTTAAAAGGGTATTTTATGGTGAACTTGAGTATAATTATTGTGAGGAATGTAGAACTCATTTACATTAAAATGATTATCCTTTAGACATTCTGAAAAAAATATAGTGGGTTGTTTTCACTGGAAAAATATGGCAGAGAATAAAATACATGGGAGGACTATAATTAGTCATGGTATTGGAAGTATAGAAAGAAAAGTTTTCTGTTGAAAAATTAAAAGATTGCACCACAAAATATTAAACAAAAAAATAAGACTAGTATGTTCTTTATGTGGTCATATTTGTGTTTCAATAATTTACTTTATTGTACGAATTAGATTACATGAATTTGTTGTTAACCAAAGTTACATTGTTGAAAATACATGGTTTAAAACTATATAGCTTTAGAGCAAACAGAAAGAATAATTAAAGAAAGGGATATGTTAAACAAACAACAACAAAATAGTTGTTCTTGTTACAGAAAAGTCATAATTTGTTTTTTAGGTTATGTTTTGTTTCAGGTTTTTAATAGCGACCATGTAGCAGCAAATATATCTGGGTGTGCAATTTTGCCATCTCTGGCCTTTAATTGTTCGAGCTTCTTTGAGAATGTGGCTGGGTGCTTTGTGGTATTGTCTCCAAGGCAGAAAGTACATCTGGTGCACCAGAAACTATATAAACAAAAAGTTGCTGCACGAGCTGCTGGTATTGATCCTTTACTGACTACCTCTAATAGGTTATCAAGGGTGATGTTATTTTGTCTATATGTGTTAATCATAATTTCTCGGGTATTTGTTAGGCCTATGCAGGTGTGAAATAGGTGTAGTTGTGTTTCTTCTTCCCTGTGGCACAGGGAACAAACAGCATCAATTTTGTTGTAAAATCTGCGGTATTTAAGGAAATAGGAGGTAGGTAGAGCATGAAGATTTACCTTTAAAAGAAAGTCAAAAAATTTGGGTTCCATTGACCACTTTTTAAATCGCTGCATCAAAAGACTATTGTCATATTTAGCATGGGTGAGTGAGGATATCTGGTTATGTCTGGGTATAGCATATTATAAATAGTCCAATAGGTGTATCTACTAACACCCAAAAAAGACACCTGATCATAAATGCTTTGAAGTTGGTTTACGAGAAAAGACAAATATCCGCGTGAAGGTGGTGGTCAGTCTGTGGGTGTTATTTGAAGAATGCATTCAAGGGCTGGAAAACTTGTTATCAGTGCAGCTAGGAGATTAATACTTTTTTGTTTGTGAAAAATTTGTATGGAGTGAAGACCTAATCCATTTCTAGTTGTTGGAAGACTAAGTTGTTTTACAGAGATGGAGACTATTTTTCTGCGCCATAATAGCTTGCTGCAGAGTGAGTAAATGGACGACGTGAAAGATTTAGTGAAATTTATGATTGGTGAGTAATAGGTTATTTTTGTAGTTACAAGCTGATTGAATAGGCATACTTTTGCATATAGTGAAAGGTAGCTTTTGGAGAGAGAAGTGGTTGTACGTTCAGCATCATCTTTCAGTTTTTTTTTGATGTTTTGTCTCATTGCAGAGGGCCCTAGGTAGAAAGGAAAACCAAGGAAATTAGTTGGTTTCCCATGATAAACTTGTGTATTTATCTTGCCAGCGTAAAGAGACCAAGTTGATGTTTTGTTAATATTGATTTTGAGTTTATATTTGAGGGTGTATTCATTAAGTATTTTTTTCAGAGTAGGTAGTTATTTTTTGGATGTAAGAAAAACAGTAAAATCATCCATGTATGCAATACACGGTACATATTGTCCAGTGTGTGGAATTTGGATTCCTTGTAATTTTTGTTGTATTTTGTTTATGAGAGGGTTAATGTAGAACATAAATAATAATGAACTGAGTGGAGATCCTTGAGGTATGGATTGGTGAGGAGAGAAAGAAGATGATGTTCTACCATTAATTGTAATATGGATTTCCCGACTAAGGAGTAGATTGGTTAGTAGGTATAAGAGATTGTGTGGTATTTTGATGTCTGCAAGTGTTTCAATTAAAATTTCAATAAGGACTGAATCAAAAGCAGCCTCAATGTCAATTTGACCAGCCATGGGAGCATACTTTTTCTGCTCTCTAACGGAGTTTACAATGGTTTTGAAAGTGAGGGCAGCTTGGCCTGTTGAGGAGCCTTTTTTTGCATGTTGCATTGGTGATAATAGAGGGAGGAGATATGGTCCGATTTTATCTTTTAGCACCCTTTCCAGAATTTTAATACCAAGGGGGCTCATGGAGATTGGTCGCAGATTAAATAGATTGGATATTAAAGCTTGATTTTTGATGAATGGAACTAAGGAGATTGGATATAGATCTTTTATGTTAAACAGCCTTTGTGATAGATAATTTGCTAAATCACATAGATATGTGGTGGTAAACTGACTGAGATGTGAAAATACGAATTTAGGGATTCCATGTGGCCCTGGATGACAAGAGTTTGGAATTGCGGTTAGCTTTAGCAAGAAATCAGTAGCATGGAAAAGTTTATCTAACTCTGATTGGCCAAATAGATCTTCAGGTGGTGTGAAGGCACAATGTGACTGCAGCTTTTGTTTGAAATATTTGTATATTGGCTCTATCATATTGTGTCCGACTTTGGTAACACCATTGGTTTCAAGTGGTTGTGGAACTCTGACAGTAGAAGGATATCCCAGAGCCCATCTAATATACCCTCGTGTCCAGGTGTGTTGTTTTGTTAGACAGATTTTTTTTTTTTTTTTATGGCAAGGTACTCTTTTAGAGCATTGCAGGTGTCATTGTAAATTTGTGTCTTTTTATATGTGCGTAGGAATCTGGAGCAGATTTACACATGGTGATTCTTTTATTTAGCTTATTGGCCAGAGTCAGAAGTCTTGAGAGTGGTGGTGTGGTTTGGTAATATGATTTATATTAAATGACAGCATGTTGATAAAAGAAATGTACCGTTGAACAGGATCAAGTTGCATAGTGCTAAGTTTAAATGACATAATATATGTTTCAGAGTACAAAAATTCAGAAGTGTGTGCAGGAAGAATTATTCTTATTGTTTTATGAAGTTAAATTGTTGATGTTTGCATTGTACTTAGATTGAGTTCAAGCATTTGGCTAGAATGATCAGAGAAAGGTGAGGGATTAAGTGTTAACTTAATTAAGTGATGAAGCATGGGTGAATAAAAACACATCAATAAGTGAGGTGTAACGACTGTTGTAAAAAGAGATGGAGTTGGGTGGTAAGAAACCTTCAGCACTCATTAGTGGTACTGCAAGTTGATATAGCCACTTTGAAACAAAAGTGTGATAACTCATGTTAAAATCACCCATTAAGATAACTGGGTAAGAAGTTGATGATAGTATTGAATTGATGGTAAGCAGTAATCTCGAGATAACAACTAGTCCAGGAGGTATGTAAACAAAAATTATGTTGAGTGCAACAGTATGGTGATGAAAAGTGACTATAAGTAGGTTTGAGTCGATATATAAAATTTTAAAGGATGAAAAATGGCAGCTTCTTGTGATGACCAGGCCAGTGCCTCCTGAAGGTGATGATGAATCTCGTGAACAAGTGGAAAAACCTTGGGTCCTTAAAAAGTTTGTGGGGTCAATCTGAGAACCACTATATATTTTCGTTTCCAGCAGACCCAGGATGTGTGGCTGTATAAATTGAATCCATTTACTTAGCTGGAAGTTTTTTTTATCAAGTTATATAGTCATTGGAAAGCTAATTTCTAGAACAATTTTTTTCCCTTTATGGTGGGTGGGTAAAAAAGCAATTCTTGTTTTCAATTCTATGTATATATATATTTATGTTTTACATAAACTAGATTAAGTTTTTTTTTTAAATCTTTCTTCATTTAGTAATCCCCATATACTAGCATAGATTATCATTTTCAGATTTTTTGCATCTCCAAATACTCATATCTACTATCTTTCTTAATTCATCTATCAAATTTGTTTCTCTTCCTTTCTCTCTTTGTAGTTTTTTTAAACTTATGATTTATAAAGACTCTTATAAATATATACTCAATCTACTTAGTTATTTTTTAGTTCTCAATAATTTAGATCTAATATAAAAGTTTATATACATTAAAAACGTAAACAAGATTATTACATATTTATAAAATTGGTCTATCTAAAGTACAATATTCGAATTAAGATAAATTTAGTGGATTTTAAGTTTTGGGTGGTGATAAAAAACATTTTTTAATGGTTTGATATTACATATACTTGAGTTTCTACGAAAGCAAATTAATGGGATTTTTTCATTTCGAATCTTTTTAGTTGTAAAGTCTCTGCATACATTTTCTGCCATTAAGCATAGAAATTTAGCAATATACCAGTATGCTTAGCTTGTCTAATAATCTAGCATTCAACTATCTAGCTGAATCACAAAAGAATTGCTCTTATATGCTTTTTATTGAAGAAATTTAAAGATGATTTCAGTATTTGGCTTTTACTTTTATAACCTTATTTTTTAAGTTTATCTCTAATCTCCACATTCACAATTATAAGGCCTCCAATCTTTTCTCTTTTTAAAAAATAACCCCATGTTCTCCACATTCACAGTTCTAAAACCTTCACTTTTTTTGAGGTCCTAATTTTCAATTCATGATTTAGTCTTGTGGCCTTTAAGTTATTGATGATTTTTTTTTTTTTCAAGAAAATAAGGAATTTAGTTGAGTTGAAATTTTATGCAAACTTTCCCAGTAGTTAAGCTGAATTTCCAATAAAAGATTTGCATTTCTTTAAAAAAAGTAATTAAAATAGTAGCATTAGTACTTTGATTATGATAAAATGTAATTTTATGTTTTCTATCATATATGAAAAAGTTTGATCTGATAATTATACTTTATAAAAAACACATTTTAATAAATTGAACCAAGTTAAAATATATTTTATTGTTGAAATTATTTTTTTTCTTGCCATTTTTTTTTTCATTTTTTGGAACTTTTATCTCTCGTGTTTTTACTTTAGAAGAATTCTTTTTACCAATTGTATTTTAGCTGGTATGCAGGATTCTACTGATGTAGAAAAGTTTCACCAAGCAAAGTCTGTGGAAAAATAATTGCATTTTATGCAAAGACATTTCTAATGAAAGAAATTTTGATTTTCTTATTTTATTCTTGGGTTTCTGACATTGTAGTATTTCCTTTTCTCAGAAAACATCAGTCTGAGGTGTGGATGGATGAATGTTCTATCTTTTCATCATGTTGACAGAAGTATCTTGGTTCATAATTTATATTATATTTTTATAGTGTAATATGTATTATTTTGAATTAAGTTACTTTTGGACTTTTATGAAGAAATATCTATTCTATATATATATATAAATATTTTGCATGTTGTCTCCATACAGCTTGTCATTTCATAAAATAATAAAATGAATAGATTTGATTATAAATTAGAATTATAGCACTATTTTTTTTTATATATAAATTAACATATAAGATGAGATGGACATATTGCAAGAAGAGACTGTTTGAATTAGGCAATTTTGACTGGACCCCCCCCCCCCCCATTTCAAGATTGCTTTTAAGATAGGAGAAAAGTTTGTTAGAAATTTTTGAATTATTGAAGAGGAAAAAAAAAATGTTATGCATTTGATTCTCTTTCTTAGTTCATAATTTGACAATTAATTAATTTTATTTCTTTCTATTAAACTTTAATCCTCATTCTTTATAAAAATACAGGATCCAAAATAGTAAATAGAATCTTAAATTATCTTTATATAGCATGATTATATATTTATTATTTTAGTTTGGGCAAATGTTATTTTTAATTTTAGACCACAATTTCTTTAACATTTTGTATTTATTATATAGAAGACTTGTCATATATTGCTTTAATAAATAGTGCACATTTTCATATAAATTTATATTATGTATTTACTTGTAGTAATTGCTTTATAGACCTAGATACCAGATTATTGAGGGACTAAATTTAAATCAAAAATGGCAATTAGTTATGGGAAATGCAATGGATTTTTTTATTAAAAACAGTATAGAAAAAGCTCATAAAATGATGAGAGTAAATAGAAAATATTCTTTAGAAGATAAAAATTTAGAGGAGTATTAACAATAAATTAAGATATGAATCAGATGTAGATAAAAAATTGATTATGGAATGACTAGTTAGAGGGAATTAATATATAGTATAACGGTTGGGATGATGATGATGTCTTACCGTATCTGCCGTACAAGGGTGCCACCAGGCCATTCGAACCTGGAAAATTTATATAGTAGGCAGATACTTAAGTTAAGATCCAATTTTATTTTATTATAGACCATAACCCCCATCCCTTTGCTTATTATAGACCGCAGCAGAGATAATGTATACTTTATTTTTAAAAATAATAAAAAATCAGAATAAGCCACTGCCAGATTAACAATACACAGAAACATTTATTTTGCACATAAAATTTAGAATTATTTTAGTATAACTTTTACTTTAGAATTTAATTTACATTTTAACTTTTTATTTTAGAAGTTCGCACATATGAATTTATTAATACTTTATTAAAGTGTTGAGTATGGATAGACTACATAAATTGCACTCGAAAAAGAAAATCCCTTATTTAACCCTAAGCCAAAATTTCGCAATCAAACTAACACCAATCTACCTGATATATCGATGTATTCAATGCAGCATGAATACGACAGCACAATGCCGCACTGTCAGAAATATACATCTGAACAGCACGGTTATCAAGAAGAAATGTCTCGTCCAGTACAGGAATACTTCGTCTATCTGGTGAGAAGAACAATAAAAAATAAAACTCCATAGGAAGGGATTGCGGCCCTTTTTGCCATCTTACTATCCCATTCCATAGGCTAAAGGGTGATCCAAGGAGCAGGGAATCTCATCTGCTTCCGATGATCAGTAAGAAATAGGACTTAATTTGCCCAAGGGTGGCATATAATGTGATCCTGCACGTAGCGGATCTTCATGCTACATTTACTAATTAAACCAATACATCCAATCCATTGACCCAATTAACTGCAAAACAAATAACCTAAGATTTACCCTCCCTTAAACTAATATAACTTTACGAATCTATGCAGCCATTCACGCCCGACTTAAATTTAACATGATTTAATTAAAAAGTTTTAGCTTAATGTGAAAAAAAAAAACAAAAAAAAACCATTATAAACATTTAAAAGAATGGAAAAATTAAATTAATGGAAATGATTTTAATTTTACATATGATAAAAATAATTATTAATGATTTAATTTGGCCAGATAGGAATTTTTATTTTTATTTAAATAGTGAGAAAGTTTTATAGTTAAAGTTCATTATTTATATAAAGTTCTTACAGTTTTAAAAGAGAAAGTCCATACTTTTTAGTTGCTTGTAATTTGGATCCAGTGTTAATTCCCACGATGTCCTGAGGGGAACCGATATGCTGTTGGCCGTTCTGTTGGTATTTATCCGGAGGTTCTTTACTGTAGCTGGTATTGTTTTTTTGCAGGATTCTGATATCCTGGGGTCTGCAATATAGGAAAACGATAATTCATTTTTTCTTTTAGAAAAACTGAAGGGATTGAAAGTGCATCTTTTCAATCCCTTCTTCTTCAACTCTCCCGGACTTAACATATATAGCACATCTATTAATTTATTTCCAATCTTTTCCTTTTTATATTAAAATTGCGGATTAACTCAACATGACGTCATGATGATGATTATTCTTTCACTGAGGTCCATTTCCTGAGGGATTTCTTTTATTGGCTATTCTGGTCCTATTGTTTTTCTCTCCTATCTGACCTTTAATTATAAATTTTGAGATGCCCAAGGGCTAGTTTACTTTGACTAATTGAAAATAATCATTTCCATTTTACACAATAGCATTAATTAAATTATTGTACATTCTATATATATTTATCTTTATATCTAAGTTTTTTTTCTTAAAATTTAGTTTTAAAACCTTTTCTTTTTTTAATAAAGTTTTATTTTAATAATTTTTCCATCTGTGCGATTTTATATATATACGAGTTTAGATGACTTAATTTTTAATTTTTAAAACAAATTTTTATTTGCAAACTTTTTACTTTTAATTTCTAATTTTACTTATTATAATAATGTAACAGCATGTATGCCGTTACAATAGTAAAAAAGAAAGGTTACTGTAATACAGCAATTGAAACTACAAATGTAAGTTATTGATAGTTATATATCAAAAATATAATATATATCACATTGATAAGTTTTGAAATTGATTATGAAATAATGAAAGAAGTAATTGTCAAAGTATTACTAAGCTGAGGCCGACAAAGCATTAGGAATTGGGATTCCACTTGAATTTTTTAAATCATAATGAAAAAAGGTTTGAGATTATTAGTAGATGTTAATACTATAACTTACGATTCTGAAAAATCAGGGAGCATTTTTTTTTTCAAGAGTTTTATGATTTCATTAGATTAATGGCTAATACAATAAAATGGAAATGACATAAAATGGGAGTCATAAATAGATATAGTTTTCAAATAGCCCATTTATATCTATTTTTAACGTTTTTATTATTATTATTGGTATCTCCTAACATTTTAAAGCTAGCCTCTTTTTTTTTTCATTTAATTTTTTTTGGATTCAGAAATAAATAGAAGCCTAAAAAAAAATGTTTGTATGCTGCTCATTTAAATAGAATGAGATATTAATAGAAAACCAATTACACAGTCTTGAATCAACATTTTTTATAGTTAGATATATATTTATGTTGAGAAAAATTTGAATTTAGATGAGATGTCTATTAAAAATATTAAAATATGAAAATAAAGATTGATTATGATGAGTTAGAAGAAGTTAACAGTTACAATTACCTTGGTCAGATTATTAATACAGATGGAAATATAATGGATGAAATTAATCATAGAATTAAACTTGATTGGAGTGCTTTTGGTAGAAATAACTTGATACTAAAAGGAAGTATGCCTATGTGTTTGAAAAGGAAGGTTTTTAATAAATGGGTTTGGCCAATTCCTACTTATGGATCTGAGACTTGGACACTTAATAGAAGAGCAATACAGAGACTTCAGACCACTCAAAGAAGTATGGAGAGATGCATGTTGGGAGTAACAAGAAGGGATCAAAAACGCAATGTATGGGTAAGAGACAAACAGGTGTTACTAATCTCATTGAAAAAAATTAAAAGACTGGAGTTGGGCTGGACATATTGTTAGAAGAGATGATAATAGATGGACAATTGAAATTTTAAACTGGATTCCAAGTGATTGTAAAAGACCCAGAAAGAGACCACATGTGAGATGGATGGATGAAATAAGAAAGTGTGCAGGGGTGATGTGGAGAAGAGAAGCTAAAGATAGGAAAAGATGGATTGAACTTGGAGAGACCTTCATCCTGCAGTGGATTGATAATGATTGATGATGATGATGATTAGATGAGATGTAACTGAAGTCACAAACTATTATTAAGGGATAGGTGGATGAAGAATTTTAGTTAATATTGTTTTAATCTTGAGAAGACATCATTTACAATGGATTAAACTATCTTATTAGAAAATTTGTATAAGAATCAGAAAATACTTGTAAAAATTAATGATCGTATTACAGAAAAGATATTTTGGAAAAAGTGTTCTCTATTTTATGTTTGTTAAATATTTATATAAATGTGTGTTTTGATAAAATTGATTTTACCATGGAGAAAGAGGGTTTATTTTATCAGATTAACTGATAGCAAGGTAATGCTTATGATTTGTTAAAATATTAATTGGACATAATGTTATTGTAGGTGTATTTGGTTATTATGTTTAAATGCCAGTGGATGTAATGATAAAAGGAATTTGGATGAAAAATTAGAAATGGTAAGGCATTTTTTTGATTCATTAATTAAAGTTAAATTTAAGAAAAAAAGTTTGTCAAGTGTTTTATTTGTAAAATATATTTTTTTATATGAAAAAAAACTTAGAATTTTGGATAGGATGAGAGAGATCAGAAACATAATAAATAGAAATAAGTTGAATGGATAAGGGTATTGAAAAGTGAAAATTATAAAGTAGAAATGAAATTGTATTAGACTTATAATTAGAGAGAGACAATGAAATTATAAAAGCTGCATTGCTAAGAAGAGAAATTGGAAATTAGAGTTGCTTGATAAATTTAAAGAAGTAATTATTTAATGAATGAAGAGTGGTAGAATAAAAAACTTGATTTGGGTTAGTGTGTAGAACTTGTTTCTTGGTAGCTAACTAATGATAAATATTGTCTATATATTGACCGTTAACCCATTAAAAGTAAGCATATTAAAGTATTTACGGTATGAAAATATTCATTTGTTTAGAAGGCTGCAGTTATAATATAAGTTTAACTGTTATTCTGAAAAATTGAACATAGAAATAAGCTGATGTAGTTATTTAAATCATATATCTTTTTATATAAAATATGCTATATATATATATTTATAGGAGTTGGAAAAACTCATAAGGATGCAGCCAGTGTTAGAGCCACTCATCCAATTCCTGCCTCATGTGGACTTTATTACTTTGAAGTAAAAATTGTCAGTAAAGGTAGAGATGGGTAAGTATTTTACATTTGAATTTTAATTGAAAAGTCAATATCAATTGAGATTTTTAAAAAACTCAATTTGAAGAGTAAAAAAACTATATACCAAGGCATAAGATATAAATTATAGTAACCATTTTTGTATAGTACTTAAACTTTAGGAGAATAGTTTTTTTATTTAATTTATGAAACTAATATAATTGCTGAGATGAACAAAAAATATACATATTCACAGTGAATTTTAACCAGTATTTATTTAGTCATGAATTATTTTATCACATCAATCATCTTTCTTCTTTGATTCTTAAATCAACATCATAGAAATATACATTATTTTTTATGCATCAATTATTATTATTATTTTTTTTTGTATCTATCATTGACAAATGACAGTTCTGATGTTTCCATGTAGTCATTTTTTTTAAGATGTGAAATTTCATGCAAACACTGTCTTTACATTAGTTGCTCAATATTGAGTAATATTTCAGTAATTAAATTTTTATAAATTGTAATTATAAATAATAAACTAAATATATACAAAACTAATCTTATAATTTTCCATTAACATTTTAATCATCTTCTATTAATAAATTGCCTTTTTTTTTTTTTTTAATATCTAAAAATTTGCTTAGTAGCATGAAACAAAAAAGAATCTTTCTTATTGTCAAAAAATAATTGTTTATTCAGGATCAAAGTGAAACTTGCCTCACCACAAATACTTTTTTCATTTTTTATTTTCAGATAATAATTTAATTATCTTAAATTCTTACAACTTCGTACTTTAAATTGAATAAAATGTCAATAAGATTTTTAGAAAAAAAAAACAATAGTTAATATTAATCATAATTTTCTACACACACTTTTTAAAAATATTAAATCTGAATGAAATCATTGTATTTGGCATGTATTTGAGAGAATAATCATGTAATTGATTTTATTTATAAGTTTTCATAAGTTTCTGATTTCATTCCCTTAAATAATGAAAGATGAGAGTTTAAAGTAGATAAAATTGTTATTTGGACTTTTACTTCTGTGATAATTAATAAACAGACTAGGCCTTTTCAGAATTCTTATTAATTTTTTCAATAAAGTAGAAGCTTTTTTCCTTTTTGAAAATAATTATTAGGAGGTGGAAATATATACACCTGGGTCTCGTTTTATGCTGTAGATAGGTTCCACAGAAAACCCTCATTAAAAAAAAATCGCACAAAAATAGACTTCACTTACCTTGAAAAATGGGGGATAGGTGCTGTATTTTTCAGAATTTGCATAAAAGCAAAGCAACAAGGAAAAAATATTTTTTGCATTAAAAAAAATAAGCAAATAAAGTATGACTAATAAAAAATTTCAAATACAGTATTTGAAAAAAATTAATACAAGACAAACTTTTTTTACCTTTTTTTTATCAACTACAGTATTTAATTTTACATTTTTCATACATATTTTAATCATTACCGCTAGCGTTCATTTGTAAACTGATAAGAAATCAGATTGGATGTGATGTGATGTATTGTGGCTTCTCCTTAAACGAAGTCAAGAATCTCTCAGCATTTATGCCCAGAAAAACCTGTTAGCCACCTTATTTTTATTTGTGATGTGATGTACAACTAGCGCCATTTTAGTTTTGTGCTGAGTTAATGGTTTTCTATTTCTATATTAAAAAAATGAGATCGTAATCAAAACAAAAAGATTATACATTATCATTAGAAAGATTATTTTCAGTTTATAAAATCTTCGTTTTTTATTTTAAAAATCTAAAAGATTATTTATTTCTGTTATATATAACAAAATACGGATTAAAAGTTTAAATTTTTTGAATATTTATTGCGATATTTTTATATGTAAGTATAAATCTATTATTATTATTTACTCATTAGTATAAATAGGTTATTTACATAGAAGCTAAAATTCTAAATACAGCTTCAGGCCATATTCACATTAGCTGCTTTTTGAAAAAAAAAATAAAAATATTTCAAGTCAAAATAAGTTATTAATAATTTAAATTTCTTGATATCTAATAAATATAGTGAAATATGAAAGATATTAAGAAGAAACATGAATCGCATAACTTTAAAATCGCATTAAAATAATCCGCATAAAACGAGACCCAGATGTAAATAGTTTTGATTCTTCAAAGTTGTGTTACAATAAGTTATTCTACTGATGTAGATATATATATAAAAGAATATTATCAATGCTTCACTTATATTAAGATCATAAAGGCTGTTATGAAATATTTTTATAACAATTGTGTGCATAATAAAGAATCTAACCATTCTTTTTTACATTATATATTTCTTATATCACACATTAATGTGAATTATTTTCACACCAAATGTCACATTTCACTTTTTACAATAATTTGTAAGCATAAGTTTATTAATTAAAGTCTGTGTAAATAGTCATAAGTGTACAATGCAACAAATATACATTAATTTAAATTTGAATAATTTCATGTCTTGATTGTTTGATTTTTCATGTTTCTACAAAATTGAACTGGAAAAAGAAAATTGTTGTTTTAATTATGGAAAAGTGAAAAACTTTATTAAATTTTTAAATCATTTTTTCCCCATTGAACATGCTTTACTATAAGAAAATGGAAATAGATAAATAATATAAAACGCTAAATTTTGATTTTTTTTTATATTTATTTACAAAAATATTGCACATATACAAAAATAAATTTGTAATGCAATATAAAGTATGTATTGAAAATGTATATTCAACACATTATTAAATTATTTAAATTTATTGTATTTTAATTGACCACAGCATAAATTTTAAAAAATGTATTTATACTTATGTGAATATAATTTAATAAAATGTAATTTAATTGAATATATTAATTGAATAATTTTTGTTATATTTATTAGATTATGAATACTCTAATTTTATAATGGTTATTAATCAATAGTAATGAATATTTTAAATTTATGTTGGCATGCCATTTTGCCTGCACTTTTATATTATTCAATATTTTCATTTATCCAACTGTTTGGTCCCTTTTGTTAGGAAAGCGAGCTGTGTATATACAAATTCGAAACCAGTTAGTACTGGAATTACTTGAGACTTACTTTACTATATAGTTATATATAGTGCATATAAAAACATTTATATTTCTATCTATATGATTTATGTATTGGTAGAACCTAATTAATACAAACTGCATAACTCAAAAACATTACTTTATATGAAAGTGTTTTTAATTTTTATCAAAACATGTATAATTTATGTTAATGTTAAAATCTTTTAATATAGAATAGCACTTTAATATAAAAGCTATTTGTAATCTTGTGCAAAATATATATATATATTCTTATTTAGTACAAAATTGAACTAGTTTTGGAACTGATATTTATTAATTTGTATTTTTTATTTTGAATGATTTTTATTAACAGTTTTTTGTAAAAAAAAATTGCAAATAACTATCATTTTGTTAAAAATAAAAAATAAAATTATCATGTATATATATGGAAATTTAAAAAAAGTTGGTAAAATCATTGGAAGAAGCATAAGCAGTCTAGAAGTCATTCTTAAAAAAAAGTAGCACTGCATAATGTGTGCAGTTTATTTCAATCTGATTGAAAACACCTCAGAATAAGAAAAAAATGAAGTTATTTATAAAGGAAATGAAAATGTAAAATATAAAATCATTGTTTTAATATATGAATTAATGAATTATATTAATTTTATTATATTGAAAACATTAATCCACAAAGAATCATTAAAATGATTATATTAATAACCCAAAATACTAATATAGACAGATATTTTATATAATTTATATAAAACATGTAATAATATATTTGATTAAGAATTATAATGTGTTTAATATTCTCATTGTTTTATTTTTTATAAATGTATAAACATGTATATATATTAATAAAAATAATAAATTTTAATGAAGGGTTAATCAAAGAAGTTGCAAACATGTATCTAGAAAAAGGATATAACATAATATTAAAATAGTTTAAACTCTTAATTTTCAGCAAATGAAAAAGTTGTAAGAAGCTGATGAAATTATTGCTAAAACAACTTATTTTGAATCATATTAAATATTTTGTATCAGATATTTTAGTGTATGTTAATTGTTAAATTTTTAGTAGAATATCTTCTCCTTTGATTAATACAAAATCCTATTAATGTGAATAAATGTTAGATTTGTATTTTATACTAATGAGATCAGCACATACATTATTGTGTGTAATTCATATATATTTTTGTCTATTAATTACAGTTATTCTTTTTATAT
Organism: Epiperipatus broadwayi; assembly: GCA_028023455.1. Lineage (NCBI taxonomy): Eukaryota > Metazoa > Onychophora > Udeonychophora > Euonychophora > Peripatidae > Epiperipatus > Epiperipatus broadwayi. The sequence continues at coordinate 529,304 of JAQFVV010012837.1, forward strand.
TTGTAATGGTAGTAAGCTAAAAAATGAGTAATTGAATCTTCATTTTTTAGCATCCATTCCTAATGAGTATGGTCATTCTAATTCCAAAAGATAAAAAAATGAGTCAAAAGTGCCTATGTAATTAAAAAATGGAAATATGGTTGCAAAAATAGTGTGGTGGGATGATAATGAGAAGCTTATGACAAGTAGACCCTACACTAATCTATCTTACTGGAAATAGTTTAATAAAAGAACATGAAAAGAAAAAAAAAAATGAACCAAGAGAAGAGACAGAAAAGTCTCAATATTTGGAATAAAAAAAAAAAACTTCAAACTTGCAATGTAAAAATTAAATTTACACATTAAAAGTTTGCCATATGTGAAAAGAAAGCATTCCATGAACTATTCTGTTTGAGTTGGCATTGATTTGATATCATTTAATAATAATGAAAATATAGAGGATTTGAACTCAGACTTTCAAGCATCTACCAACTATCCACTCTATCTCATACAATTGATATAGATGATCACACACATGTAGAAAAGATAAATAATCACCAATATACATATTTCATGCCAATCCAGCACTCATCAGTTGATCCAGATTATTATCTCCCACACACATATATAATCAGTACTCAGTTTTATATTAAGATAGCAAATCTTCACACTTTAATGGACAAGCTTCAATCCACTCCAACTTCTCAGCCATCCATATCATTGAAAATATGATGATGGAAAGCCAACCAACTGATGAGTGCTGGTTTAGCAATGTATATTGGTGATTATTTATATTTTCTACATGTGTGTGGAAATGATATCAGTTGTATGAGATAGGTGGTGGGTGCTTGAAAGTCTGAGTTCAAATTCCCTATATTTACAATTAAGCTCCAGGTTTGTGAAGAGAACCTGGTTTTCAAATATTTACATATGAAGCTTGTATCCTGCTCATCCTTCTATGTATTTAAAGATAAGGTCTTATACATGAGGGGTCAGAATGACTTCAGGTCAGCATGGGCATGGCGATAATGTTGGCATCAGCATGGGATTTGGGCTTTCCATCATCAGATTTTCAATGATATGGGTGGCTGAAAAATTGAAGGTTGGAGTGGATTGAAGCTTGCCCATTATAGTGTGAAGATTAGCTATCTTAATATAGAACTGAGTACTGATTATACATATATGTGAGAGATGATAATCTGGACCAACTGATGAGTGCTGATTTGGCATGAAATACATATATTGGTGATTATTTATCTTTTCTACATGTGTGTGGTTATGTATATCAGTTGTATGAGATAGGGTGGATAGTTGGTGGGTGCTTGAAAGTCTGAGTTCAAATCCCCTATTTTTACAATTAAAACTCCAGGTTTGTGAAGAGGTGTCTGGTTTTCAAATATTTAATAATAATAATTAGAAATTTTATCTATTGAAAAATATTCTCCTAACCAATATATTTAAAATATGACTGAAGAAACTTCTAAAATGCATCATCAGCTATATCATATGTGTACGGAACTCTTACAGTAATATTAATTCATTATAAGCTTATGGGGGGGGGGGATCATTGTATTTTATAAAGGTAGTAGACTTCCTATCATGAAGTTGAAAGCCATATATCCTCCAGCAATAATTTATCCTAATGATGAGCCATGATTAACTATGGCAAAATGAAGTGACGATGCACTCTAGTTAAATTTTCATTGCAACACTTTTTCTTTTATGGTTATTGAATTTCATCAATATTATGTATTCAATAATTATTTTTTAAAACAATGAGATGAAATCTATTCTTAACTGTTACTGTAATATATTAACCCAAATCTCAGAGCTGGTGTTAGTAGATCTTATTACTAATGAAATATATATATATATTTTAATGTTAACTTTTTTAGATAAATTTTTTATTCTTTTAAAATTTACTGTATTAACTAATTAAAAGTAACCCTTCTTCCCATATAGTTTCTAAAATGAACTTTTATCATAAATTGTATAAACACAGTAAAAATTTATTTTTTGTAATTTAGTAAAATTTTATTAAGATCTTTAAAAATCAATCATAATTTAAGATTTTTATAACATTGTCATTTAATATATTTTGATTATTTTACCATTTTTTTATAATCATATTAGAATACTATTTTCATTGTCATTTCGTATTTTTATAAAAACTGCCTTTTTTTTTGTTACTTTTTACTCAGAATAATATATAAATATATGTTTTTTTCTTTATATATTAAAAATTCTTTATAATTGATATAATTTATGAATAATTAATAATTAACATTGGTTATAGTATTTTTATATTTATTATTACTGATAAAGAAATATGTAAGTACTAGGTCTTTTTAGACTCACATCTAGTGTTTATACATTTCACAAATAAACTTATCCTGTACTTTAAAATCTTCAGAAAGGCTGTAATGAATACTGAAATTTCTGTGAAATGTTAGGATTTCAAGAACTAATATTAAATCTGGTAAAAATCATGTTCAAAGTAAACACATTTTTGCAGGAGTTTCAGTAAGGTTTTGTGTACTTGAATTTGGAAATAAAAACTTTACATATCCTGTTATCCTATTCAAACTATTACAGTTCTAAAAATCAATATTGAGAATATCATGAAGATAGATTTTTATTTATTTAAACAGCAAAATAACAAACTCATACCAATAAAAGGATTTTGTTTTTGGTTTTTTAATGCAGAATTTTTTATACGAATTATTTCCATGTGAAGCTTGTAACTCAGAATATCAATATAAGAAAATGTGATTCAATTATCAGGATATATAAAACTTAATGTTAATAAACCAATAAGCTAATTCACATGCGCTTTCTAGATTTAACTATATGAATGAATACTGTCACTTTCCAAACACAAGATAAAGTCTTTGTGAAAAGATAGAATAAATCTATCTATCTTTTCGACCCAAACATGTATGGGCAAATCTTAAGTATTTGTAAAGTGAGAGTATTCATTTATATAGTTACATCTACAAAGCGCATGCGCATTAGCTTATCGGCTTATTAATATTACAGTTTATAAAAACATAGTCCTATATAAAAATAAATGTCTTATTTAAACTTAATGTTATAAACATGAGAGTAATCAGTAACAATAATATCCCCTGCCACACATACACATTTAGAGTTAATGAAAACAAACTTCACTTAGGGGGTATTGCAGTGCACCTGGTCACTTTAGATTATGCTATCATTATGAGAATTTTAATAATATATATCAAAATTTATAAGCTCATCTCAAATATAAAGTGCCACAGATTAATTTTCAATAGTGCTTTTTTAATGAAAAATATTTCTGCCATTTTCATCATTTTATTTATTATCTACAGGTTCAACCTATAAATTATTATCTTTTGATTTTTTATATAAAAGAAATTATTCAGGAAAAAGATGTAAATATTTCTATAATTCACTTAATGCATGGTATTGATTTTATTGATTAAATGAATGACTAATGTAAAATCAACATCTTGTATGTACAAATGTTTATTAAATAACAAAATGCATCTTTATCAAGCTAAGAATTCTTACTGCTACGATCTTTATTTTTTATGCATTAAATAATTGTTCATATCTGTCTTGAAGTTAACTAGAGGTAGTATTTATATGATTTACACATTTCTTTATTTTAAATTAAACATAACTCAATGTATATTCTTGATCCTTTGTTCAACATTTAGTGCTTTAAAGTCATAGCATGGGGAGGGTGATTTATTCCCCTTATTTACATTTTTTTTTACTGTAAAAAGATATCTTTATATAATTCCTAGCATATATAAACAATATAACTTTTTTTTCTTCAATAAAAGTGATGATAAACAACCATAAAATAATATACTTATTTTGATATTTAATAATATCATCTCTGCTTTATTAAATTTTTATAACTAACAATGACAGAAAAAGATGTCATGGTATAATAGGTATTTATTTGAGATATCCATGATTGGAATTCAAATGTGATTTATTTTTTCCAGATAACTGGCTTATGACAATCAAAGTAGTCATTCATTAATAGTCAGTGAGTAGTTTATTGCTTCTTTTAATTATGAAAATTTGAAATGGTTAGACACATTTTATCCACTTATAAAAGAAAAACCTGATTACTATATGGTAAAACTGTTATTTCTGATATAGAGAAATACTATACTATAATAGATGAGTATTCCACTAAATCAAAAAGATTAAGAATGATCAATCTCATTTTCTTTTTAAATTACTTGAGACAATTTGTGAGGCATAATATAACTTAATATATTTGTATGACCACTTTTGCTGCAGATGAATGTATCAATTTCCTGTTGCCTTGTTACATGTATAATGTTAAAAGTAATTAACACAATGCCAAAATGATAGATTTTTAAGAGCTAAAGGTTTTTGGATATATTCTTGGCTTGGAAAAAATAATAAACTCATCACTTGAATGAACCTATTGTGCTAAACCTGCCACTTGGATGATCAAACATAATATGATCCACTGAGCAACTGTCCATATAATTAATATTATTAATAGTATAGTTTTAATAATTTTATTGTGTTATTTCATAAAGAGCATTCTTTAACTAGAAGTTAATCAAGTTGAAATAATGTTTTTTATGTGGAAACTATCTGCTTCACACATTAACGCATACTATTTGCAGGGTGAGTTATGAGAAAAGACATGTAGAAGGTGTTTAAACTGATCAGATTTGCCAATAAATCGATATTGTAGTTTATCTTAAATCAATATCCCCTTTAGGATGTTAAACCAATAATCTAGAGTTATGGCATAAAAAATGGAATTCTTACAATGTTCCAAACAAATTTTTTTTGCCTAAATTCAAAAATAAAATAAGCAGATTTAATCTTTCTAGATTAAATTTGAAGTCTCATCAACAGATTCAGAACAACCAATAATCATTGTGCTCATTTACTTCATAAATGGAATTTATCAACCATTGATCTATGTAATAAATGTGAACAAACACAAATTATGACTCATATAGTTTATGACTGTCAAATCTACAGCTGCAGAATTAAAGAACTTAATAAATCCACTTTCCTGATTGGAATTTTTATAAGTTCCTTTATGATATTAGTTAAGCTATCAAAAAAATAAATATCCATATGCTAAATTAATAAATAGTCATATATATTACACTTATAGGTAGTAACAGTAAGTATCTGAATATTAAAGCTTAATTAATACTTTTTTTAAAAAGAAAAGAAACACTACAACACATTTTTTATATTTTAGACTGATTGAAAAATTGAGTCTTGCTGAAAAAGACCAATAATCACAAATTAGTCTAGAGATTTATTATATAGCATTATCATTTATTGTCCATTGATTATTAAAACTTATAGTAAATGGCTCAGGAAGTCAACAAGTAGAATTGTTTTCCTAGTATAGATGTTGAAAGTAAGCTGAGAAAAGATATGTGATGTTTTGTTTGATAATTTCATTTAATTTCTATAGTTAAGGTAAAATATGCCTTTTACATTGAATTTTTTGAAATTATATATAAAAAAAAGTTAAAAAGTAAATAGTGCTGATAAAATGCAAAAAGCAAAATTTTAATTCTAATAAATAGTAAAACTAAAATTATTACAAAATATTTATTTAGTATAATGTAAACAATACAATAATTTGACCTGCTAATATAATTTGAAGATAACATGAACCAGCATTAAATTTTACAACAACCAGCTAATAAATTTATATTTTTAATATGTATTTAATTCTCATAAGTAATAAAACACAAATGTTAAAAAATAATTAACCTCCTTATACTGTTATTAAATTATTATAGTTATATATCAATAAACTTATAAGAATAGAATCATGTGCTGTGTTGTATTATATTTATATTAACTATTGTTATAAGAATAGATTCATGTGCACTGCTGTATTTAAATATTGTTAATTCAGTTGTGATTTTTTTAAAAGTAAAAAGTGATCTAAAACTTTGCAGTACTATTTAAATTTATTAAACAACTACTACAAATAGGTAAGTTATTATACTCTTATTATTTTAATTAAAACTTTAGTGACATATTTTGCTTTCAGATTTTGATCTTTTTAATGACATATATACAATTAATAATTCTCTCTGTATTCCAATGAAAAAAATTTTTTATTTTTAAATACAACTGGTAAAAGTCATATTTTTAAAAGCTCATTTTAAGTTTTTGTATGCTTCAATGAATTAAAAAAAATACAAAACATGTAAATGAAAGTTAATCAAAAAATTAGTTTAAACTATAGTGTTTTCAAATATTAAAAAAAAAAAAAGATCTTAATCTAACAAAAATAGATGAATTAATTTGAAAACATATTAATTAACTGTTAAGAAAAAATGATTGACTACCCCAGAGAAGAATAGATATGAAAAATATATAAATGATGAATTGTCAAAAGACCTCTTTGCTCTTAGAGAGTAAGCAGTATAACTGGCATCTGAGCAAAGCAAGAATAAATAGAGTCCTTGTCTTTAAAATGAGACAATAGTATCTGTAACTTTATAAAAACTATTACAGTCATTATTATTATTTGGTAAGCTTTTGAGTGTATCTGGGCAGTAAGTAATTATAAGCAAACCATATTAAAGTTTATATAGTTCCTCCTATTATTAAAAAGTGATATTCATTTGTAAGATTTCGGGAAATTATATTTATTGTGTATATACAATAATGGTAGTTTATGTTTTACTAAATATAAATGCTGTATGAATTGTATATCTAAAATTATTTATATTGGTGCAAATTAATAATATATATATATATATATAATAAATACTATGTTAAACCAAACCAGCGGCAATATTTTATTTGATCTATTATTTCTTTGCTGATCTATAGATGAGATCAACAATTACAAAATATTTTGTAAAATTGTAAGTAAATAAAATCATAGAATATGAGTAAACTGCTTTTTGAAAAAATATTCTTTTCTATTAATTTTTAATACATGACTAAATAGTCAATATGTATATATTATTATTACTCAAACACAAATGAAATTCGAGGCCTCTTTATTGGTGGAGAAATGATGACCATTTACTTAAATGATTCATTAAAGGTACAATGTAACAACTACAAATATTGTGATGCTAGAACCACTTGTTAAGAAATTAGAAACTAATGGCAAATTATTACCTAGAATAATTTTATCACTTGGTCATTGCTACTTCAAGGTTTTAACAAAACTTAACTGATCTTTTCGTCAAGTATATTTGGCAACCTATTTGTCTTTATTGTTAATTCAATTCTCTATAATATCATGTAATTATTTATTTATATTTTCTTTTTCTAATATATATATTAAATACAAGTATTTTTTATATACGTAGAGTCCAGATGTAATATAGGGGATTTGAACACAGCTTTCAAGCTCCCTTCAGCCATTCACTCTATCTCATACAATCTATATTTTATATTTAATGTTTTCATGGTTATATGATGAAAATAAAGTAGGTTTTGGGTTAAACTATAGGTTATTTTTGTTTACTTCCCGTCATTTTGACAAAATAGCATCCACAATTGTCAAGGTTAATTTTTTAAAGAAAAACCTTTAGATGTCAAATAGTAATGAGATTGAATGTGAGGTAAAGAATGAGATTGAGTGTGAAGTAATTAAGCATTCAAAATATATGGATTAAAATGTTTATTTTCATCAGTTTTCACTATTAATTGTTTTCAAGTTTATATTAGAAGAAAGAGATAAAATAAGTGGTCTCCATAAGGCTGGAATACATTGTGCTTCATCAGCTCTATTTAAGTCAGTTGGTCTTTTAAATATTTCATTTGACTCCCTGATGGTTCTCAATTCATACTTTTCTAAATTAACAATTATTTTAGCATTATCAAAAACAGGTTTGTGATCAAAGACTCACTTGTTTAAATAGAGCTGTGAAGCACAATGTCTTCCAACCTTATGGAGACCACTTATTTTATCTTTTTCTTTTAATATAAACTTGAAAAGAATTAATAGTGAAACTGAAGAAAATAAACATTTTGTTAATTCACATATTCTGAATGCTCAACTACTTCATAGTTTTTCTTTGAAAAGTTAACCTTGACAATGGCGAATGCTAAAATTGTGAAGTAAGCAAAAATAACATAGTTTAACCCAAAAACTACTTTATTTATATATATAATAAACTGTCAATTTCAACCTTTATTAATACTAATAGGTTTTATTTCTAAAATTATTTGGTGTAGTTAAACTTTATCTTATTTCTTATCACATTAGTAATTGCTAATTTTATCTCAACTTTTAATTAGAAAGATTACTATTTCAGTTTTTGTTGATAATCACTCAATGTTTGATTAGGGAAAGTAAAATTATTTAAATAATTAAAATCATGTAATTAAATATTTATCTTTCATATTCTATTTCAGATAAATTAATATTTATTTTTGAGAACAGCTATTTATCCATGGAACTTGAAATACTATGACATATAAATTTGCAATTGACACAAATGAAACTAATTAGTTTATGTATATCATAAAGCATGTCAATAATATAATTGATTTTATCTACTATTGTAATAGATATATAATACCATACATTGATATATAAGAAAAAAATGAGTTACTTTTTAATTTAATGATTGTTGGTGTCTGTTTAACTATATTAGGTCTTTGACGCCATATTGAATTTTTAAAAAACTGATTTTAAACACAATTTTCACAATAGCTTTAGTTTTAATAATGTTAGAGCAAAATGCCATATATTGACAGAAAATAGAAAAACTAAGAAAAACAATAAGGCTAAAACAAATAGTGATTACTAGTAAAAAGGTAAGGAAAAAAAAAAGAAATTTCAATATCCGAAATAATTATTATTTTATTGTTTGTTTGTAATTTCTAATTTATTATTACTTAAGTTTAAATTACATCTTCATTGATAGTTTCTTTGTATTCCTCACAAAATTTTCATTCAAACCATACATAATACTTTTTATCTGAGATAATCCATAGCTTCAGAATCTACAAAAATAGTCGCATAAGAATTCTTCATTTTTATTTTGTACCCCAAAAGTTAAAAAATCTCAAGGCATCTATAAGAAAAAGATTCATACTAATAAAAGATACAAAATAAATCATTTCCAGAAGGTGGATATGCATTTGTGATAATAGTAATTGGCTTCCTGTATATCCAAAACTAGAAATTGAAGACTACTGTACTTTCTGTATCAATGATAAAATGAGTTTCATCTCATTTTGTATTTTTTGTGCACACCAGTGATTTTTATATTTTTTGTACACACCAGTGATGCTATCTTGTTATATTTATTGTCCAACAGATTTATTTCATATAGCTCATTTGTTAATTATAGACTTGAAAATAATGTGATGCAAGATGTGGCAAAACTACTGATTCCACAGCAAGAATACCAAAGCATAGGCAAGAATCAGGATTTTATTCTTTGCCTGCATATAATTCCATGTGGTATACATAACCATTATGGTTTTCACCATGCACACCATGTGAAACCTTTTTTTATTGGTTTTGAGAGTTTATATTTTTACATGGCACTATGCCAGTAAATTTTGGGATTGTTTTATCAACTGCAACCTTTCTGTACATCTGAAAATCAGTCTTAAAATTTACATTGCATTGCTCTATAATACTTTAATTTTATATATAAAAATCATTACTTATATACAAACACAGACGTGCAAGTGCAAACACAACTACACTAATACAAATATAAACACACTAATCAAATTATTAAATCTTTTGAAAATCATTATGTCTATAAAACAAGATTGACTCAAACTTGGATCAGAGCCCCAAATTACATTACCCACTGTTATATTTGAATTAAAGTATAATTTATAAACTACACAAACACACTAATACAAATACAAACACATTAATAAATTACACATTTATCAAATAAATACTATACAAATAAAAAAAAAAATCAAAATTGAATACTTATGTTCTGTTTTTATCATCCATTTTATTACAGAGTCTGCCAATATGAAAATTGTGCCTTTTTTTTTTTTTTTTTGTGCAATCTAGTAAACTGAGTAGAAAAGAAAAAAAAAAATTAAATGAATCTATTAATAAAAATATTAATTAAAAATCCAAACCTTATCTGATTTCAACATGTCATACACCATTTTAAATAGTAACTAAAGCTGCAGAGAATTATGTGTTTATAAATATCATTATAATGGGTTTCCCAAAATTTTAAAAGTAAAGCAAGAAAAGAAATTTTAATTTCAACGAATCAGTTGCTGCAAGTGGCAATCACACTACCGCTACTGAATCCATTAAATTACAACTCATTGCTAAACAATCATGGTCATCGTATACTTCAACAATTCTTTAAACTTGTTGATGCTGTTTATAACTATTAGGAATTATTAGTATCATCAATTAATTGATTATAATGATTTTTGTTTTTATTGTTACAATCCATAACAATGTTTTCCATAGTAGCTTGTGACTTCATCATTTATTTTTAAAAGAATCTGCCTGAACTGATGCTTGCCCGACTCTACAAGTTTTTTTATGCCTAGTGCTAACGTTTTATCACTCCAGAAAATTTTTCATCTCAATTGTCCATGTCAGATACAATCTTTTTGTGAAGCAGTTAGTATTCCAATTTAACCTCATTATTTTTTCATTAATACCTATTGATCTGTTTTCTCACTTATGTTTTCCATTTTTAATCTCTTGGTTACTTCTAATTTATCTCTTTATATTTTATTGTGTGCTCTGAAATCTTCATATTGCTTTTCTATTAAGTTTCAGATTCATAAGTAGATAATGATAAAACATATATCAAAAGCTTTTCAAGTATATAGATATTTTCCGTTCAAAATTTAATTATTTCTACTAAAAGCTTTTTTTTTTTTAATTTGTGTGATTAATTTTATTTATTATGTTTACATTTATATTAATAATCCATCTAAGGTATTTGTAATTGTTAACATTTCTTAATTCTTTACTATTCTGCTTTATTTTTTTTTTATCTTTAATCCTATTTTATTGTTTTTATCTAATAACTTTTGAAACATTTTTTGAAACTCAAAATTTTTTTTTGGGAAAAAACCTCACATCAGCTGCAAAATCTAAATGACTTGGAGCAATCTCCATTTATTTTTAACTATCCAGCTTTCTATTTTAATCCTCCTCCACCCCCATAAAATGCTGTGAAAGTTTTGTAGATAGAATTATCCTGCTATCCACTCGTGTCACTATTAAATTCTCTACCATGTAGACTAATTATTGCATTATGTATTCTTAATGATCCTAGGTATATATTTTTATATTCTTAAGCTTTAATCCCACCAAAGTGCTTTTAGAATCAAATGTTTTATCATAATCTACAAATCCAATGCATAATGGCAACTAATATTAATTGGTTTTTGAAGTAACTTTTCTTAATACTTATATGTGATATATTACATTATGATAATTTTAAAATCCAGTTTGTTCTTTTTATTGGTTTGAATCCAAATTTCATTGTTGACAAGTTGCAATAATTTTAGATCTCATTATAGAGCTGACAAAAGATTGATCAATTTGTAATTTCTAATATTTTTTCATCTTTCTTAAATATTAATATTATTAATGCATTATTCCAGTTATCTCTTACAGGGATTGGCAAACTTATTAACATGAATAGTCATTTTGTTTAAATCTTCCTCCCTTTTCCCATAAAAGAGCCGTAAAGAAGTAGGTGAAAATATTTGACCATTTATTTTAGTAATAGAACATAATAAAATCAGTATACATCATAACAAAAATAAAAATTATCTTAAAAATAAATAAAACAAAAAATTACTTGGGTGGTTTGATTTATTAACAAATTTTGAATATTTAAATATTCATCATATATAATAATTACTATTCTATAATAATGCCGAGAACAACATTGTAATATGCATTTTTATTCTCTTAGAGTCATCAAAATATTTATTTACAAATTATCATGATAAAAAGAGCCACGAGATTGGGATCAAAGAGTCACATTTAGCTTGCAAACTGTAATTTGCCGACTCCGGATCTGGTTTATCTTTATCATTTAGACAGTTAAAATATAGTTTTTTTTTTAACAATTTTCATATTTCTTATTAAAATAATTATAATTCTATAGTTGTGCTTTGTGCACATGTAATGAAGTTATAAAATTGTAGTAGTTAATAAACTTAATTAATAAACTGAGTGCTTTTGGGAAATCTTTTTACCCATAATCATAGCTCGTTGTTAACTGTGAAAAGTTTGTAGTAATTTTATTATTTGTTGGAGCTATATCATTACAGAATTAATTCATATCTTAAATCTTCATTCAAACTACAATATTTCAAAAGGGATATCACTTGTAAGACCTACTCTGTTTTTTGGTTTTTTTATTATTATATAATTGCTTGTAGAATTTGTTATCAACATTATATCAACTCTTTTTATTGCCAAAATAACTTCCACTACTAAAATATTTTATATTTTGAAGTCTATCATATCATATGACTTGGGTAATTCACATTTACATCTCCTTAAATCATCGTCAATTTTTTTTCATACAGTTTTACAAAATTACATGCAATTAATTTAAATCTGTTACTTAAATATATTTGTATATATTTTAACATTAGTTGAAAATTTACTCCTGAATTATGGCTTTTTTTATACTATGTAATTGTTTTTAATAAAATATCAGTTATTTTTTTATTGATCTCATTCAAATCTGAGCATATGCAGGCTATTACTATTTTAAATGATTTGCATATTCTAATTTAAATTTTTTAGATTTCTTAAGATTAGAGATATCATCTGATAATACTGTTTTTCTTAAATAACTTATGCTAACATTAGCTTTGTATTAACACCTGTAATAAATCTTATGTTATATTTCCTGTTAGTCAAAATATAATCAAACTTGTCTTTTCGTGTGGATGTTTCCAAATCCATTTTTATTTTGATTTTTTTCTTAAAAAAAAAAAAAAATATTATACAAATTTCCATAAAACTTTGATTGCTAGCATGTTTGTCTTTATAATCAAATTTACTTCAAAGCATCTTCACCGCTCAATCATTTTCCAGTTCTAGCATTAAAATTTTTCAAATTTGTTCTGATCAAAAGTATCCTGTATATTTATATAAAAATCATTATTTCTTAATCACAATGAAAGCTTATTGAGGCATCAATCTGAATTATCTGTTTGTGGTATCTTTTATTAAGTTGAATAATTAATCTTGCCACTGTCTAATGTATTATTAAATTCTGCAATGTATAATCTTCAGCGTGTAATCAATCTCATTCCACTTAAAATATTTGTGTTTTTTTATAATAAAGTTTCAAATCCTTCAAACTTCACTTAATTTGGCATGTCCCATTTAATATTAGACAATTATTCTTTCAGTTTTTTTTTGTTTTTTTTTAATCATTTGAGAGCGATGTATAATCGTTAGTAGCTAAATAAAAGATGATTATAAAAATGGTAGCTAAGTCCATAACCAAATTATATTTTCTGGATCACACTTGTTATGCTTACTATTTGATCTCTATGTTAATCAATAAGCACTCAGTGAAGAAATATAAATGATGGTTTAAAATGTATTTAAATCATTATATTGCCTATATTGGTATTAATAATGTGAAATTTTAAGCCTGAAAATTAGGAATGGTATAGCCATTGTTTATATATATATCATTATGGTGAAAATCCTGATAAAAAATTGAAACAATTTGTTTTTTTCTTTCTAAAACGTTTCGTAAGTAGATATATTTTTATTTGTGTTACTCATCATTAATAGTCAGGGTGTTCTACTTTCTGGATAGGATGCTATTGAATCTACTCCTTTAATGCTATGTCTTCTATGGATTGGGACAGGAAATGGATAAGTAAATAAACATTACATGATCACCATTTCTTATTCTTGCTTATAACTTATTAAAACAGGCAAAACTCACTTTACGTATTGACACTCACAGCAAGCTAGAGTAATCAATGGATGCCAGAAGGCTTGTGCATAAAATCCCCATCTACTACGTGCAGTGCTCTCAGATCCAAGGCTTCTCACTGACGAAGGCCACACACAAGTCAGACACTTGTCTGGGGATATTGGATGAGTAGATACTAGATGGGGATTTTATGCACAAGCCTTCTAGCATCCATTGATTACTCTAGCTTGCTGTGAGGGGCAATACATATAGTGAGTTTTGCCTGTTTAAATGAATATGTAATAAAAAAAAAAATTCACGGTGAACATGTGCATGGTTTTCATAAGACAAACAGAAATATTTTACATTCTAAAGGTTATTTCAAAGATACTCAAAAATGATACAATGTTGATTGATTGCTTTTATTTGGAGAATAAGACGTTAAAAGTTTTTAAAAATAAATATTCTCTGCAGAAATTCAAAGGCAGCATCACAAAGATGCTAAATAGTTTAAAGGATCAGCATGGATTACATGGGGGACATTATATTTGCTTTTCACAAATTTAACTTTTTAGTTGTTTTTCTATCTTGTTTTTTTTCTTCAGAGTTAGAATTATGATCATATTTGTTTATGATGATGATGATGTTTCAAAGGAACTAATTAAATTACTTAGAACAAAAGTAAAAAACATTTTAAAAATCTATTTAGGTAATAAAATATAAGTTGATGATTTGGATTTTCTCTCTAATTTTTAAGCTTATTTATGTACATATTTTTTGTTAAAAAAATAAACAAGCCAAATTCTATAGAGTTATTCATCTTTTTAAAAGGTATAAATTTAAAGTGTTTGTTATAAATAGTAATGGCAATTTGATGTACAAAGAGATATTTATAAAACAATAAAATTACTGGGTTTCCTTGTCTCCCCTCCCCTCTTGCTATCTTTTTTTTGCAAACTATGTAGAAATATTTATCACAGTTATATTTCTTTTATAGATAAAATTCATACTGTAACTTTGAACTGAGAATTTAATGTGTAAATAGTCTTTGACATTTATGACTTTATAATACTTTTCCAGTTCTTTTATTAGTATTAGTGTGATTAATAATCAAAGCCCAATACATTTTAAAAATCATTACAGTTTATTTATCAAATTCACTTTGTTCTTTTTTGTTTGCTTTGTATTAAAAAATGCTTTTTGAGATGTAATAATTTGAAAGGAGTTTTGTTTTTAAATAAATATAGAAATAAGTTATGATATATAAGTATAAATATAGAATATAAAGTTTTAATTGTACAAGTAGAAATTTCATCGTTAGAGGAAAATAAAATATTAGCATTTTTATTGCTGAAGTTTCATTAAAAGATTGCATTAATTTACTGGTATGATATGGCTTGATATCCTAATAAATTTATCTAACATCTAGTTTGAAGCAATTTTCAAATGAATGAAATTTAATGATAACATGTATAACAAATATACCTGATTCATTTTTTTATTGAATTCAACAGATATATAGAATGGATATTGTTCTTGACAGTAAGTTAATATTATTTAGCAATTTTGATTGTTGGATTTTGATTGTAATTTATTTTTAAAGAAGTCTTAAATTATTAAGAATTGTTAATAAATATAATACTTTTTTTAATACAACTTATAAATTACAATATAATAATTCATCAATTGCTAAAACAGAGAATCTTTAATAAATAAAATAACTATTGCCAAGCGCTTTCAACTCCTATGAGTGACTCATAGGAGTTGAAAGAGCTTGGCAATAGTTATTTTATTTATTAATTTAAGAATTGTTAATAAATATTTTGCCTTTTTTTTCTATTATCAAGATTTGAATTTTTATTGTTCATTTCAAAATATGTTTTACTTCATCATTTGAGGAAATTTTATAGCCAATTATTTTGTCCTTCACATAAATATCAGTTGTTTGTTTATTAATTTAATAGATATTATGTAGAACTGTACTTCTTACTTAAATACCCAAGAAACAGAAATATAAATTTTTATCTTAATTTTTAAACTTTTAATTATCATTGTGCTCATTATTTAACATAAATGTTGTCAGAATTTATTTTTTACACAATTTTCATCAAAATACTCCAATTTCAAAACGTAATGGAGGGTAGTTCTTATTTATAATATTTTTATGCTTTGATTTTTTTTATTAGAATATAGGCATTCTATCAAAAGAAAATTCAACAAATATTTTCTGGGCATAAATGATAAGAAGACTGCTTTTCATTTAATTGTACTGTTTATTTTCTTGCCCCCTCCCATTTTTATTCATAAAATGTAATAAAATTTATAATAAACAGTTTCTAAATAAATATCTATTGTACATTTTTTTGTATAAAATTTAGATCTGATTTTTACATCATTAAATCAGAATGTTATTTACTGCATTTTTTCACCATTAAATTTATTTATTATATCTATAAGTGTGATGCTTATATTTGACTTTTGAAACACCACTCATGACTGCAAATGACTTGTTTCTAAGTGACAGATTTGTCAAAATATATCTATGCATATCATTGACTGATTTTGAATCTCATTCCATTTTTTATTAGTTGTAGTGGAGAGAATTATACAGTAAATTTTAGAGAGAGAAAAAAATTACAAAATAATAAGATGATACTAATTAACAGAAAGTAAAATTATAAAAATAAATTACTATGTAAAGTTTTTTTAAAAATTCAACTAGTTTTCTATTTTTATTTTATTTTATTAATATCTTAAATTGTGAGTTTACATTAATTTGGCCTAACAAATACATAATTCATAATTAAATAAATCAATTATTTTATATAACGCGATGTTTTATAAACAGCTTAATGCTGTTTAGCTATTATAATTCATAATTAGAAAATAGTTTAAAATATTAATTTTCCACATTTGCAGAGTGCACTAGTTTTATCCTTATCATATAGTTCTAAATCTTTGCACAGATGTCGAAGTTCTCAGATAGTAATGAATTCTGTTAAAGTTTTTAAAATTTAATATATCATGATAAAAGTGATTAATCCAATAATTATACATAATTTCTGAATCGTATGCATAATCACCAATGATTTTGACATATGTGATAAAATTTATTTCGTATATTGCAAAATAATCAATTTTATAAATGATTCTGTATATTCATAATAGTAAATATGATAAATCACACTTACTAGACATATATGTATAATCACCAGTCTAGGATGATAAATTTGATAAATAATGCATGTAAGAATCTTTGTTAAAAAGCAACTAAACCCAGCACTGGACTGAAGGATTACAATTTGTGCAGCTCATGAAGAATGGATTATATCATCAAGTTATTAAGTATAGTCCTTATGAAACCATATTTGATTTATTCTTAATAATAATTCCAACACAATTGAAATAAAACAACTATATAATTGTTTTGTTTCAATTGTGTTGGAACTATTATTAATTATTGAAAACAACATTATGAACAAATTTATGTTTGACCATTATTAAGGATTAAGGGTTGATTTATTCTTAAAAGTTGGATTGATGATATTCTTTCTAATGATGCTATAGCAGATGTTCAAATCAAATTGGGGCCACAAGAAATAATTGAATCACTAAATCAAATTCAAATAGAGGTTATACTGAAAATAGTTCAGAAAAAATACTGAAAATGAACAGCTATCATTCAGATTCTTCAACCAAAGTATAATCTAATATGGATCAGTGTGTCTACAATCAAGAACAGAAAGGGAGAAGTTGAGAAGCGAGCAAATGCAGATTTATAAGTTCAAGTGAAGAAAATGAACAAAATATTAAAGCTGAAGTTTGCTGTAACCAAAATAGGTATAATAAATATAAGATTACCAGATGTAGTCAGGACAAGAGATGATCTGTGAAATTATTTGCAGTAATATTAGCTACTGAAAATAATATCTACTATAATTTGGGGAATAAAGAAAGAAAATCTTTAACAATTGTATGTGGAGAACAATTTCTTGCAGTAGAGAATGTATCAAATATCATTGGTCTCTTCAGGATTGCATAAAAAAAGGCATTAAGATCAGGAGATTAGGGGCATCAAAAGTGCTCATGTAAAGGAAAGTATAATTCAACCAAATGCAAGAGAAATGAAAAATTATGCAACTCAGAATGTCATAATAGTTTATTATGTTTGAGTAAGCAATAAAAATTGAGTTCTATATTTTTTCCAATAATTTTTTTTTACGTTTTTGTACACATAATTCTAATATTAATCTGAACAGGTTTATCTTGGTTTTCTTAGATTTATTAAATTGTTAATATTAATAAAACAAAAAAATATAAGATTTGTTTAAATTCTTAAGTTACTTTATTAAAACAACAAAAGATAGACAATTTTATATTTATCAAATTTATGAATTACATTTTGGAAATTATGCAAAAAATTACTTTAAAAGAAATATACTTTTCGATAAGCTCAAAGTTCTTCAAAACAAGGACAAGATATTATCCTCTAGATTCTTATTTATGAATACATGGAGCCTACTAGTATGGCCCACAGACTCTACATGAATATTGGATCTGATATATCCACATTGTAGTGTATCGTAAATGAAGTAGTCTATGATGCAACATGCCGGATTCTATTAGAGAAGCATTGATTTCACAATACCTGTATTCCAGCTGATAAGTTAGCATTATTGGGCCAACCTCAAAAGGAGTGGTCAATACCAACAAAATGGAATGCTATTTACTCATACATCAACCTGCTAGTGCAGAGAATGGCTCTGCCATACATCTACCACACCAATGCCAGCAATGGATGAGCCAACATTAACAAAGTGTATTTATTATTCATCTGTACAATTTTATTACGTCAATAAATATATTTTTAAAATAAAAGAAATATATTTAGCAATCAAAGTTAACAAATTCATTTGATAATTATATATAACCACCAGTAAAAAATGAGAAATTCTGGTATATTTATCAAACTTCATTTGGGAATTATATAAAAGTTACTGGTAAAAATGAGAAATTTAGTGAAATTTATCAAACTCAACCAAGATAATTGATTATGCATAGTTGTCAAATTAATTACTTTTACCACAATATATATGTATTTAATACAAATAATTTAACACACACACACATATATACACATAACAATATGCATGTAACCATGGACAATTTAATTTAATAATTATGTTTATGTAACATCAATAAAAATAATGAAAATATATATATATGCATACCAGTGATTATATTTAACTTAAAAATTATATATATAAAAATATTTTCATAAAATAATCTATTACTACATTCTTTTTGTGATTAAAATAATTGTGAAATAAAAAGATATACTATTTAAATGATGTTAAATTTGAATATATCCAAATTACTATATTTGA
Source organism: Epiperipatus broadwayi (assembly GCA_028023455.1). Taxonomy (NCBI): domain Eukaryota; kingdom Metazoa; phylum Onychophora; class Udeonychophora; order Euonychophora; family Peripatidae; genus Epiperipatus; species Epiperipatus broadwayi. Next base: position 548,583 of record JAQFVV010012837.1, read on the forward strand.
CTGAAAAAAATAGCTACAGTTTTTTTTTTTTTTGTAATCTGTTGTAATTGCAATGCCAGCAAATTGTATTTTGAAATTAAAAATAAAAATAAAAATATGGATATGGAAAAGTTTTATTAAAAATAATATAAAATAACAATTCGTGTCAATTGTTAATACAGAGTTTAATATAAATAAATAAAAACAAATAATATTTCCAAGCGCTTTCAACTCTTACGAGTCCTTATCAAGGCAGTATAAAAAATTCTATTTTCTCCTAGGTGATGAATCTAACATTTCATTGTATTGGCCAGGAACAACTAATCGGAAAGCTAGTTAATTTTGAATTCATAGCACAAGATGAATTTTGTATAATATATGATTCTTTAATCTTGCGTTTTTTATCATGTGTTTCATTCATTAATATTGTAAAATCCTTTGGACTGCATATATGGCCTGTATTATTTTGGTGAACATAAAAAGCTGAATAAACTGTGTCATCTTCTCTTGCTCTATTATAAGTATATTTATGTTGTTGAAGGCGATATTTAATATTTGTTTTGGTTTCTCCAACATATATTGCACTACAATTTATTTGTGGGCATCTAATAGAGTATACAACACTGCTTTTATCCTCCTTATTTATTATTTCCTTAGAATTATTTATTAACCTCCATGCTAATCGAAAATCTCGTCTTAAAACTTTTATTATATTTTTATTAATATTGGGAATAAAAGCTAATGACATCCATGGTTTATTATTCATATTTATATGGTCACTATTATGACATTGTTTATAATGCTTCAATACAGTATATAATAGCATTTTTTAATTATAACCCACTTGTATTAAATCTTGCATATAACATTTTATATTATCTTTCATAAACATTTCATTTGAACACAGTCGTTGATTACCAAGATGGTTTAGTTTGGACAATAGAAAGAGAAGACAATTCTAGTATTAAATACCTAGATTTGCAAATATCAAGGGTAGATGATAAATTAGTATATAAAATGGTTGTAAAACATAGATAATAGAGGTTACATTCATCCAACATCTAATGTTCCTTTAGTACACAAATTAGCTGGTTTTAGAGCTTTTTTAACACGTAATCAACGACTGTGTTCAAATGAAATGTTTATGAAAGATAATATAAAATGTTATATGCAAGATTTAATACAAGTGGGTTATAATAAACAAATGCTATTATCTACTGTATTGAAGCATTATAAACAATGTATATGAATAATAAATCATGGTTGATATTAGCTTTTATTCCCAATATTGATAAAAATATAATAAAAGTTTTAAGTCAAGATTTTCGATTAGCATGGAGAACTTCACCTAACCTTAATAGGTTAATAAATAATTCTAAGGAAATAATAAATAAGGAGGATAAAAGCAGTGTTGTATACTCTATTAGATGCCCACAAATAAATTGTAGTGCAATATATGTTGGAGAAACCAAAACAAATATTAAATATCGCCTTCAACAACATAAATATACTTATAATAGAGCAAGAGAAGATGATACAGTTTATTCAGCTTTTTATGTTCACCAAAATAATACAGGCCATATATGCAGTCCAAAGAATTTTACAATATTAATGAATGAAACACATGATAAAAAACGCAAGATTAAAGAATCATATATTATACAAAATTCATCTTGTGCTATGAATTCAAAATTAACTAGCTTTCCGATGAGTTGTTCCTGGCCAATACAATGAAATGTTAGATTCATCACCTAGGAGAAAATAGAATTTTTTACACTGCCTTGATAAGGACTCATAAGAGTTGAAAGCGCTTGGAAATATTATTTGTTTTTATTTATTTATATTAAACTCTGTATTAACAATTGACACAAATTGTTATTTTATATTATTTTTATATTATATACAGAAGTATTATTTATTTATTCAAAAGTTTTATTAATAAATGAATCATTGCAAAAAAATTGTAGCTTTTATTAAATTCTTTTGGGAAATGAGCATGTTAAAATGTATAATATTTTTAAATTTTAAGATTAGTCTGGACTTAAAATTTTTTTTTTCGCAATTTAAAATGTATAATTTTTTTTAATTTTAAGATTAGTCTGAACTTAAATTTTTTTTTTCTCGCAATTTAAAATTCATAGTTTATAAAAAAAAAATCTTTACATTGAGATTTTTTTTTAAGTCTCTTTTGTAGATAATGATTTTATTCATTGCATTGTTACATTTAACCCATCATTTTTTAGCAAAAAGAATAACGATTCTTAAGTGTCATTCCTAAGACTTTAAGATATTGTCTTTTCTTTCAAATAATAAAAGTTAAATTATATTTTATAGAGATAAAAAACTTGAAAACTATCAATCTGTTCATAAATGTATTAACACTTTATTAGAACATTAATAACATTAAAAAAAAAAAACATTAAAATATTTGAGACCAGAATGTTTATATTAAATCATGCACTGATAATTCATGTAAAATAGAGCTATCATGTTACTTGCAATTACAGTATTGGTTGCAATAATCATCATTTTTTTTAAAAATTCATTGTCTGTGATTCTCTAACTAAATTAATATCTTCATATTTATAGTTTTTATTTATACCCCTTCTGTCTATTTATCAAGCAGACATTTACATTGCTTTTTTTTTTAAAAAAAAATTAACTTAATTTAAATTCATCAAAATTGTAAATATAATTAAACTTTTTTGTGAAATAGTATGAAGTTGATATGATGTTTTCTATTAATCTCAAAATTTAAGGATTCATTTGCTGCTTATAAACTATAGGAAAGAAGGTAGGAAGACAAAGGCAAAACTTCCCATACAGTAGTGCCACACTGTGCCAAACAGAGTAATCAATGGATGCCAGAAGGCTTGTGCATAAAATCCCTATCTAGTGCCTACTCATCCAATATCCCCAGACTAGTTTCTGGCTTGTGGCCATCATCAGTGAGGAGCCTTGGATCTGAGAGCACTGCACCTAGATCTTAGGATCTAATGCAACCCTCCAGCAGCCACCTTTTAACTCTACTTTACTACAAAACTATGAGAATGAAATTGAAAACATTGTTAATATCTTCAATCTAAGCTCAATAGCTTATGTAGTCATATGGGTCTGAACTCAATTCAGCACCCATACATTTTGGTGTCTTTGGCTCTTAAACAACCATATCATGTGATGTTTGAAGGTAGGAAGACCTGACAGTTCTTTAAAAACTTAAAAAATTGCATTTTACTCATTTATATATTTCATTCAATATTAAATTGAATAATTAAAGCATTAATATTGTTCATTTAATGCTTTAACTTTGAAGTTTAATGATTCATATATTTAATTACTACAAAGAATAGTGTGTATTGTTTAAATCATGGGTGGTTTTAAAACACTGGCTTCTGCATAAGATTTTTAAAAAATTTTTACCATAAAAACATAGAAATAAGCAATACATTTTGTAGCATGTGACAAGTTTCCAGATTGCAATACTTTCTTCTTTTATGAGAAAAGTTCATCCACCCCTAGTTTAAATAAACAAAAATTTAACTAATTTAATTTTAATAATTATTTCTCTATAAATAATTCGATTTAAATAATAATCATCATCTTTTGTAATGAATTGTTAAAGCAAGTTACATTTAGTGTACTTATAATTTATTTTTCAATATAATATCTTTTAAAATAAATTTTATATTTATTTATTAATTATAATCATTATTTGTATTTAATAATGTAGTATGCACATATTTTTACTTATATATAAACAAAAATTTATAGAAATAATCTTATGAAGTAGATAAAGTTTTAGAAAGGCAATGCTCTTTGAATTCATTAAACTTCTTAACCACATGGCATATTTATTTCATAATTGATAGCTATTTCTCATTAAGCTGCAGAAAAAGCTAAGACTTGATTAAGACATAAACAATAAATTTGATTATAAATACTAAAATACCCTAGTTCAATTGCAGTTATAAGTTTGAATGAACGATTTTAAATACTGTTTTTTTTTAAGTCTTTCTTATTTAATATTATGTTGGAATATCTTTTTTTCACAATTATATGCAATATATATTATACCTTTATAACCTGAATTTAAACTTGGGGTATCATTATATATATAAAAAAATGTGTTAGTTTATTTTTATTCTAATTCTAAATTTTAAAATAATCAAACAGTTTCTCTCATTATTAGATGGTATGTTTGATAACACATTTTAATGTAAAGTGACATAGGGTATTTTAACAAACAGCAATAAACTTTAAAATTAATATTTATTTTTTGGGCAATATAATAAAGTTAATGACATTCATATTATATTAAGGATATATTAATAACGATATTTAAATGATTTTATATAATAGTGATAATAAAATGAATTACATATTAATAAATCCATTTGTTGATATTCTCTTTACTACTGCATACTTTGAAAAATAATAAGTAAACATAAACAAATAAAGATAGTCAATTATTATTTGAAATATATATATGTGTGTATATTTATATGTCAATATGATTAGACTATTAAATCACATTTAAAACATTGTTTTAAAATGTTTAATTATTTAAAATAGGTATCTAAAAAAAGGATCTATTATAGTATATTAAATAAATAAATAAATATATACAATGAATATCTATGTTTTATTTAAAATATGACTTTAAAAGTGTGTTTTTAATTTGTAATTATTATTATTATTATTATTTTTAAAAAAAGATATTGTGATATTTATTTTATAAAATTAAAATATTTTAACAACATGGAAAGCTGATGCATTTGCAACAACTTTTTATTGAATGGATATATGTATAAATTTAACTCTTAATAGTAAGAAACCTTGGAGATGAGCTGAATTTGGGTTATGATATTACTATGAGAAAACTATATAAGCGCATGATCATACTTTGGGTATTCTCAATTTTTAGTCAATGGATATCAATATTCTTTAAAGTTTTAATTATGGATATGTTAAGCTAAGCTAATAAACATTTGCTCAAAAGACATTTTATTGTTTGAAAATTTGCATAACATCAGATATAAATCATTGTGAAATATAATTTAAGTGCTACAATATGACTCATAGAATATATGAAATTAATAAATGCTGTTGTTGTTACCAAAGAAATTATTAATGTTATAACATTTTTATTATGGAATATTTGTTTAAAAATATTGGAAATATTATCAAAATGGATAAACTTTTTGAATGCTATTAAAGTGAATATACTTAGAATTAAATATAACATCTAAGTACTATAAGAAACATCATGGTGTTTCAACGAATCTTCAAAGAATTTTGAACTTAAAAGCTCATTATTATTTTGTGCGTATTTATATAAAAATATATAAGTTAATGATAAAAGTTTGATGTATCTAATAAATGTTATTTCAGTGGAATTATACTTTAAAGGATATTCCTTATGTGTATTGGAATGTATTCAACAGGTAGTATATATATGTTTAAATCCTTTATTTTTATAGAATTAATGTGTTTGTTTAGAATATAGAAAATTATATTACCAAAAAGAAAAGGTTAAGTTATATAGTAAACAAATTTTTTTTTTTTTAATGATAATATTAATTTATTTAAATAAAAGTATATTTGTATGTCTTCTTTATCTGTGTGTGTATATATTAAAGCGATAGATTTTATGTATAAATATTTACTGGTAATCTTTATGACAGTGTATATTTAATTAAACATTTATAATATTCTATGTATGCAAATTAATAAGCTTTTGCTTAATGTTATAAGAAAACAATAAACAAAATAAACATACTTATTAAATCTTGAAAATGTATTTTATATATTATTTGGAAATATTTATGCTACTATAATATATATTGGGGGGGGGGGATTTCTTAATGTATCATTCACAGTGTTAGTTATCTTTATAAAGCCATATAACAAATACAATGGATAAATGATAACTAATTCAGGATTAAATTACTAAACAAGGAATATTTTTATTTGTTTCTTGATTTTATATATTTTTTGTTATTATTGTTTATATTAATAAATTTTTATTTTGTTAATTAAATTGGAGGATTTTATTATTATTACACTATAATATAAATTTTGAGACCCTCAATACATTTTATTCATATATTAAAATATCAGCTAACCAAAATATTAAACAAAACATTTTAATATATTTTAATTATTTTATGATATTTATCAATTCAAAACAGAATCTGAATAAGATTTTTTTTGATTTATTATTGATAACTTATATTTAGTGTTCTTAAATATGAAATTGATTTAATATTTATTAATTAATTTATATTATTACATTTAGATACTATAAACATTTTGCCTAATAATAATTAACTTCAGAACAAACAGTTCATCAGTTAGGTGTTGCTATTATTGTAAATAAATGATTAGTAAAGATAAAGCTAATGTTTTGTTTATTAATCACTATCTGGTTAAGATAATTATTTATTCTATTACATTCTGATGTCCAAAGTATTAACGAAGTCATTTGATTATGTATACTTTATTTTATACTATTATAATTTAACATCTGTTAGACATCATTTGTATACTTTATAGAGTTAAAATTTGGTGCTTAATATTATGGGCTATTTGACGAGTCCCTTATTTGCTTATTTTTATTTTATACTGCTGCGTTTTGACATCCCAACTTGACCTCAGAAAATCACTTATTTATTCTACTAAACGTACTTGCTTATTTTTACTTTGTACTATTACAATATATATTTGCAAATATTTTAGAATCTATATTATGACACACACACACACATCTTGATATGGAAGGTTTTTTTAATTCTTTTTTTGTGGAAGAACACTTGGGCTTTCATAAATTTCTATATTTTAAAACTTACTAATAGACATGGAAAAGCTTTAACAAATAACTGGGCTCTGAATTTGGGACCCTGGCATATCTAACCAGTATGTCTATTATTAAACTCGGCTACAAATCTTTGAAAAGTACTTGTTCATGTGAATAATTTTAGTATTTAAATGCCACACATATATTTCAATATGGGCACATACAAATATCTGTATTACTATGATGTATTATAAATTATACTTTAACAATCTCTTCAAAAACATTTTTATAAAATTATATTTTATTTTTTATAGATATATGGGAATAGGCTTGTCAGCCCAAGGAGTGAATATGAATCGGCTTCCAGGTTAGTAAATAACTATGTCATTAAATTTTGTTGTTGTTGTTTTAAAAACATCAATTATTTAATTATTTATTTTACTAGGTTGGGATAAAATGTCTTATGGTTATCATGGTGATGATGGCCATTCTTTTTGTTCATCTGGAACTGGCCAACCATATGGACCTACTTTTACTACTGGAGATGTAATTGGTTGTGGAGTAAATCTGATTGATAATACATGTTTTTACACAAAAAACGGACATAATCTTGGTAAGAAAAAACTAACATTTTTATTTTTATTTAAGTGATAGTAAAATTTATGCTCTACTATTATTTAATGTGGAATTACTAAATGCACATTTGTATAATAATAAATAAATAATTATAACTTCTACTGTAATTGCAAAGTGGAAATAACTACCTTCCACTCAGTTATGTAGCATCAAAAACCAAAGGAAAGATAAAATGATACTATTCTATCTTTGCATTCTGTTATTATATAAAACTTATATAAGCCCAAAGCTAGAATGGTATCATTCTATCTTTTCATCGGTTTTTGATGCTACGTAACTCTGTGGGGAAATAGTTATTTATGCTTTGCAATTACTAATATATAAGCATTAAAAATGTAGTTTTGTTTCTGTTTGTGCACCCACGCACAAATATATACCAACAGCTACATACATATCTACTCTTAATTATTTTAATTTTATAATGGCAAATATTTTTTAAAAGCATATTATGACATAGTTCAGAAATCTATACAGTTTTCATTTTTTAATTTTATATTTAATTCTAAAGCATTCATTGACTTCAGATGAAAAGGTATAAATAATAAACATAAACTATTAATTACACTGATCCAGCTTTGGGCAAAACACTGCCAGAATCATTGACCTTTTTTTTGTTTAGACTGCATTGGAACTTTAATGTTTGTATATTTTTAATTGAAATGTAGCCAAATTTTTATGGATCTTAAATAGTCAACCTAAATATCAGAATGATATTTCAGTATTGCAATCTTATTTAACTTTAAAATTATGGATGGAGACAGCGATGTGTTTTTATAGATGATTTATCAACAGTTTTATATAAATTAAGCATTGGTAGCCATTCTTCATGATGCAGACCCCGTTTAAAACGACAGTCAAGTTGGCCGTTATGGGGAGAAGAATGTGTAGATAGTGCTGTTTAGACAATACCTCAAGAATGTTCACTCTCACCATCAGTGCACAAGTGTGACAGATGAGGATGAAGACAAAATTTTTCATCTGGAGTGGGGGGACTGAGTTCAGGTCATTAAAGTAAGCTGGTACCTTGAAAAAATTGATAGAGTTTTTAACTACAGATATTAGTGAATTAGAATCTTACTATATATCAGTTTTTCTAGCTAATTACCACCAATTTTTCGCTAATGCTAAACAAGTGCTCAATTTACTTCTTGAAAGATATAAACTTGTAAAGTGTTTAGTGTTTTTTTTTTTTTTTTTGGAGGGGATGGAAGGGAGGATATTCATTAAAATAAGTTAATGGTAATTTCTATTGATAATAATAATAGTAATTAAGTTTTTTTATTGTTTTGTGAAATAAATCTCATAATTAAATAAATATTAATTTGCTGAAATGATTAAACTTGAATAACTTTTTGATAATGTTATAATTAGTTAATGATAAATTCCAAATTAATAATGTTATAATTTTTATTAAAGAATGCTTCTTTTGCTAACGATTAGAGTGCTGTAATGCAGTACAGATGTAATGTTTTTATCATTCTTAACAAAAATATAAGAGCAAATTTCTAAGTTTATACTTTATGCATATCTAAAATACCATAATTAATAAAATCATAAAATAATATTTTTTTGAATTGCAATAAAATATATTACTTAACGGATTCATGGGCATTATTCAGTGCAGTAAGAATTCATAATATTAATAATTTAGTGTATATAATTTCAGTAGTCTGTTTTTTTTTTTTTTTTTACAATTTGATGTTTACATCAATTTGTAATGTAATTAAACTGTCATTACGGTGACTATTTAACATACATTATTTAAAAATATAACAAACTAAATCTAAAGGATCAGAAACTATTATTATTATCATTACCTATAAAAAAATGTAGATAATACATAGAAGGTTTCTTTTATATTTTAATACAGGGTAGAATTAGTTAATGGAAAACTATGAAAAATTACCTTTCTAAATATCAGCAATAACAGTATAGATACAAAACAAAATTTAACATATTTGAATAAAATGTTTACATAATGGAAAATACAGTCATTCATAGGTGAGAGAATGTAGGAAATCAATAGTAGATCTTCAAGAAATTAAATTTATGATTATTTACCATTTAAAAAATAAATTTTCACTGTAAATAATATTAGTGTAAAGGCTATAACATATATCAAAAACATGTTTGATAAAGTATTGACAATTCTTCCATAGTGCAGCAGTTAACTTATTTATGAAACATTATAAGGATGTCTGTAGAGACTTCAATCAGGAGATCAATTCAATAATGATTTTATTATGATTTTCAATTCTGCCATTGTGTGTATAGATTGGATAATCATTTATTGTATTGGTCATAATGAATAACAGTGTGCATTTGAAATCATAAAAATGATTTATATATCAATCCTCCGAAAATATAATTTTATTATTTATAGAATAAATTACATTTTTTAAAAAAAGAAATAGAAGTAACAAAAAAAAGCTATGACAACCAGTAATATAGAGATTGCTTGCCAAAATATTTGTGATAGCAGATGTCTTATTTTTAGATGAGAACATTTCCCCTCTCACTTTTTAAAATAGAAGTATTGTAACATTCTTCCAATAATTGAAATCAATTTTCATTACATATACTTACACATTTAGCTTGAAAATTTTGGTAAAGGGCAGATCATCCACATATCTAGAGAAAATTCTGAAAGTGTGATTGATTTGGCATATTGGATCAGTGAAGAAATTATGATAGAAATTGTTCACAATGTTGACACCATCACAGAAGTTAGCAAATCAGCTTTCTGAATATTATAGTAAGTAAAGCTAATATTCAGTTAAATGAGAATTTCTGATCTTGATCTTATAAAGTACATTTTATAGAGTTATGCTGTTAAAACAAACCCAAAATTTTCAAAAACATAAAATAGATGTCCAAAGATTTAGGAACATAAACATTATAAAATAACAGAAGAATTTTTTTTAAAGAGTGCTGAATTTAAATGTCAGAGGATTAATAGTATGTTCTTCATAAATATTTCAGAAAAAAAAATATTTTTCATATAAACAAAAAAAAAAGTTTCCTATATAATATTCAGATATGATTTTTTGTTTAGAAATCCTAAAATAGATATGACTTTATGAGTAATATTTTATATTTAAATTACTAATGATTAAAAAACGAGATATAAGTCAACATTTAGACAAAATATGTTTTGTTTTTTTTGCCATTATTATTTATTAAAGTTTGTATTATGAAAGTATGACAAAAAAAAGATAATTTAATATTGCTAATTAATTGTCTTAAAATATTTTTTAAAGCTTTTGATATTATTCATTAATATTTAATATTTTTAATTTTTTGAACAATTGATAATGTTTAAATTTTAGATTGCAATTTTGATTATATCCAACAGTTTATATTTTCTGGATTATTATCCAAATATTCTCTTACTCTGTGATTTTCTTAATATAGTTAGTTGTTATAAGTAGAATTTTAATTATTAGGAATAACATAATGAAAATACAGAAATGATTTTTAATGACCGAGCAATAAATAAAATACATAAAAATTGCGATTATATTTCAACCAATCTCAAGATCCTTTCACCTATTACAATAGATATTATTAAAAATCTTAAATTTTATGCAGATATAAATGCATATAAAAAGTCATTTTAATCGACAGTATCTGCAAAACCTTCTATAGACCATATCAAGAAAGGCGTTGGGATAGATTTAGAAATTTAAGGAATGTAATAATAAAATCTATTTTAGATTCACAGAATATGTAAATTTTGTTTAATTCAATTAACTAAAAGTGATAAATAAATATGATTTCTTAAGCATTTGTGAAACATTTTAGAAAAAAAATATGAATAGATAGCTATCATAAAGATTATTTAAATAATTACTTCACTAAACATTATAAATTAATATATATATATATGCGCTGTTTGCAATTTTGCTTTATTCTAGCTTCATTATCTGTGCAAACAGCGCATATATATATATTAGTTCAGAAAGATTATTATAATTTATAATTAAAAAAATTATTATTTTAAAGTCCTATCTTCTAATAAAATAGACATAACAACAAAGGAAAATATATTTTAGAACTATTAATAAATTTGTATAATAGTTTCGTTTCTTTTTATATTTTGATATTCATCAGAAACAAAAAAATAAAATAAATAATTGACTCATTAGTATACGGATCCCAATAATCATAATTATTAGAACATCACATTAATTTTAAGACCAATTATTAAGAAGTAATATTTAAAAATATTCATTTGATTACAAATTGAGTAAGCTTACCTACTTACAAAACTGTTCACAAATTGTTTAATAAATATATAAATATAATATTAAAACAATATTTATAGAGTAGGATATTTAAGAAAAATTATTAAAATAACATTTACTGTTTAAATTAATAAAATATTAGCTCTCAATGGCTACAAGTGGTATATTATACTGCTATTAATTTTCAAATGCCTTAATTTTATATTATTTTAAAAATTGAACAGGTGTTCCTCTCATTACCTTCCTAAGTATGTCTCAATTTTGCAAAAAATCAAATTAGTTTGAATTTAGTTCACATAGTTTAAATTTTATGTCCTTTTCAGGTAGAGCGATAACTTATACTGCTTGGACTCTTCAAACAGCTGTAAATTTTTTAAATCTTTTTAAAGTGACAGCTTTTTTATTCTCTATTTTTTAAGATTAATGTTATAAAAGTTATTGTAACTAATGGTAACAATAATAAAAAGAAATTTATTTCATTATAATAACTGATTATAAGAAAGTAATTAACTGACTTCAATTAAATAAAAGTAATTTTATTTCTTCATTTTTGCAATTTTATGGCTATATTTTTTAAAACTTTTTTATATAAACATTTTAATGTATATTGTAAATAATGATTATAATTAAAAAAAAAAAAAACAAATTTTGAAACGACATTTTTATAAAAAAAATACTCTGTTTAGAATGATATATGAGATACTGTTAGCAGTCTCAATGTGTTTATAGTACAATGTAGCCATTGCGGGTTAAAATATTTTTAATATTAAATTTTAATTTAATAAGTTTCATTAATAACTTGTTCAAAAAAAATTTTTTTTTTGTCTAATTGTAGTATTGTTTTGGAATTTGTTATATGTGTTTTACTTTATTATAAAAGATCTTCATGCCCAGAAAGTTAAACTTATATTTTGGCTAAGTCATTTTTTAAAAATTATTTAAAGTATAACATGTATAGCAATACTTCTTTAAAAAATAGTGTGATAATAAGTTTTGTTTATTCCTTGTAACAAGTGAATTCTGTTTTGCTATTGATGTTCAAAAATTTATTATAATAAATTTTTTAAAAATTTATATATAGAATTTATAACTGACATGACAACACTTTCTTTTTTTTTCTAGGTATTGCCTTTACTGATCTCCCAGTAAGTATATAATGTGATTCTTTATCTTTTTTTATGCTTTCAATTTACGAAAATAGTATTTTAAAATAATTTTAAGTTGCAATGTTTTTTTTTGTTTTTTTTTAAGATTTATTTTTGTAAATATCCAGACCATTAGAACATGAACTTTGATGTGGGAAGTTATGTTCCATAAATCTCATGCAGAAATATAAAAAAAAAAAATATATTAAGAAAGACATAAATTATTTCTTAAATTAAGTGTGACTGTGGCAATTCCTCCGTATGTACTGCTATTGTCATATTAAAATTTTTAAAAATTAAAAAAAAAAAACAATTAATACTTCTTTAATATTTTAATTTTAAATATCTTATTTCTGATATCTGATTAATATTTTTTTTGTATTTTATTTTGCAATTTTTAAAGCGTAATTAACTCTATAATATAAATTATTTGTTTTTTGTTTTTTTTTAGGAAGAAAATTATTTTTTTAAAAAAGTTTATATTAAGTAATATTTCATGGCAAATATTAGATAATATTTTTGTATTGTTTTGGCAAGGTTTTGAATTATTTTCTTATACAATATATTTTTTGAAACTCATTTAATGGACAAGCTAAATAAATTATTTTGCTAGATATGGCAAAAAAGAAAAAGAAAATTGATGTTTAAAAAATATTGCTATAATCAAGCAAAGCCATTTATTTATATTCAGGGGTAAAGAATGATGGCAATAGGGCAGGAAGTTAATAGAAAATATTGACCACTTTATCTTCAGTCAAAAGGAAACTGCATATTCTTTCACAGAATTCATGAGAAAACCAAATGAAAAAAACTGATGTCATGTTTGATCAAAACAATTGGTAATTTTTTTTAAAGTATAGGAAAAAATAACAATGCCCCCAGTAGATATTTTATTCCCTAACTAGAATTTATATGGTGTTAATGTAGCTGATTTTTCTGTATATATTTAGAGATTCATTTTACAGATCTGCATTCAATAAATATTATTTTCAATTTTAAAGTTACCAAATCATAGAAAATATTGTGTTTCAGTACAGTGCATTCATGACTTGTTATGTAATTTTAAATATATGTGCTCATCATATTGATGATGCATTGCAATATTTGAATCTTGTTTACAAATTACTGAAATTTTGTATTTTAATCTTATAAAATAATGTTTAATATTGCATGAAATTTTTTAAGAACAATATTATTTACAATTTTGTGATTGAAAGAAAATCTTTCACTATGTAAAATAAAATTTATTGTATTGTGTATGTGTATAGGTGTGTGTATATATATAAATCCAGATCTCTTTAGATAAGAAAATTACTGTCATTAATTCAACCAATGAATTCTGATTTAGAAACAGGTGTTGTACAAGTTGATAATGATTTTGTGTTATATCACTAGAAAATTTAGCATTTACAGTACTTAAGGATAAGGCCAGACACAGATAATTATACATTTTCAGCGACATAGTTATATGGTATAATCCTAATGAATGTTTTACTTATTAAATATCAATTAATCGATTATAAATTTCCGCTAACTTGAAAAAAATAACAATAAATGTATCATAAATTGTATTCACAGAAATAACACAAAACTATGACAATAAATTTTATATAAAATAAATTTAATAATACAAGCTACAGGGATTTTTTTTAAAAACAAAAAGTGATTAATGTGGGTTATTCATGTTGGCAACTAGTGTTTAGATATATATAATCTTTCTCTCAAACATATCAACAAACCATACATAAACTAAAAAAATTTTAAGAACCATTTGCTATATTATAATGTATATTTTTTACTATATATAAAGCTTTTATTCTCTTATATTTTGATTCAAAATATTATTTAATTGAATATATTTATGACTTAACTAATGATCATTGTATATTATTAGTATAATCTCCAAAATTCACTAAATGTGCTTAAATTATAAGTCAGTTAAATCTTTAAATTTGTGAAAATAGATATTTCAGCACATTAAATGAATTTTGGAGATTAGTTAAATCATAAATATATTGAATTAAATACTAATAATATTTTGAATCAAAATATATAAAAGTAAAAGCTTCATATATAATAAAATACATGTTGTAATTATAGCAAATGCTTTTTAAAATTTTTTAAAACTTCTCTGTGTTTGTTGATGTGTTTGATAGAAGGATTATATACCAGTTGCCAACATAAATGACCACATTTGTCACTTTTTGTTTTTAAAAAAATTTCCTATAGCTTGAATTATTAAATTTATTTTATTTAAAATTTATTGTCATAATTTTGTGTTATTTCTGTAAATGGAATTTATAATACATTTATTGCAATTTTTTAATATTAACAAATTAAAACATTCGTTAGTGTTATGCGTATAATTATCCGTAATCAATCTTGGTGGCTGGGATTATCTTCAAGTTCCGCATTTACTTATGAATAATTAAATTTTATTTTTGTTTTTAATATGTGTTTTTAGAGAAAAAAAATTTACAATAAAATTAATTTCAAATTATAATATATAATATTTTTATATAGAAATTATTTGTATTATTGTTTGAATTTTTTTAAAAGAGAATTTTTTTTGTATGAAAATGTAGAGTATAGAAATATTTATGTCTTGCTTTTTATTTTGTAGCCAAACCTTTACCCTACAGTAGGATTGCAAACTCCTGGTGAAGTTGTAGATGCTAATTTTGGTCAAGCCCCATTTGTTTTTGATGTAGAAGATATGATGAAGGTATATATTAGTAATGGAATTGTATATTTAAATTAAATAAATATAAGGACACATACATTAAAATGTGCTATTCAACTTTTTATAAACTTTGGATAGACATACATATTATATTATCTAGTTATAAAATTTGAAAGTTTATTCTATTACATTGCATAAGTTTATAATATATTGTGAATGATGTAAAATTTATACATGTGTGAATAATTATTGTCTACTTTTTTATTTATTTATATTTTATTTTATCTTCAATAGCAACAACATAAATCAGTTAGAAGAAATATGTTTAATTCAGTGTTAGAAGGTACATGTCTGAGTTCAATGTAAATGGAAAAGAATTATATCTTAAATATTACATTGAGCCAAATTTTTGATTTATACATCATGGGCCCTAACTTTTTACGAGTCAGCTACTAAATCAATTTACTTTAGAATAATTTTATTTTCCTTAATTTTGCTGTTCTAGTCAGATTTTTAGAAGTCATTGTTATAATCTTATTTAGAAGTTTTATAGGATAAACAATTCCACTGATAGGATCTTTACTCAATTATATGTGTGTATATATACATTGTTATTCATGATACAATGCACGTTTTTGCTAGCAATGATATAAATATTTTTAAAAAAAAAAATTACTTAATTTCCAACCTCTGAGCAATAAATAATGAAACACATGGATCCAGTCGTTTTTCAAAAATTATTTTTGTAGCTTGCACATCATTTCAATTTCATCATCTGTAATTTTAAAAAAATTAGCAGTTTTTTAATGCACAAAAAGTGACAATTATCTTACTTGAGTGTATGAAAGATATAATACTAATATGCACAGCTATGATGAAATATACATTTATATATATTGCTTTATTGAAGTAGAAATTTTAATTTTTTTTTTTTATAAATGTGTCAAATACATACACACACACACACATTTAAGCTATGACAATGCATAGTTCTGATCAAATTTTTGTAAAGCCACTGCAAAAGTACTTGCATATGTGCTTTACACTGAACCAAAAGAAATTTATCATGCTGCTAATAGTGTGATAATACAGAATACATGCTTAATATCATAATAGATAGTTGTGTCTGATAATTGGTAATAAATACATGCATATACCCTTACTACAGTAATTTAACTACAAAAAAAAAAAAAAAAATCACTCTGTATAAATAGCTTATTACCAATCTCATTTTTTATCATATAATCATACATCCTATTTCTTCTATGATTTTATTTTGAATATTAATAATTGTAATAAATTTTGTGCTTTCTTTATTTAAAAATGCATATGTAAATGAAACAAAATGGCCCAGTGTAGCTACAGAAGAGGGAGGCAATTATTTTTTGTCAAGAAATTAAAAGTATTGAAATTAATTTTTATTATTGTTAGCATATTACATTATTATACTTTATTTATACTAAAATTATTTGCATTATTTTAACATGTTTTATATGTACAAAAATATATTTAAAAATATTAAACGCTGTTGAATCACATGCTATATATTTGACCATTCATATATAATTATATCAAAATAGTTTTATGATGGCTTGATTAGAATGTTATTTATTATGAATATTTATTTATTTTTAACCATTATCAGTCCACATAAAATGATCTTTTTGAGTTTAAATCAATTTCTCTAATTTATATTTCTCATTATCATTTTTATTATGTTAAGTGATATTGGTTTGTTTTTTTTTTTTTTGTCCATAATTTTTGTTTTTGATCCTTCCTTATTAATCCTAATATATGTCTTTCCACACGTTATGGTTTTGTCTTCAGTTTCTCTATTTCTCTCCTATTAAATCTCCCAGTCTAGATCATAGTTAAGCATTAGTTATACATGTTTATTAAAAAAATTTCTTTTACAGTAGTATAAAATTATTTTTGTCAAAAACTTAATTCTATAATTAATTTTTCTGAAATACGAATTCATCTGAGGTATTTATAGTTATTATTTTCATCATCTTTTATAAAGCCATTGAATATTACTTTGTTGTTTTTCCCCTCTTTTAGCATTTATTCATAAATTTTTCTGTTTTGTTTTCATCTGATTACTTTTGTAATATTACTCGAGGATTTGAAGCATTATAAATGTAAAACAGATGAACCTGGCCTATGGTAAAAACAGTCATTTTTAAAAAATTGTTTGCTTTAGCAAATGCTTTTACTTTGTGGAATTACTTGCTTTGAATAAAATGCTCATAATCAAATTAAGCCCTTAAATTAATCAACCTAACTATTAATAGCAGAATTAGCATGAGCAATGCAATATCAAACTATACAACTTCAATTATATGCTAATTAAAATTAAATGTAAATATGGGACCATCCCCTCACTAAATATCACGTTTTAAACATGAATTTATGTGGTATAATTACATTTTCTTCATGATTTAAATACTATAGCTATTCAATTCTACTTATAAGCACATTTACTGATTTTTTTCATAGGGTTTTTTCCTTCACAAAGTTTTCTCCCCATACCATATTTTTTTAGAATCCAGAAATGTAACCAGCCATCGTTTTTCTAATATATTTCTTTTACGGTTGCTTTAACAAATTATTTCCTTTGCCTAAAATGGTTTGTTTATTAATGGGGAATAAATAATATTTTTTTCCATTGAAAAATATGTCTCTTTGTGAATTTGACATAATTCACCAATCAGATAATAGAGAAAATAGGGATTTTATATATGCAGTGTTTTCAGGGAGTTAAAACTCAGCTGAAACTGTATAAATAAGGTTGGACTCATAGAGGTTTATAATTTAATTATTTATAAGATGTCTTTAGATTACAACTGTTTTGTACCGGTTGTTAACTCCATTGTTAGTTCTACTTTTAGGCTTACAGCCATAATATGTCCACTCGTTGGGGAGTATGTTAATCGGGAGAAAGAAAAGAAAACAAAAGAAAACATTCTTTTTTATTTCACTCGATTCATCAACCCTTCTATGTTCGCCACCCCCTCTAGTTATTATTTCTAGAGTTAATCAGTCCATTCAGCGCAATATATAATTTCCATTTTTTTTTTTATAACTTTATTTTAAAATGAAAATGCATTTTAAAAAAATGTTATAAAAAGTTTTGGTGTTTCTTTAGTATTAGTGTCATCTTTTTGTTACTGAAATAACTTTTCTTTCAATACCAAGGTGTGTTTTATTATTATTATTATTTTTTTTGAGACTTCTATAACTTCATCACTTCACATTTAAATTTTATTTTGTCTTTATTAGTTTTTTTCATACAATTTTTTAGAAATCCATATAGCCAGTTTTTCCAAATGAATCATTTTTATATTACTTTTTGCTATCATATGTTATCATATCTTAGCTGAGAATTTTCCCAGTGACTTCCTGCTTTTTTATTACTATTATCTGTATATCTAAATACAATACAATATCTTTTATATTCTTTTTGATTGTGTTAAATCTGAACTGTCTTCAAAATTTGTTAGCTTTTAAAAACAATTTGCAAATTGTAGCTTAAATTAAATAGAGTATTTCTAAAAGTTATTGATATTGACTGTTACTACTACTTTTTTTTAAAATACCGTTGCTCTAATTTTACACCAACATAGTTTTTATGTTTCACTAATTGGTCACCACTTTCTGTGGGAAATATATCGAGCAGAGTACATTCTTGAAATGCACATTTTAAAAACTAATCTAAACAGACACACACCGTCAAACTTTTTTTTAAAAAAAAAAACTTAATTCAAGACAAAAGACTTTTCAATAGTCCCTCATAGAGAGCAGCAAAAGAGAAAATAGTACTTACTAGGCTTGCCAAATAACAAGTGATGAAACTTCTAATATTTTTCCATTTTTGCTTTAGCCTCTAGCTAAGAATAGCTAGATTTATTGGCCAATATTGAATTTAGCAAATTTGGCTATTGACTAGCTACCTGTTGAAAAAATTTACAAATTTTTTATAGTCTAGACTCAAAACGAAGTTATCTTCATATATACTCATACACACATATATACACAGATATGACTGAAATCAATATCTACTTTTGTAGATTTAACTAATAATATTAAATAATTTACATAACAAAATTAAATTACAGTTATATTATAAATACTAAGTTATTAAACTTATGACTAAATAATGCAAAGCATTAATGAATTCTTTCTTTGGCTAATAATGATAGTTTTTTTTTTTACATGTTGCTTAATTGACCATTCTAATAAATAAAAGTTATATAATTGACAACATATCTTTATACTTTTTACATGTTTCTATAATAAAAAAAAAACATTGATACTTTTATAAATATAAATATCTGATTGATTTATACAAAAATGAAAATAATTCAAGTTTCTCTCTATGCAGAAATATATTCATGTATGTTTATTGATAATAGGAGCTGCATATTTTATAAGTGTGCATGTGAATAACATTATATAAAATAATAATTATCAGTTTTATATAAATAGATTCTACTTATTTCTGAATTGTGAATGATGACGTTGAAGGGCCATGAAAGTTAAAAATGAGTTTCTCAGAAATTACAAACTTTAATATTGAAACTATGTTTTCAATATTTATTTTTTAGGAACTGGTAATTGCATAATATTTAGAAAATCTTAGTTTTATCACTAGTTAAATTAAGAACACATTATATATTCACAAGTTAATATTAATAGCTAATTATTATATATCTGTAATTTAATTATATAATTTATAATGCAATATATTTATTTGAATTACATTTTTCAATTTAACTTACTGTCTCTTCAATTTACCAAACCTCAATATAATAATAAACCAGTTATTTTTTTTTATTTTCATCTCGGAGCTTATTGCTAATAAATATGTAGTTAATAATGAACTTGTAAAAAATCTCAAAAACATTTATGATTCAATCTTTATTTAATTAAATGATTATTAAAATTGATCCATTTGAATATCGAAAAATACAAAAATTTCTGAAGTTCAGTAACTTATTTTGCCTGTTCTTTCATGCAAAAAACATTGAAAACTAATTACATAGAATTTTAACAGATGACAATATTCTTCATTATTGTTACGTTTAAATGAAGAGTAGTAAATATTGTTAATTTTACAAAGTGAAAGCAGTAGACAATATATTGTAACTGATGGAGTTTGATGAATGCCGGTGATGGTTAGGATGATCAATCTGATCTGATAAAAAATCTAACGGGTCGCCATTATGCAATAAAACATCATAAAGCACTAATAATCTCTATTAAAGTCTAATTTGTTTAAGCTTTATGTGAAACGAAAGAATAATGAGATTATCTGCTCCAGACATCAACAAATCCATCACAATTACAACATAAACTGCACTGAGCAATGAACTCGCATATCATTGCTCTAAACAACAATATATGATTAGGTTAACTACTTGATTATCAATCTAAGGAAAATCAAATCCAATCAATAACTAAAACAGATTCCAATATATATATTTTATTAATCTATTGCTATTGTAACAATTTAAATCTACTTTAAATATTGAATGATACTGCATTTTTACTCAAACAGCTGAGCTTTTAAACAACCACAATTGCATTTTATCTTAACGGATAAACTTCTAAATACCTATAATTGTATTTTACAAAACATTTTAAAATATTGACACTATTTAAATATCAAAACAAAATAATATTTGAACCAAACGTATATCTAATTTAATAAACGTTAAATAGAAAGTATAAACATTTATTCCTATCTTTCATCTTTCAATAAGCGATACACAATTCTTTCTACTCTAATTAATAATTTTCTATTGAAATCAACTATTTTTTATATCATTTTATAAACACTTTGAAAATTTATGCACTCCTCTAAATGTTTAAACAAATTAATCTACGTCTAGTTTACTAAGAAGCTATAAAGTAATATATAAATAATTTATTCATATCTCCCAATAAAGCGATACTTAATTATTGCTTCGCTTATGTGTTAAAATAGAATACTTCACTAGAATTTATTATCAACACTCTATTAGCTCATTTCTAACTCTACAATGCCCAACCACATTACATAAAAGATATATTAAGTTTCTATTGGATGTTTATTCACCTATGAGTATTAATATTATTTATTTGAATCTTTAAACAGTTGAATATAAAATTGGTTGGCAATAATTAAAATATATGATTATAATTGATATTTATACAAATCAAAACAATATTCAATTAAACTATCAATGAAGTTTGTACTCTTTATTTTAGAGAAGTTTAAAAAAAAATATATCTAAGATGAGTTATTCTGAACCAACGATAAAGTACGATCTATTTAGATTTTTATGACGGAATCAGACAAACATGAAATGATTGACTATGTAATATTAACTAAGATAAATGATAATATATATAATATTCGAATGCAAATATAAATATAAAATTCATATGGGAATAAAATAAAATACTAATATGCAAAACATACCATATCTTATATTCTAGCTCACTTACCAAGCTGAGTTTGAACCTTGTCATTTAAATAGCTACATCATCTCATGCAATCCAAATAATAATAAAAAATTTAAGGGAGTCTTGAAATTTGAATCACTCAATTTATTTGATTATATGAAAGAAAATTGGTAAGATTAATAACAAAATACATAGGAAATTAATTTATATTTCAGATTGGTTGAATAAATAAAAATGATAAAATTACTATGTGTATCTCTAAATGTGTTGCGAAAGCAATAACGACAAAAAAAAAATGAATGAATGAATGAATGAATGGAGAGACTTTTGGATATTTTACTAAAAAATTTATATATAACAGATACCAAAGATATGAAATAGGATGAGATCGAAGTCTATTTTTTTATCAAAATAATAACCGATAAATGAATATGAAATAATATGATATATTTGAATCTCTTGTCTAATCGATGTTTTAACTAAATTTTATACATGCAACCATCAAATCATATTTATATATAAAAAAAAAAAACAACAAGATTGGATTGTGTTAATATATACTTAGACAAAAGTTCAAATGATTAATAAATGAATCTCTCCGATCATTTTCATTTAATAAATTCTATTACTCTTAAAGATAATTTAAATAAAATACAAATCATCCTTTTTAAATATATGTAAAAAAAATTAATATGCGCACATTTTTATATATAATAAAAAAAATCATACTATATATATAAGAGTCTGTCCGTTTTCACTATTTATTTGTCCATTGACTTATCCTCAGTTTTTATGACGCAAAGAGAAGTTTATTTCTCAGAAATAATAATTCGAACTTTATAATGCTTCACTAACAGTCCTTTTTCCTTTCCAAAGAGGAGAGTGCAATTTAATTAGCCTTTTTATGATGTGAATTAATCCAGTTGATCCTGAGTGTTTCTTAGGTTGTGACACGATATTTATCCAAATCCAACGGTGGTTATACGCCAAACTTTAAACCAGAAATATCTTTGTTTTTAAAACTAAAATAGCCGATTTTTATATAAAGCATTTTTTTTTTTCATAGGTTTATTTTTGTTTTACTTTTTTTTTTTTTTACACTTTGCTGCAGTTTCCCTTGGAAATCCTTCACAACTGCCCTTCAAATGATTGAACGGGCAGATAATTCAAGTTTATTTTTTCATGTTTTATGGTTTAACAGTT
Source organism: Epiperipatus broadwayi (assembly GCA_028023455.1). Taxonomy (NCBI): domain Eukaryota; kingdom Metazoa; phylum Onychophora; class Udeonychophora; order Euonychophora; family Peripatidae; genus Epiperipatus; species Epiperipatus broadwayi. The sequence continues at coordinate 571,722 of JAQFVV010012837.1, forward strand.
AAAAAAAAATATTGAAGAACTTTTATTTGTAAGAACCTAGAAAATACGTCCGTTCGTGGCAATCACAAAAAGATGATAGCCCACTCTTCTAGTCTTTTGTGGCTTTTTATAGGTTCTCTTTCTGACGTTCTGGTATCATAACAACCACTGAATACTATTCAAATAAACCTCAATGCCAAACAATTTCTTTACAGCAGTTTTCGTGCGGTTTGTAATGTAAGTTTGGAGAAAAGATACATGGAAATTAAATCCAAATTCGATTACATTTATCCTATTATTTGTAAACCAAAACACAAAATTGATATTACAACCTTTATTCACTTTATAAACACAAATAATTTACATAGATATTTTTTAATAACAATAATAATTTTTAATTCATTTATAAACAGATATATATGACATAAAAACATTGAACTATATGTAATAATGTTACTATGATGACTGCATTGACAGAAAAATAAAATATGTAAAATAATATCGATCGTATTTAAGTAAACTTATATTGTACTGAATTGTTTTCAAAATTTATTTACCTATATGTTTTTCTTAAGTTTGATTATAGCGAATTTTGTATTTTAAAGCAAGACTCAACAGTAAACAATTCTATTTAAAAGCTTTGGGTTGCCATGGTGATCAGTTTAAATCCATATTTCCAAGATCTTCCATTATCTATCTATCAAGCAAAAGAAAAATCAAATAAGATCAACAAACTTCTTTATTCTTTTTTTTTTTTAAATACCTTGATCATTAATCTGAATATTCACAATATATAATAGATTAATTTATCCTCATGTATACATGTTATGTTAATTTTCTAACCTAATCAAAATGTTTATACCTTTTTAAAAAAATTGGAAATATTGTATATCTGCATTCTTCACGATGCAAATCAATAGATTACTAAAAAAATAAAATATTTATATTTTAACAAAATATTGATTTGCTGACATGGAAACATTATAAAACAGATATATATTTTTCTTTAAAAAAATTAAATAATTTTATAAGAAAATATTTTTTAGGATAGACTATTTTATATATATTTATGAGTGCAAATTTCCAAAAAAAAGTAAAAAAAATTTCCCAAATTAAAATTTTACATAATTTTTCAAAGTTTGCAAATGAAAAAGTAAGGAACCTAAGTATCATTTTGAATACATTTTTAAGTAAATGGCCTTAAATTTATTTAAAAAATATCCCTACAAAAAATTCAACAAATCATCAGTCTAATACTGCTACATTTTCTTTGACTCGCAAAAAATTTTGCAATTTTAAAATTAACTTCAATTCAGATTGCATATTACATGGAGAAAAATACTATAAAAGAGGAAAAATTAAAAATTCTATGATAAATATACAATCTACTAATATTAAAATATGCATTTTCTGGAAAATCATGGGTCATTTGTTTATTGTCCTTATAAGTTCAGTTAGTAATGATCACAATCTTAAGAAATCCTAAATTCTTGTATATAAGTTATCTATTATTACTGTTTATTTGTAGCATTATAATTTTAAAGTATTATACACACATATATATATATAACCAACCAAATTAATTCATAGCACTCCTAAAATTGTATTTCACAATATTGTAAGCTGTTGTTCTAATGTAGAAAATAACAGATCTATATACTCGACATGGAAAAGAGTCATTAGATGGGTTGACAGATTGAGTGCTGTGAATTAATTTGATTGGTTATGTACTTGTTTCCAGTGTATTGCCTTAGCATTATTATTATATATACATTTACCACTTTCTTAAACACTTTATCAATACTCTTTATGTATATCAAAACTAACAGTTCCTCTGCCAACAATTTATTCATTTTACCAATATATTCTTTTTTATTCACTAATTTATTACCTTTATCTGAAAGATTAAGGTATGGCAAGAATATATGGAGCACCAAAAATATTTAAAGAAGGGGTGCCTTTAAGACCACTTATAAATGGTACAAATTCATATTATGATAGAATATCTAAATGGATATCAAATAATATTTTTAAGAAATATATTAATGATAAAAGTAGTTTTCATATTAAAAATAATAAAGAGTTAATAAGATAAATTAAAGATAAAATAAATGAATATAATAATTATAAGTTGACTATGGTAAAAATAGATGTTATGGCAATGTACACGAATATAAATGTGGAAGAAGCAATAGAGTTAGCAATAACAAGATATAGAGATTATGAATACAAAAAAATTAAAATACTAATAGTGAAATTGAGAGAAATAATGAGAATTAGTTGTAAGGAGATTACATTTGAGTTTAATGGAGAATATTCTAAACAAAAGAAAGGATTGCTAATAGGAGCAGTGTTAAATAGGGTACTTAGTAATATATATATTGTACCGGTATAAATCCACCACGCTTACT
>JAQFVV010012838.1:0-77500 GCA_028023455.1 Epiperipatus broadwayi
GTATATAATTATTTAACTGATAACATTTATTTAGATTTATGTGAGTTTGTTGGCAGTATTCTAGTTAAAGAAATTCCACAGCAAATGAGGAGTGCAATTAATAAAACGAAGTCATATTCCGTTTTATATATCTTTCTAAATTCATTTCTCACAGTAATTGGGAAAATAGATAAATATTAACATTGCATTCAATTGCACATTTAGTGTTATTATTTTTTTTAAAATAGGCACAAATAACAATAATTAAACAAATGTTCCAATAATAATAATGATGATAAAATTAAATGATTCATACATGTCTTTCTGAACCTTCTCTTTTAATAATTAGCACAGATTTATTATTTAGACTATTTGACATATTTAATAAAAAGTTTGCACATTTTTCAATATAACAAACATATACAATTGCTCCATTAAAACTATACATAAATTTTAAGAAAATAATTTTGAAAAATAAACAAATATTCTTCTTTCTTCTTTCCAATTAGGTTTAAAGTTTAAATAAAGCAAATTTAAAATACTATTATTCATTTCCATTCTTTCTTTAATATTGGCAATTAAATTTAAATAACAGTATACACATTTATATGCATTTTAAACAACAGTTGGAGAATCTAAATAGTCTGACCAAGAACAAGATCAATGTATCTCTTAGTGTTGTTTAAGCTCTCATATCTGTGAACCAATAATATATTTTTATACTTTCAACTTGAACTCTGGAAGAATTGGCTTATAATAAAAAAATTATACTATCAAACTTTATTAATAAAATGAATTTAAAGATGAATCAGGAGTAGGAAATTTGTCAGCAGTCCCCCTATAAAATTATAAGTATCCCTTTTTTTATAGATTTTTAAAACATTACCTCACATTTATCCTTCCAATAGTCCAATGTTATTTGAAAGTTCAATGATCATCAGACAGAGACTTTCTCCACCCATCACACTGAACTTTTTAATTTATGCAAAAAACTTTTTTGTCTTGAAAAAGAAAGAAAAGTGGGGGAAAATATTATGTCTTTTAAATAAATAAAAAAATATTAAATATTACATTGAACTAACAATTAAATATTATGTACTTCCAAAGTAACAGAATAAAAAATAATGACAATTACTTTAACAAATAAAATATTTTCTGATATAATTATTGTTCAACAATTATTCACCAGTCCAATAATCTATTAATTCACTTAAAATGTAATTAAGCTGGTTTTTAACACTATTATTTATGAAATTAAATATTTGGATATGAGATATGATACTTGATAGTTTAATGAAGCATATGAATTAAAAATGAAGTTGAAAAATGATATTGACATACATCAGGCATATTATTTTATATCAGATCTTTCATTCAGTGTCGACATATTAGATAGCGAATTATAATGCTAAACAAAAATTGGAGCACATTTCCCATGTTTATCTTTATTTACATGGTAAAATAAAGACGGCCGCACTATATATATATGTCTGTATACAATTATTTCAAATATTAATATTGAGTAATTTGATTATCACTAAATATATCCAGCTAAAAATTGTGCTCTTATATGAATATTGTTCTTCTTTCTCTTCAAAATAAAAAAAAAAGTTCACTCTCCGAATGCATCTACATGAAGCATTTGTTATCATTTCGTTAATTTATACATCATTGTTCATTAACTTCCCAATAAATAAAATATTTGAAATAGTTTAATATGTAGTCAGTTTCATTCTTATGCATTGACTGATAAAGATTGCGATAGATGACATAATCTTAGTAATATTAGAAGTAATTGTTTTTAGATAGCAAAAAAAAAAAATAAGTAAAAATCGTGAAGTTTTATTAACAAATGATGTATTATTTCTTTACTAAAAATTCTGGTTAAATTGTAAAGTTGCTTAAGTTTATTACATAACTAATATGACCATCATATATGAAAATTGAAATGATTTCACTTTTAAATAAGTATGCAAGTAATTTGGCTTAGATTAAACAAAAAAAAATTAATTTGGATGATAAATTGATAGTATAACCAAAATGAAAATTAGAAACTAAAAATCCATGTGTATTCATTATTCAAAAGTCATAAACTAAAAATTGGTCTAGATATATTTTGATAAAACAGCACTTGATACGGTATTTATTATATTTATCATCTGGTTTTGACTAATTTAAAACTTACACTATACAGCACACGCACACACATCATGCGATTGAAAGAAATTATTATAAATTATTGTTATCCATTTATTGTAATTGTTTTAATACATTGTAAGGCTTAAATCTGCATTTATATATGTAATATATGCAGGGTTCGAACTCAGACTTTTACACGACCCCCCCACTCTCAGTGCCATCTCATATTGCTGACACACCTGATCTCACACATGTTGAAAAGATAAATAATCACCAATATTGGTATTTCATGCTAAACCAGCAATCATCAGGTGGTCTAGATTACTATCCTCTCATATATATATATATATATATATATATATATATATATATATATATATAAGCTTTATATTAAGATAGCCTATCTTTATATTTTAATGGACAGGCTTCAAACTATTCCAACTCACAACTATTTAGCCTTTCATTTCATTGAAAATCTGATGATGGAATGTTGAAAGCCCTTGATAATGCCAAGGTTGACATCCTACTTATGTTGACATATTAGTCATTCTGACTACTCATGTACAAGAGAATCCATTTATACATATGCGAGGAATGGGCAGACCTTTTACACACTATTTATATACATTAATACATTGTACAGGTTTAAACCTGCATTTATATGTGTAATATATGGGGGGTTCGAACTCAAACTTTCACACGACCCACCACTCTCAGTGCCATCTCATATTGCTGACCCACCTGATCACACACATGTTGAAATGATAAATAATCACCATTATGCATATTTCATGCTAGACCAGCAATCATCAGTTGGTCTAGATTACTATCCTCACCTACATATATATATATATAAAGCTAAGTACTGATTATATATATATATATATATATATATAGTATATATATATATATATATATTGTACCTAACTGAAGTTTCACTTAGTTCCAAAAGGAGCCAAAGGTTATCTTAACTTAACATTTTGTTTTGAAATTGTCTGATTTTTAAAAAAAATAATAATGATAAAAATGAAAATTAAATTAGTTAATGACTAAAATAGGATAATCTTGTATTGATTGTAATCATTATTGTATATTATGGAATTATGTCTAAGTATTTGAAAAAAGATGTATGAGTTAGGTTGGTAAGAGATGCTAAATAATAATTTGAATTTAAAAAAAAAGAAAGATATCAGAAATAGTTGTCAGTTTGTAAGTAATATTAAATGTACTCTAAAATAACTATTGTATAATGTATTCTAATGTTTAAAGAATAATAATAAGATATTATTATTAAGTTAGAATAAGTAAGTAATAAATTTAAAAAAAATGATATGTAAGTTTTTATTAAAAAATAAGAATATTTGTTATTAGTTTTGTAGTTTAAAATTTCAGTTATAAAAATTATTTAGATTAAATATTCATTAACATTCTATTGTTGTAGTTTTAAAAATAACTTTCAAACAATTAACTTGCATTGTATGTGAGAATGTGCATGCATTGACATGGAAACATAAAAAAATAATTTAATTCCAATATTATTTAAAATAAGTAAATAAAACAAATGTGTGGATAAAATTATTTCAATGAAATATTTATGGGTTTAATAATAGGTATAACTTTAAATTTTATATTTATTACTATTGGGTTGTAAAATATCATTAACAAAAAAAAACATTTGATGTATAATATTTGTTATTAATAAAATTTTGACTTTGCAGCTGAAGGTCACGTGGTATGGGAAGATTATATTGATTACATCAGTAGATTGATTTTACAGCTGGTTTGTCAGAATATTAAAATTTAATAAAAAATAGTTTTTATTGGTTTTTAAAGGAATTGTATGTGGATGAAAATTGTGAGATAAAAACGAAAAATCTAGGGGTTATTAAAGGGCTGATCTTACTTTGATTCAACTAGACTGGATCTTAAAATTTTGTTAATAAAACATAATTTTATAAAACTTTATATTTTCTAAAACATATTAAAAGTATGTTTAAAATAATTATTTAAAAATTGTCTTGTAATGGAGAAGGGCTAAAAAAGAAAGGTAATCCGTTTTCTGACAGTTTTTTATTACAGTTAAGGCATTAAAATTTATGGTAAAATGTTTGAAGAAAAAAACAGCATCTTATATTTCATTTACTTTTGATCTATTCATTTTGCTTTATTTAGAAGTAAAACTTAAATTATTAAGTATTGTTATGGCTAAAGATTTTATTGCATTAAACTATAGTATACCTTTTATTAAATTAAAAATACACATGAAGAAGAAATTTTAAAAAAAGACATTCAAACATTTTAAAATAATAAAATGGAAATGCATTAGTGTCATTATAAATTAGAAGTGACATTAAATTTAATACTGTATTACTTAATAGATGATATATACATTTAAATATGCTCTTAACAGAATAATGTTTCTGTAGACAATGTGTATTTTAAAATACTAATTCTCGTTTATGCCAATAGTATGAAAAGAATTTGTTTGGAAGTAAAATTTTAAAAGAATTTGAAAATATTATTAATGAACTTGTCTCTATCAAATGCATAATGTTTGGTTATAATTGCCAGTACTTATAAGTAATGTTATGACCATTGATCTTAGCACATAAACCAAGGAGCATCCTTAATTATAAACAAAGTCTACTCTTATGTTTAAAAAAATAAATAAAAGGAAATTTGTTAAAAAAAAATACATTTTTAAATATTAAGAAACGTTTTTTTAAAAAAAGCTCTATTTAAAAAAATGCATTTATCTAAAGAAGAACAGTGAAAGTTAACTAAAAATATATATTATAATTATTCCACGTTTGAACCTAGGATTATAAATATAAAAACATGTACTCAGCTGAATAATTCATTTTCCAGTGCCAACTTATGTTTATGCTTACGATGTTTTATTATTTTAATATTTAAAATTATCTTTAAAGATAAAAGAAAGTGAACGTGTTTATATAAAGAACTACTGAACATTTTCGTTTGGAAATGATCGCCATGTATATAAATGTATTAGTCGAAGCTTCAAATTTAAATAGATATCTTAACCTGGATAAATTGTCTACACATTATGAAATGGAAAAATCATCACGGAGCCGAAATATGAACTTGAATTAATGTTTTTTTTTTTGTTTTTTTTTTATGGTCTGCTTTATTTTTTTGAAAAAGAATGAAACCATAAAAATATTTATGCTATTATTTTTTTGTAACACTTTTTGCATAAATATACAGGTAAACTAGGGTTATAATTTTAAAACGAAATAGGTTTATTTGAATGAGCAAATATCGCATTCTTATTTTCATATAAATGGGATGTTTTTCTCAATTTGTATTTTAAATTTACTAAAGAAGTTTATCAGAGAGTATCCATTCATTTGTTTTATGAATGTTATATTAATAATAATTGCAAATATTTTATATTCATCGAGAAGTAAATATTCTTGCATTTAATTTACAATTTTAAAAGTCCACTAGTTACTATATTTTTAGCATTTAATATTTTGTTATGTGTGCATTGTGCCTTGCCTAGAAATTTATATGCATTTAAGTTTAAAGTATTTTCTACAGTCGTCAGTTGACACATAGTTTGCTTTGTTGGTTCCAACATTGGATATACAGTTTGTATTTTATAAATTTCTTGGAAATAACTTAGTTAGTTTAAGTGAAGTATATATCTTGCTATTAGTTAGAATTTGTTAGCCGCAAGAGTTAGGCTTAGTTTATAATTTTTGAATATGCCTTCTGGAGTCGAGAAAATCATCCATCCTTATTGTATTGTATTTCCATGATTTGATAGTACTTGACCCCAAAAAAGAGGATATTTTATTGTATTTTTCAGTGATGACAATCACATTTATACGCATTGGAAATTACATGAGAGGATTGTGCTTTTCTGGTGGGTGTTCCTGTTCCCAGATGTACTGAAGATGAATTTCAGACATTGTCATTTTGCTTGAAGTTAGGTATTTTTGGAAGCCACCATATTCTTTTCCAGCTCTGAAGAGCCTAGTAACTTTATATTTTTTGCCTATCATTCATGATGACTTAATGCTAATTCCACCACAGTAGGTGATGTTGCATTTGTTTTAGATTTCTGATGACAAGATATGCTTGTTTGAGGAAATGTATTTCTTCAGGTAGTTGTAGCTAATTTAAGGTTCATAGGTATATCAATGTTTGAATTGGGTTGCTATGATAGTTTTATCACACACAAGCTAACCAACAATAAGTTATATTTATTTTAAGTATATTAAATATGCATATGGTATAAGTGGCAATTCACACATAATAATTTAATATTTTCATCCAGAATTTCGCCGCTGGATTTGTAAGTCTGTTACATCATTATCTTTAAAACATTGAGGGAATAATTTTATGTGGACTAAAGTTAATTTAAAAAAAAGTATAACTGATCTCTGATGAATGATTGTTCCATACACTTAAGATAGTTTAATTTTAGTATTAGTTTAATCTGAATTAAAGATATATCTAGCTGTGATATTAGTTATATCCGTGAAACTAGTGATGATATTTTTTAAAAGTATTGTTGAATATGCTTTCTCCAACTTAGCGTTTGTTAAGTTGAGGAGTATAAAATTAAGCTTAGGGTTTTCAATATAAACATAGTTCTGTATGTTATTCTGATTAGTAGATGACACAATAATGTTATTAATTAGTCTAATAAAGAAGAATAGTAGTGTGCTTATTAAATACATATGATAATTATAGTTTAATTTTTTTTTTTTTTTGAGAAAAATGTAATTATAAAAAGAAAGTAACAGTGAATAACCTTTGTCGGTTATTAAGTGTATTAGTGTAATTTAAATAAAACTGTTAAGAATCCAAATAATTATATAAAATCTTAGTGTGGTATTGGCAATATTTGCATTCTACCACATTTGTAAACATTTCTTCTCATTTTTAATAAACCAAATTATTATTATTTCAAAAGTTTTGTTTCGTTTGTTTTACTTTTATATGAAAATATATTATTGTCTTGGGTTCCAAGTTCACAAACTCTTAAAATTTTAAAGTTATTGAATCTTCAATTCAGACATTCACAAGTATATTCTAAGTTAATTAAATATAGTTAATATTGTCTTGAAAATTAAAAATAAAAAAGCTATGTTAAAGTAAATGATTCTCATATTGAATTATAAATACAGATAATTGCATTATAGCAGATACATAATTAAATACTTAGTTAAAAGTTTATTTTTTAAATTATCAGTATATCTTTCAGACTAAAGATTATGCAATATCAGATTAACAATATTAGTACTTCCGAAGAATATTTTAATTAATATTACATTAAAACTGCACATTATCTTATATTCACTGCACATCATCTATCATTATCTTAAATCTTATATTTTTAAAGAACTCTAATCCATTTGCATTTGAGGTCTTTAGTGGTAGTCTATGAGTATGGAAAGGCATTAAAAGTACCCTTGCTCTTTTCTTTGCTCAAGTAATATCTTAGATAATAGGCCATTATTAGTTTAAATTTAAATTGATTCACTAAATTTTGTGAATTAATATTTGTTTTGTTTATTATTTTAAGATTGAACATATTATAATTATTTTATGGTCAGCTAAGATGTCACTTATTTATTTATTAATCACAGTAATTCTTTATTAGGAAACTTAATTTAAACTTTAATTTTGCACAAGAGTTTTAGTTTTAAAATCCCTGAGGTTATTTACTCTTGTTGTTTTAGTAAATATAATTCTGTAAGATAATGTTGTAAAGCAAAGTATCATAGGTCTTATTCAGAGAGTGTATGATCTATTGGTATGATTAATATGGTAAGCATTGATTAGTGATTTATATAATTTTTTGTACGGTTTATTAAAGGATTAATATGCTGTAGTAGTTATAGTTCATCAGTATTGGATTTGATCTTTACTTGATTATAGATCTCTGGATCATCATCTCTTTTCTTTAAATTTATTGTAACCCCACTGAGCTATTTTTAGTCTCTAATTTATAGTTCATTTTATATCATTTCAATTCTATTCCATTCCTTTTCATGTCATTTCTTTCTATCATCTCATTTCATATTTCTCTCCTTTATCCCATCTTCTTCTTCTATATCTCTTTTATATCTTTCTATCATCTAGGACATTTAAACATTCGTTAAGGGTTTCTTCTTATACCTCATTTCTCATATCTTTCTATCATCTCAGCTATTTAAAACATTCTTTTTTCATATCTTTCTATCATCTCATTTCATTTCTTTCTCCTTTATTCCATCTTCTTCTTATATCTCTCTTCCATATCTTTCTCATCATCTCATTTCTTCTCTCTCTCCATTATATATATATATATATTTCATTTCTATTACTTTTCCCCATTTCTTTTATATATATTATCATTTCTATTACTTTTCCCCATTTCTTTTCCCTCTCAATTCTTTTCTTTTCCATTATTTATTCTTACCATTATTATTACCTCCATTTAATTATTAATTCTTAACTCTTTCTCTTCTTCTTTTCTTCTCCCTCTCTCATTTCTTTATTAGCATTATCTCTTTCTCTTTTCTCTTTCTCACACATCCCTCTTATTCTAGTATGTTACAATTAGCATCTACTCTTATTCTATCTCTCTTTCTTTTTCTCTCTTTCTCACACCCCCATTTTATTCTAGTAGGTTATATTTTACTTCCATTTTATAATTTTCTCCCTTTATTCTTTTCCTCTTTTATCTCTTTTCCTTCTTTTCTTTTCTCTCTTTCTCTATCTCGTATTCTATCAGGTTACAATTGACCTCTCTCATTTCATTTTCATCATTTATCTTTATCATTATCTCTCCTTTATTCCATTTCCTTCTTATCTTTTCCCTCTCTCTATTTTATTAGGTTACAATTGGCCTCTCTTATTTCATTTTCATCATTTATCTTTATCATTATCTCTCCTTTATTCCATTTTCTTCTTATCTCTCCCTCTATCTCTTATTTTATTAGGTTACAATATATATATATATGTGTGTGTGTGTGAGGATAGTAATCTAGACCAACTGATGATTGTTGGTTTAGCATGAAATACGCATATTGGTGATTATTTATCTTTTCAACATGTGTGTGATCAGGTGGGTCTAATTGTTTTAGTAAAACTGAGCATTTTAATGCACATTAAGGATGTTGTGTCTGTGCAAGGCAAAATATAAATGTTAAACTTTTACTAACAAATTATTTAGTAAATGGAATTTATGGTAATTGATAATGTATGATTTAAGTAAGATGCTTGTTAATGTTTCCTATAATTAGATCAACAAACGTATATTTATAAATAGGTGTATCTAACCACTTTTATAGAGAATAAAAAGGTATAGTAAATAACAGTAACAGTCATATGTCCTTTGGCAGTCTAGATACATACCTTGCTTTTTAATTTAACTTTTATGAGATTTGATAAAGAAGTCTTTACATTATGACAATCATATTGACTTGTAATTTATTTTACATTTCGACTCAATTTAATACAAATTTTACTTACATACACTTGTATATATCATATATATTATTTAATATTTTCGCACTTATCTGATGTACATAAAATACTGCTTGGGTTAAACAGTGTATTATTTTGTTTTATTTGCTCACATTTCCATAAAATAACATTCTTCTTTGTCAAGATTAAGATCTGATTAAAAAAATGTTAAGTCTTAAATAGAAGAGATTGAGTGTAAAGTTAATTAATAACTTCAATTAAAAGTTATGTAATAACACTCAGTCTTGTTATTAAGAAATAACAGTTCTTCCTTAAGACCATAATCTTGGTATGGATAAGTGTTGTTTCGGCATAATGTTTAAAATAAAACCAGATAATATGTATAAACTCAATAATATTTTATTTACATATATATGCAATAAAATGAATATAATTTAAATGAAATTTTTTTTTTTTTTTTTACAGGAAGAGATACTACCCCAGGTTAGAAAATATTTTCTTTTCTTTTTTTTTAAAGTTTTGTAATTATAGAATGATTGCGAATGTTTATATCTGTATTGTAAAAAATGAAAAGAACACATATAAACTAAAATTAACAGTAAAACTATATTGTATAAAATGTATTCGGATCAAAAAATATCCGTTTATTTCATTGCAAAATGAATGTTAAACATTATTCAATTATAAAGAAATTTATTAAACTATAACACTGACAAAAGTGAGTTGAATTATTTTGTTGGAGAGTGAAATAAATCTTAATTATAATTTACTTTGTAGTTCACATTACAAAGAAGTAATATATTTATGTAAATGATTGTTTTTAAAACTACTATTGTTTGTGAAGTGTAATTTGGTTTAAGATAACTAGTTAGGGGGTGAATCAGTATTTTCTAGGAAAAATAAATGAACTTTGGAGTTGAATATTTTTTAACATTAACGTAATATATAGATTTAATATGTAGTGTGTGACAGGAAAATGTTGATTGGTGTCCCGTAGTAAAGTTGATAGGTAAATAGTTCTGTAAGATGCTTGAAGCACTCTTAATTTAGTTTTTATTCATGAAAATTTTATGATAGACTAGTTGTGATAATAATAATTATGTTTTCCTTTACATTATGCTACTTACGTGGGACAAAACGTGTTTACAATAAATGTTTATTTATATCTATCAAAAAGTACTAGTGACATATTTGCAATGGATATTTTAGTACTTCTTAAGTATTTATATGACAGAAAAAAAACATTACAAATGTTCGACTACATATTTGTCTATTATTATAATATGTGTTAAAACAGACTTAAAGTAAAGTACCAACCGTTGGAAAATATAGCAGATGCCCTCAACTGGATAAAATATTAATTATTTCATTTCATCAAAAATAATTGTTTCAAGTAGATTTTTTAATATAATAGCATAAATTTGAATGGTTTTGTTTCATTTTTTATATGTTTGTCACTGTTTGGTAAAATAATATATATTTGCCTCCCATATATATTGTGGCATTACAATTTAGTCATTAGCTACATTTATCGTAATGTGCATGAAAGAAAATGCTGAACAATATCATCATCACATTTTCATATAAAAAGAAAGCTGTAGGGCATCCAAGTTTAAACCCTACAAGATCAAGTTCTAAAAGCTTTAGACAAAAAAGAGAGTGGGTCAATAATTATATTCTTTATTTTTTGTGTGTTGATAGAAAGGTAATACACACATTTAAACTATTCAATATTTAATTTTTCTGTTAAAAAATAAAGTTACAAATATATAGGCAATGTATGTGTAAGCTATTTATTTGTTTTATATTTCAAATATTAAACATTTTAACTTTCTTTAAAACTAACCTACACTTGCTAAATTTTAATATTTTATTATTTCTCTGTTTTACTTTTCTATAATTGCAATTTGGATTTAAAAGGTTAAAATTTTAATTTTAAATATTGGGGTTATAATTACTAAGCTAGCAATTGGATTATTTAATGTCAGTTTATACATGATTTGAGTGATGGAGTGTGTGTGTTACATCACATAAATATATCTACATTTATTAAATATTGAGAGAAAGGGAAGAAAATCTGTTATATTGTTTTTTTTCTTACTCAACAATTTTTTTTTGTATTATAAGGGTTGTTTTTCTGTTAAAAAACTTAGAGATGATGTGAGAAGTCTAATTTTAAAAGTATCTCATCTTAAGATCAAAAAAAAGAATCACCAATTGTAGATGTTACATTTATAAGTGAGGAAAAAGGATTAATACTATTTTTCCATCAAATCAAAAGTTTGTCTAAAAATCAGGATACTGAGATTTTTCATACTATTCAACTAAAAAACGATTTGGTTGAAAATAAGTTATAAGTCTAATTAAAAGAGGTGGCCAAAAAGAGGTCAAAAAATTGGATATAAAAGCAGTCTGGAAAATCAGTTGAGATTGTTGTTATAGAGACTTTTAAAATTATTGAAACTAAAGCAGACAAACATTTTTAATTCTGCTAGATAACCTTTTTTTTTAAAAAAAATCATTTTTTAGTAGCAAGCATTGAATATTGAAAATATAAGGATGGCAGGCTATGAAAAATATATATTTTTCCATCTGTTTACCAGACTCATCATCAACTAGTACATCATATAGGAAAGAAAAGAGTCTTGTCTAAAAAATAATATTCTACACCTTTCAACTGACCGAGAGAAATCAGATGTTTTTAAATAGAAATAATAAAGCATACATGCACATTTGAAGGCAATCAGAAGAAAAATGATTAATCTACAGATAAATAGTAAATCATCAAGTCCAATTAATTGGTCCAGTAACTGAGTTTAAACCCAGAAAATTTATAAACGTGAAAACAACTGCTGTACTTCATCCACTAAAAGAATCATGCTTGACAGGAAGAGAAGAAAAGTTAATATAATGATTTTCAAATTGTCCACTAAAGCAAATAACCTCAATAGAATCATCATCATTATCAAACAATTATACACCTCAAGAAAGTTTGTTCCAGAGAGAAACAGAAATGGTAGATACAAAATATAGACATTGAACAAGATAAATTTGACTCATTGGAAGTCACTACAAAGAACTGGTAGTATAAATTTTTTATATATTTTCTTTATAATATCAGAGACTTAGTAAAATTTTAGCAATAGAGTGGTATATTTTTATTTAAAGAACTTTTAAAACAACCAAGATCAATTGAAATCAAGAATTTCTTAATAACGATTTTGTATGTACCAAAATTATGATTGTTTATTGATTTACAGTTATGAAATATTATTAATGTGTATAATGATTTTTTTTGTGTATTATTTTGGTTTTAAATAATATTTAGGTTTTTACAGGGTAAACACACACATACATAATAATACTTTATCTGTGTATAATTGCAAGTGAATGTGAAGGAATAAGCAGTATTAAAATATTAAATTATTTTGTTTTAAGAAAGTATAGGTTTCAGAGTGTAGAAGGGAGGGGGATAGAAAGACACTTTAAAACTTGTTTCTAAAACTTGCTCTTTCACTTCTATTAACATTTTTTTTTATCATTCTGCTTGACACATTAGATTATTAAGTATGTGTGCCAATGAGTGAATTTTTTTTAAGAAATACCTTTCTTGTGGATGGAAAATTTTAACAAATCGGTTACCCAATTTAATATACATTACATCTTTGATGGGAAAGGGGGAAGAACTGGAAATTAATCAGAAGATTGCAATATAATCAATTATTATTATTATTCATATAAATTTTCATGTTTATCTATCAATTTTCATGTAGATATTAGTAATGCATTAATAAATATTAATTTGTTTTATTAAGTGCAGCGTATATATTTCATTGAGAGTATTTTTTATTGGTTGTGATCATTCATCATCAATGGTTGAATATTGGTTATTTGAGATATGATTAAATATGCTAAAATTAAGCAATAATTAAAAATTTTCTTAAGAATTAGGTTTTATGTTTAGGATTAGTCCTAAAGCTGTGGTTGAAACCATTATCATTATCATTGTCATCATCATCACCATCACGTTTGGGTTAATGAGCTAAATAGGTGTTCAAAGGCCATAAATAAATATTGATTTCATAATATTTAATGATTTCTTAGTAATATTATAACCACCATCACATTATCTATTTCATGCAAGGATGAGTGAATTGCTATCCTAAATTAATAATATAATCAGAGCTAGTAAAACTTATAAAAAATATTGAAACACAGATTTGTTATGTTAAGGTCTAAGAAATGATTTCTGTCTAATGAATTCCACTTTGGTTTAAAGATGTTTTACATTTACCTATATATTAGTGCATACAGTGATATGGCTCTAAAAGCAAAATCCTCCATTTTATTAGAAATAAAGTATCAAAAAGGGGTTCAAATCCGGTACATGTGAAAAGGTTATTAGATATAACTGTGTCTAGATTCAGATAATCTAGTGGCGCCCTGCTAGACCATATTCACTTGATATTTGTTTAAATATGCACTTAACATCAAACCAAGAAATGAAAGTGGACAAAATCTACTGTCTGTATACCTGAGAAGATATTTTATTGAGTTACTCGTGTACTCACCTCACTTGATTTCTATATACCTGAGTTATAATAGTTGTTATTAATAATTTGTTTATAATTATTGATATTGTGATATCTTGAGAAATCTAATTATAAAAATATGTTTAATTTATTCCTACTCATCATTTTAATATTTATGACCTTATGGCTATATAGCTACTATCCAGGAGTATGTTTCATTTAATCCAATGACCCTTAATATGATTGATAACTCAGTCTGATCTTTTGTTTAATAGCCACTTCTCAGGTTAAGTAATTATTTTCTCTTTGATACAAAACTTGAGTTACAATTCATTTTCGTTTATTAAACTAAATAATTCTTTTGGATCTTTAATTATGTTACAATGGATCTACGATCATCTTTTATTTAAGTTACAATATATATATATATTTGTCTTTATATCAATGTATCTATCTATCTATTTACCTATCTATCTGTTTATCTTAATCTATCTATCTATCTATCTATCTATCTATCTATCTATCTATCTATCTATCTGTCTGTCTGTCTGTCTGTCTGTCTGTCTGTCTGTCTGTCTGTCTGTCTGTCTGTCTGTCTGTCTGTCTGTCTGTCTGTCTGTCTGTCTGTCTGTCTGTCTATCTATCTATCTATCTATCTATCTATCTATCTATCTATCTATCTATCTATCTATCTATCTATCTATCTATCTATCTATCTATCTATCTATCTATCTATCTACCTACCTACCTACCTACCTACCTACCTACCTACCTACCTACCTACCTACCTACCTACCTACCTACCTACCTACCTACCTACCTACCTACCTACCTACCTACCTACCTACCTACCTACCTACCTACCTATCTACCTACCTACCTACCTACCTACCTACCTACCTACCTACCTACCTACCTACCTACCTACCTACCTACCTACCTACCTACCTACCTACCTACCTACCTACCTACCTACCTACCTACCTACCTACCTACCTACCTATCTACCTACCTACCTACCTACCTACCTATCTATCTATCTATCTATCTATCTATCTATCTATCTATCTATCTATCTATCTATCTATCTATCTATCTATCTATCTATCTATCTATCTATCTATCTATCTATCTATCTATCTATCTATCTATCTATCTATCTGCCCTATTTACATGTTTAATTTCATACTAATCCCTACATTTTTCTATCTATGTATATATCTCTGCAAAATAATATTTCAAATAGTATTATAGAAATCATGCTATTGGTGATGGATTTTTTGTTGTATGTGCTTGCTAATGATATATTTTATTATTATTAATTTCATAATATAGAATTAGAGATGTGAGATTGTCTCTTACACACATACCCTGTGATATATATATATATATATATATATATCACATATATATCCTATATGAATATATATATATATATATATATATATATATATTCATTCTAGGGTATAAGTATAATACAATCTACTTAATCACACACTGCTAATTTTATATTATGAAATTAATAATAATAAAATATATCATTAGCAATATATATATATATCACCCCACTTTATTCATGCAATATAATGTTTTTCTTTTTTTTAGCACCAACAACTACACGTAAGTTAATTTACTAATTTGGTTTGTTTATAGCTTAAACTTTATTAAATTTTCTTTATTATTATTATTAACATTTTAAAACCTAAAAATTGAATATTCTCTAATATATATATATTATAATTATTTGAATCTTATCAGGGTTATCAATTATATATTAAGATTGCAATCGATGTCTGTATTTCTTCAAAATAATATACGTAAACGTATAAATATATGTTAGAAAATACAGTAACTAAAATTTGTTAAAAAGAACAAAAAAGATAAACACCACTTAGGAGGGCTTTCACCTATTCTTGTAGTCTTTGTCAACTAATAAGCATAGTTGAAAGTGCTTCTAAGTGACGTTTATATTTTTTATTATTTTTAACAAATTTTAATTATTGTATTTTCTAATATTTATTTATAACTTTACGTAGTCACATGACAAAGTATATATGTTTATCTCTCTTAAATTTACTTAAAATTGAATGAATAATATTCAATCTCTTACATTTTTTAATTATTATCTGGATAATGACCATTCCTTATTAAATTAGTCAATGACTGAAATGCAAATATAATTTTTGATATTAACAAAAGTTTGTAAAATTATTTTAATTTTTAATTATCTATTTTTTAAAATATATATATACTATTAATAAAGTCTATTTATTTATTGACCAGTTTTACAATAAACAACTACAACAAATAATTAGAGAAATTTTGACATCCTTATAATTTTTTCACATACAGCCAAACATTATCCATAAAAAATAATAATTATTACATAACAGATTATATGAAATTACAAGGGAACATTGTCATTATTTGTCTGCCAATAAGATGTAAATTTAATAAATGCTATTTAATATAAAATTATGTTTTGAATAATGTGAGTATTGTTTTCAAATATACTTAACATGTTAATATTTGTAATATTTGATTGAATACAAGTATAATTTGTATAGTTGGATTTTTGATATAATTTTATATGGAATTTGAGCACCTACATTCAAACGCCCTTTACCTATCTCATAAAACCAATAGACATGATTACACACATATGAAATAGATAACCTTCAATAAGAGAATTTAGTGCTGAATCAGCATTTATCAATTGGTGCACATTACCCTCTCCCACACATATACATTTAGTGCTAGTTTTATATTAAGATGACCAATCTTCAAACATTAATGGACTGGCTTTAATCTGCTCCAACCTATAAATCTTTAGTCATTCATATCTGGTGATGGAATGCCCAAATACCCTTGTGATGCCATTATTATTGTCATGTCCATGTTGATCTTAGGTCACATTGATCCCTCATGTATAGTAGGATATCCATTTAAAGACATAGAAGAAGGATGCATAACATATAGGCTAAATCTATAATAATTGATTGAATACAAGTATAATTTATATACCTGGAATTTTTATGTAATTCTATAAGAGAAATTTGAAC
This sequence comes from Epiperipatus broadwayi, assembly GCA_028023455.1. NCBI lineage: Eukaryota > Metazoa > Onychophora > Udeonychophora > Euonychophora > Peripatidae > Epiperipatus > Epiperipatus broadwayi. The sequence goes on from JAQFVV010012838.1 coordinate 17,162, forward strand.
ACAGTCTTTGAAGCTCTATCTATAACCATATTAGAATACCATGTATCTTTTTATATGAATAAATATTTTGTAATTTCAAGATAGTTTTGTATAGTCAACTTCAAGTGAGCCTGCCAGAATACATTCCATACATGCAAATATTTCAAAATATTTATATGTTTTATATTGAAAAAATATATGCTAATGTAAACATATTTCCATATCACATTGAGATTGGATGATTATTAATTAATACATATTTCATATCTATCTTAATAATATTTTGCAGTGCATATAAAATATAAAGTCAAATGAAATTGTCTCTATTTTGTTTGTAGATTGCTTATTAAAAATATATTTAGTTATGAATCTTGTTTATAGAGAAAGATATCAGCTATACAATAAAATAACAGGTCATATAGGACCAGAATATTTTCAAGTGTCCAAATTTTCTGCTTATCTGATGGTTAATGCTTTAAATTATAACTGAAATAATAAATTTAACGGTTTACAAACTATTACAAATAATCCTTAAATCTGCAGAAGTACTTTGGTTTAATTTCTTAAACCTGCCTCAACTGCCATTAAATTCAAAAAACAAAAGCACAAGCAGATGTCATTAATTCAAATTCCATGAATCTCGCATTTTGATGTTAGCAGCTTATCGATTTATTAAATCCTTTTTATTCCTGCTTATAAAAAAATGCCTCTTTAATTTTTCTTTTACTATGGTTTCTCTCTTCATGAAGAATTTTCACATTTTCAAAATCAAATTTAAATTAATATTTACATGTTTTTTCATGATCAAAGAAAACTGAAGGAGATATTAAATCACCATTATTTTTACTTTTTACATGCTTATATAACAATTCATGTTCCCTCAATCTCTTCTCAATGCTGCACCTAGATTCATTTATATATGATAGCATACAATCACAAAAAAATTGATATCTGCAGCATTGAAAAAACATCAATAATGTCTTTAGGACCACAAACAGAAACATCATCAACATATCTAGTATAAATTTTAATATCTTGGAAGTTATAAGAATTAAATATAATATCTTCATATTTCGACAATTTAAAATTACAAACTTGTGCTACCATAGGTAATCCCATTGGCCATCCTTTACCCATTTTATATTAATTAATAAATACAAGAATGATGTTATTAATAAGCAAGTTGCAAATATGGCCATACCCAGCTTATGGAAATATTCATAATATTAAGTTTAAAAATTTGAAATTTAGTTAAAGCTGATGAGGTTTACCACGTAATCAAAAATGCACAAAAAATTTAAAATATAATATTGTATTTACCATTAATATATATATATATATATATATATATATATATATATATATATATATATATATATATATACCAGTCTGATACTCCCAAACACCTTATCTGTTTAAAAAAAATCTATATACGTCATGAGCATGAAATGACAGACATTATAGTTGGAAGATCAATAATAATCTTTGGTAACAGCATGGAATAAATACAAAAGAGTATTACTTTAAGAATTATTTCAGGAAAGAAATTTAATTTGAAATAAAATTAAAATTTTCCCTTGTTAAACAAATTATACTTCCACCATAACACAATACTTTCAAAGGTATGTAAATATTGTACCAATATTGATATTGGCACATATAATTTTATCTAAAAAAATTATTAAAATAATCTTTCATAAAAGAAAAACATAAAATTAGATGTTGAAGAGTTTGTTACAGTTTGTTTTCGAAAAGAATAAGAGTCAAATAGTTTTCTATCATTAGTTTTTGAAATAAAAGTTAAAATTAGTTAACTAAAAGAGGGGAGGGGAATCATAGTTAAAAAAGTAAAACTAAAGGTTTCATAAAAAGGAAGTAAAGAGTTTTCTTATTAGTATTCGTAAAATATAAATAATTTAAAGTATAAAAAATAGAAATCTCTTTTCATTCAAATTACATAAAAAGTAATCTTAAAACTAGTTATATATGTGTGTATATATGTGCGATGATAAATAAATAAAAAATGTATGTGTAATAAATATTAAAATGAAACAAAAGAAGATTATCATTAAAAAACACGACAATGGCTATTAATTAAAAATATAAAGCAATACATCTGCATGCCTATTATTAATTAAACAATCTTCAAAAACATGTTGTCAAAGGATTAATTGCTAAAGAATTTTGACAACAGATATTTACCAGAGGATATTAAAGGGACAACACATCATCGGTATAAATACGGAATATTTTATCGGACAATCAGTTGAGACAATCAGTTCAGTTCAGTTCACAAGTCAATTGAGTCAGTTAATTTCAATCAGTTAAGTTAATTGTATTTATAAACAAAAAATGCAGTGTTGAGCAGCTTTTGGGAAATTCACGCCTCTCTACAGCCTGATGTCCGATGAAAACAGCAAGATCTGCCTGTGAAATAATGTCAGCATAACATCTTAGAAAATCTCCATCAGAACTAATTGTCTCCAATAATAATAATCATGAAGAATAATGAAACTCACCAAAGAAATGTCCCAGCCGGCTGGAAGTATTTGTAATGGAAATGTCCTCACCGAAAGCAGCGACCAAAGAGAACAAAATTCTACGTCTACATTCAAAATCCTAGGTAAAACAATTGCTTATTTCGTTTATTCTATAATAGCCATTGCATTGCATTAATTTGTGTGAATCCTCCAAGAGTCTAATTATATGAACTCTATCATACATAAAATGGACTATTGATATGTGTGTTTAAGTTTCAAATGCTATTAATGCTTTATTATTATACTTGTGAATGCTATATGAGTTAATATGTGTGTGATCATTATATCAGTGTTATTAGTTAAATTAGATAAATATCATGGTTCTATTATTAAAATCTTCAAGAATATTTAAACTAGTTTAGAAATGTTAATTTAAAATTTGTGTGTATTATATTCAATTATAAAGATGTTTAAATTTAGTAAATTAATGTTAGTTAATAAATTGTCTTTAAAATTAAACTCTATTTGTCGGTCAATTCTTTTTATCAATCTCTTTTATAAATTCCTTTTACAATTCTTTTATCAATTTTTTTAAACACTAATTATGTATAATCTATTAGTGATTACAAACAGCTGAGCTAGTCATGGATTTAGGCATTGAGTTAGTGGCCATTGCTCAAAGTGTGTTGTTTATTCTTTCAGAATAAATAGCTGGTGCCCATGTCTACATGAAACAAAAAAGTGCTTTGAACTCTGGTGTTGAATTCAACAGTCGAGAAGAAGTTATGTCCTGGAAATGTAACACTAGTTATATACTTTATAGCTATTGTTTGGGCATACATACTCTCTGAGTATGTTCTTCTCTGCCTAAGAGTCTGGTGTTTTGAGGACGCATATTCAAACCCAGTATACAATGGCTATACCCAACTTGGGGCTGGACCTAAGAAACAATAGTAATTAAATACTTTGTTTTTTGTTTAAAAAAATTTTTTATACAAAAACTATATTATATATGTAAAAGTGTTTTAATTTTAAAAAAGAATTGACCGAAATCTTTTTTCTTTAAATGAAAAGAGATTTTAATATTTACATTATTTAAAATAAATCATTATGTTAAATCAGAGACAATTGGGTACTATGGGCAGAGTTAAAGCATTAAGAATGGGTAGAAAAAAGGATAAAAAGGAGTGGAGTCAGCGTGGGTTTCTGTCTTAGTAAGAAAAATAATTAATAATAATTTTTGATTTGTTAATGCAAAAGATAATTTTAAAAAATAAAAAGTAATAGCATAACTATGAATAAAGAAATACAGCCGGTAGAAAGCCCGATATATTTTAAAAATCCACAGTTAGTGGAAAAAGAAAAAGAAGAAGTATCTGAGACACGAATGATGATGAAAATGATGATAAATATGATACAAGACCTCAAAGAAGAATTGTGTCAGAAATTTAAACAAGGTCAGCTAGAACTTAAAACAGAAATTAAAGAACTCAGAGCAGAAGTAAGTGAAATAAGATGTGAAATTAGAGGAAACATAGAGAAAAATCAAGAGATCATAGAAGTAGATTTTGTCAAAGAAAATAAGGAAGTTGAGGTCATGAAAGAGATAGTAGAGTCAGATAATTGTAAATATAGTAGTTTGGAAATAGAAATTAAATTAGAATCAGAAAGCATTGCTACATAGAAAGTAGAAACCTATGTAGATCAAAAAGCAGAAGATAGTGTTAAGCATAGTAGTTTGGAAATAAAATTGATCAAGATAGAAAATAAAAATTAAAAGGTGAAAGTAAATGTTCATATTTGTTTTAGATGGAGATTTAAAACAAAGAGAAAGAATAGAAAAAAAAATATTCATGGTTAGGAAAAATACGGAGGTCTCTAAAGCTTAAAGGTTTTCTGATTTACAAAGTTGAAAATAGAACGGAAAGAGATAAAGTAATAAATTATAAAAGCGGGACCGATAAGAAAGGAAAGTTAGTTTATGTTATAGAGTTAGTATGTAGAAAGAAAGAACTGCCTGACAAAGTTGAAAAGTTAGTTAAGGGTCAGAATATTAAAGTAAACTGAATAATGACCGGAAATGGACTATGAGTTTAATATAATTATTTTGATGTAGGTGAAAAGCCTGAATTAGAATTTCTCTATTTAAAATGATGAATTGTTTTGTCAAATAATAATGGAGGCTTCACAAAATAAAAGTTTTTTTTTCCCCACGCATATATTAATTAAGAAGAAATGCTCATAAATAAACAGTTCAAATAAAAATAAAATCAATAAAATTAAGTTAAATAAATGGATCAAATTAATGTTTAAAAGTAATGTTTGTAGGATTAGATAAATCAACTATTCAAGTTAAATAAATAAATAAGATATCCGTAAGAAAAATATTTGTATAATAATAGTTCGTAATAAAGTAAAACAGTTTTTTTTTCTCTGAGTACACACATGTTAAAATAAAATAGTTTTGAATATACATAAGTTAATGAAAGAAAATAAATAAATGGTTTAAAGTAATCAAGTCCAATAAAATATTTGTATAATAATGAAGAGCAGTAAAATAAAAGAGTTTTCTAAGTACATGTACATTAATATATAAGGTAAACAAATGTTTAAAAATAATATTGTAATTTAAATAATATCCATAAGAGTTTAGAAGTAATATTGTAAGATTAAATAAATATGTAAGATAATGTCCGTAATGGTTTAAAAATAATATTGTCAGATTTGTGTAATAGAAATAAATATGTTAAAGTAATGTTCATGTGTATTTAAAAATAATATTGAAAGGTTAAAATAATATAAATGAAAGTCAATCTAAGTTGTATTAGGAGTGTATAAGGGTTTGAATGTAAAGGGAATGAGGGTAGTATAGAATTGTTTTAGTTAAGATTAAGTTTAAAGCTGTCGACAGTATAAATTTTAGTACCTATAACGGATTAGCCGGGATCATTCCTCTTTTAAAATGTGCACTGGGGACAACCAGAGTAAGTCGAGTATTTTTCCAGGGGAGAATCCCCATATCTCGTACCTCGTTCCAAAGTGTTAGTCGAAAATGGACAGTTGAAAATTCCTGCCATCCACAGCAACCTCTTCTTAATCAAAATCCAATCAAGAGAATTGGCAGCCGAAGCTTCATTTATAAAAGATCCCTGTGCCACAAAGTTAGTTTGTCCTCATGGTCACTATCTAGTACTCAGAACATTGTAAACAATGTTGCCAGCATAGAAAGAAGTAAAGCATAATTGAAGATTGCCCTTGGTATGTAAAGTAAAAGATATCAAAAAAAGCAAACTTAGAAAGAATAATAAATTAAAATTAAATGTTGTCAGAGATAAAATGGTCAAAAGGATGCATTTTACTCTAAAAGGGAGTATGGTGTAATGTACCAATATTGATATTGACACATATAATTTTATCTAAAAAAATTATTAAAATAATCTTTTATAAAAGAAAAATGTAAAATTAGATGTTGAAGAGTTTGTTACAGTTTGTTTTCGAAAAGAATAAGAGTCAAATAGTTTTCTATCATTAGTTTTTGAAATAAAAGTTAAAATTGGTTAACTAAAAGAGGGGAGGGAAATCATAGTTAGAAAAGTTAAACTAAAGGTTTCATAAAAAGGAAGTAAAGAGTTTTCTTATTAGTATTCCTAAAATATAAATAATTTAAAGTTTAAAAAATACAAATCTCTTTTCATTTGAATTAAAGAAAAAGTAATCTTAAAACTAGTTATATATGTGCGTATATATGTACGATGGTAAATAAATAAAAAAATTATGCGTAATAAATATTAAAATGAAATAAAATATTATCATTAAAAAACACGGCAATGGCTATTAATTAAAAATATAAAGCAATACGTCTGCATGGCTATTATTAATTATACAATCTTCAAAAACATATTGCCAAAGGTAAACAGAGCAAAACTCTCCATACAGTATTGCCACCTGTGCTAAACAGAGTAATCAATGGATGCCAGAAGGCTTGGGCATAAAATCCCTATCTAATGCCTACTCATCCAATATCCCCAGACTAGTTTCTGGCTCGTGGCCTTCATCAGTGAGGAGCTTTGGATCTGAGAGCACTGCATCTAGATCTTAGGATCTAATGCAACCCTCTAACAACCACCTTTTATCTCTACTTAACTACAAAACTATGAGAATGAAATTGAAAACAAAAAATATTTTCAACCTAAGTTCAATAGCTTATATAGTCATATGGGTCTGAACTCAGTTCAGCACCCATACATTTTGATGTCTTTGGCTCTTTTACAACCATAGCCACCACTATCCTATTAGGCAGGATTGGTGTTAAACCACTAAGCATCACATGATCACATCTCCTATACTAGCACATTAATTGTTGATAAACAGAGCAAAACTCTCCATACAGTATTGCCCCCTGTGCTAAACAGAGTAATCAATGGATGTCAGAAGGCCTGTGCATAAAATCCCTATCTAATGCCTACTCATCCAATATCCCCAGACTAGTTTCTGGCTTGTGGCCTTCATCAGTGAGGAGCTTTGGATCTGAGAGCATTGCATCTAGATCTTAGGATCTAATGCAACCCTCTAGAAACCACCTTTTATCTCTACTTAACTACAAAACTATGAGAATGAAATTGAAAACACAAAAATATTTTCAATCTAAGCTGGTGGCTATGGTTGTAAAAGAACCAAAGACACCAAAATGTATGGGTGCTGAACTGAGTTCAGACCTATATGACCATATAAGCTATTGAGCTTAGATTGAAAATATTTTTGTGTTTTAAATTTCATTCTCATAGTTTTGTAGTTAAGTAGAGATAAAAGGTGGTTGTTAGATGGTTGCATTAGATCCTAAGAGCTAGATGCAGTGCTCTCAGATCCAAAGCTCCTCACTGATGAAGGCCACAAGCCAGAAACTAGTCTGGGGATATTGGATGAGTAGGCATTAGATAGGGATTTTATGCACAGGCCTTCTGACATCCATTGATTACTCTGTTTAGCACAGGTGGCAATACTGTATGGAGAGTTTTGCTCTGTTTATCAACAATTAATGTGCTAGTATAGAAGATGTGATCATGTGATATTGTCAAAGGATTAATTGCTAAAGAATTTTGACAACAGATATTTGCTGGAGGATATTAAAGGGAAAACATGTCGTCGGTATAAATACTGAATATTTTATTGGACAATCAGTTCAGTTCACAAGTCAATTGAGTCAGTTAATTTCAATCAGTTAACTTAATTGTCTTTAGAAACAAAAAAATGCAGTGTTGAGCAGCTTTTGGGAAATTCACGCCTCTCTACAGCCTGATGTTCGATGAAAACAGCAAGATCTGCCCGTGAAATAATGTCACCATAAAATCTTAGAAAATCTCCATCAGTATCTAACTGTTTCCAATAATACTAATCATAAAGAATAATGAAACTCATCAAGAAAACGTCCTGTCCAGCTGAAAGTATTTGTAATGGAAATATCCTCACCGAAAGCAGCAACCAAAGAGAACAAAATTCTACGTCTACATTCAAAATCCTAGGTAAAACATTTGCTTATTTCGTTTATTCTATAATAGCCATTGCATTGCATTAATTCATGTAAATCCTCCAAGAGTCTAATTATATGAACTCTATATCATACATAAAATGGTCTAATGATATGTGTGTTTAAGTTCCAAATGCTATTAATGCTTTATTATTATATTTGTGAATGCTATATGAGTTAATATGTGCGTGATCATTATATCAGTGTTATTAGTTAAATTAGATAAATACCAGTGTTCTATTATTAAAATTTACAAGAATATTTAAACTAGTTTAGAAATGTTAATTTAAAATGTGTGTGTATCATATTAAATTATAAAGATGTTTAAATTTAGTAAATTAATGTTAGTTAATAAATTGTCTTTAAAATTAAACTCTATTTGTTGGTCAATTCTTTTTATCAATCTCTTTTTATAAATTCCTTTTACAATTCTTTTATCAATTCTTTTAACCACTAATTATGTGTAATATATTAGTGATTACAAACAGCTGAGCTAGTCGTGTATTTAGACATTGAGTTAGTGGCCATTGCTCAAAGTGTGTTGTTTATTCTTTCAGAATAAATAGTTGGCGCCCGTGTCTACACGAAACAAAAAAGTGCTTTGAACTCTGGTGTTGAATTCAACGGTCGAGAAGAAGTTATCTCCTGGAAATGTAATGCTAGTTATATACTTTATAGCTATCATTTGGGCATATGTACTTTCGGAGTATGTTCTTCTTTGCCTAAGAGGCCGGTGTTTCAAGGACGCATATTCGAACCCGGTATAATATATATATATATTGTAACTAAATAAATATTTAAAATGAACCATTGAAAGAAATAATTTATATTAACTAAACATATATGTATATATATATATATATATATATATATATATATATATGCGAGCATTCATCATGTGATTTAACTTCTTTTGAAATTTATGATCTTTCGCTATTGGGAAGTCATTTTAATACCTAAAACATACTAGCCATGGTCATCAGATAAACTAATACTAGCTATAACAACTGAACAAAATTACTGTGAAATCTATGGACTGCATTCTGCTTTTCTCCAATAATAAGTTATTTTAACCAAGAATCCTTACCATTTCTCATTCCATATATGTATAAGACCATTCAATGTCACACACACACACTGATTCTATGTATAATAACTTTTAAAAAATTATATCATAAAAAATTAATACTATCAAGTTAAAAAAAGGACTAATTCACTTATATTCAGCTTAGCTAAGTATTTATATTTTCCACGGGCACCACCAGATCATTTTAAATCTAGGTAAACATTATTTGTCCATAGTGTACTATGTTCAAATCCTTTTGATACAATTTTTCACCACACGTGGCTTAGATGACTAACAAGCAACAACAAAAAATGACTTTCTTATATTTTATCCATATCTACAAAATTATAAGATCCCAATACTATACTTTATATATTCAACACTCTTATGGATATTACTAGCTCAGTTTAACGTTTATATTAATGTACAGATGCAACAATATAGTGCTATTGGCCTCCAAACACACGTAGTGAAGACCATTACTTAGCTATATGGCCATAAATCTTAGTTACTTAATTTGCTTATACTTTGTAATACAATGCTGATGATGCCAATGATACCAGCCATAGCTTTATTATAAAATAATAACAGCAATTCATCTTTCATAAACTTATAGGCACTTTCTTAAAATCACTTTATGTCAAACTGGGATTTAATTATAATCCTCACTAGCATTTATATAGCTTATGGTTATATTTACTCAAAATATTCTTATAGTTAAAACTATAACACAATCATTAATATTTACCAGTGATGATGAATGATCATCACGCAACTTACCACTTGATAATTAAATTTTTATAAACCCCTATTTATTAAACATAGCAATCATTTTAAAGATTTGATTTAATGATTATTACTTATTCAATAATGGTGGTGATCATAATTCTTAGACACAACATTATTTTAGCTTTTATTATTATTAACTTTTAATTAAAATTTAAAAAAAAACTTGGTTATATGTTCAGCATAAACCTTAAACATCAATATAGGTAAACAATATTTTGCTCTTGCTTAACATTTGCGAGTGATATTTACTTAACCTTAATATTAACTTAACATTTACAAGTAATGATGATCAATCAAAAGATAGAACTAAGAGAAGACAAAATACAATAATATTATCAATAATAACTCGGAAACCAAATAGGATATAATTATATTTATTAATACTATTCTTTTTTTTAAAATCAAATTTACTAATTATACAATTGACTTTATTTAAATATTTATAAATAAACAAAATATTTTAATACTATATTCATATCTCAATAATTTTACATATCTGTTTCTTCTCTTTTAATACATATTTTAAACAAGTTAGCTTAAAAATGACATTAATAATAAAATATTTCATTGAATGCTTACTTAAGACATGTTCCCTAATTATTATATATCATAAAAGCAATTTCATTTATGTAATGTGTGTTTTTTCCCCTTTCACTCATATGTGAAGCCCTGCTCTTCAATTTAATATATTTACATTAACTATGCATAACCTATTATTTTGATGAGTCTGTTTTAGCAGTTACACACGCACACACACCTGTCAACATATATATATATATTTAAAATGTGTTCCTTTATATTAGGGATTAATACATAAATGACATATATAAAACAGTATTATTGCAACTTTGAGCAAAGAAAAAAAATACATTATATCAAAATTTAATATGCAAAAAGATAAATAAATAAAATAAACAAAACATTATAAATGCATATATTTATAAGTTTCTCTTTATCATAATGAATAATGAACAATAATAAATAAAAAAAAAAACATTTTAATATTACAATATATAATGAAGAAAATAATGAAAATTTTAAAGATTTACAATGTATTTATGTAATGTTATGTAATATTGAAAATAACAATCGATAAACAAGCCCTTAATGTTTCTGTATCAAAAGAAAAGAAATATAATGCTTGACTTTGGAAATTAAAATTTATTTTTAATAAGCAACAATAAAAGATTTGTCAGTTAGAGTTCAAAGTTACCCAATCATTTTTCACTTCTTATAAATGTTCCAGGTTAGAATCTTGAGACCGCTTGCTTATTTATAGCTTCCAAAGATTGTTTTGGATTGTTTTTTACAATTTCAAAAAAATTATTGTGAATATTGTTTTTGATAAATATGAATTGGTTGGTTTACTTGACTCTTTATCATTTCAACACCAGCTATTGTAGATGCTTTAAATAAATATTAATTGTTTGACCCACTTGTTTCTACCATTTTAAAAAGAGTTATTACAAATACTTTTAGGTATGTATGAACTAGTGGATTTGCTTATCTCTACTATGTCAAAAAAAATTACAGGTAGACACTCTTACATAAATATGAATTGGTTGTCTTTCTTTTTTCCTCTTCTCCCTCCATTCAGCAATGGTGATCCTTTAATAGGCTAGGAGATTAAAAAAGAAGCTTCTTAGATAGCATCTGTAGTTGGTTTTGAATTTGGCCATTCTTTGGTTTTTTTTATGGACTGGTATATGAGTCCACATATAGACTAGTGATTTAACCCATAATGTAGTACTTCAAGGAACAGAAATAGTGAGTTCAACACAGCAAATTCATTGTATATTACACAGCCCAAATAAAATATATTAAAGCCATTTTACAGAATTTTCAATAACTTCCTCCAAGAAATTTAATTTTTATATAACAGAAACAAATGTGTGGTAAAGATATTAATGTAAAATTTAAATCCATTAAAATAAACACACACATTAATTCCAAAATTTAACTCAAACAACAAAATATGATATATAGATAAATATCAACAAATTATAAATTATCTTAACGTTCGGATAATTTATAATTTGTTGATATTTATCTATATATCATATTTTGTTGTTTGAGTTATATTTTTGGAATTAATGTGTGTATTTATTTTAACAGATTGAAATTTAATTTTCTCCATTTCTTTATATTAATCTTGCTGTGAATTACTTATATATGCACACATCTTCTTTATGCTGGTAACTTTAAAACAATAGTCATTTTTCCTTCTTTAACCTTTCTTTAAAAGAGAGAAATGACAAATGAAACAACTCCTTTAAGTTTATAACGACTGCATATTCTTTAAAAAAATTATTAACTGATCCTTCAAAAAACTGCATAGTGATGACCACATCTTTTTTTAATAGTACTTACTGCGCATTTAGCAATATTAACAACTCTTCTTCTTAAAAGTTATGAAACTGAATCTCTATCATCAACACTACATATTGTTAGGGGATCCTTCTTAAAATTATTAAAACGGAATGTTTTTTTTTTAAAACTGCATATTAATGCTACATCTCTCTTTCTCTTCACAGTAATAAAAACTGACCTCTAAATATTGTTTCACTCGTTTATATTGCCAATTTCCGATCAAAGAAACAAATCTCCTAACAAAAATAATTATGTTTCTGCAGATAGTAATCAAATCGTAACAAGTTGATGGTATCAAGTCACTAACAAAAAGATTAACAATCATCTTTATTCTGTCATAGCATTTCTTTCCTTCCCTGAGATAATCTAAAGATTAGGATAATATTAAACAACAAAACTTGTAATCTACAGTCAAAGATTTGTGTAAAAAATGTTTGATGTTTAAAAACAGCTGTACTCATTTTTCACCCTCTTTTACACATGTTTCTCTGTTATCTACTAATTGTTTTAATAGTTTCTTCACACCTATCTTTCGTAATGTTTTATTTTACAGAAACAAAAACTAAATAACTGAATATATTAATTATTTAATAAAAATATATACCAAAATATCATTTCTTATAACATTCATTCCATTCACTACTGCTTATTCTTAATTATATATAAACTATATAATAATACTCGCACACATAAACCTATATATATATTTTAAATTAAAATATATATATACACGTGTCTGTGTGTGAATGAAAACATATATGTATGTACAACATATATATATATATTATTACAAATCGATGTCTGTATTTCTTTTAAGTTACGATTATACAAAAGTAATAGTTGACAAAGCTACAAGGTAGTTGAAAGCACTTCTAAGTTACGATTATACATTTATTTTTTATAAACTTTTAATTACTGTATTTTCAAATATTTATTTATAAATTTACACACACACATATGTATATGAACTAACTAAAGGAAAAATAAATACATAATAAAAACACAGAATTACTTCTCTATAAACTACTTTTATATTTCAAACAGCAGACTGATTTTCATCACATAGACATTTTTCACTTTTTACGAACCTTTGAAATTATTGCACTAATTAAACAACCTTTTGTGACTTCCTTGAAATGATAAAAGAAAATAAAAATGTCAAATAGTTCTCTCTTCCCTTTCCCTATCTACTGAGAGAGTATGCAAAGAGGAATTTTCACCGTTGGTGGAGATATGATTTTGTTTAATAAAAGAAAATTGGGTGAAGAGTAAATTATAATTCAATTATTCACTATCCCAATGACTAGCTCATTTATAATTCCCTATCTCAGGTACTTTGGGGTATGCATTTCTACACATTTTGTAACCTTGGTAAACATATAATACAAATAGGTGATTGCATTGTTTTTTTATTTTAAACTAAAAACATACGATAAGCAAATGAAATGTAAAATAGTACTATTTCTTTAACTATCTCCCTCCACCACATATACATTTAAATAATATAAGATTAAATCATAAATCTATTATACAACTTTCTAGTTTAAATTTTGCTATTTTACCCATGATATAAATAAATCATGCTGGAGTATTTGAATTTTATATTTAAGATATTTATTTATGTTAAAAACAAAAAAAAAATCCATTTCCTAACTTATATGCAAGTTAACTTATATTGCCAAAAATATAAAATGGACAAAGATGGTGGCTAATGGGTGTGGTCTATACTCCATTATCCCTGAACAAAACACAAATGTTAAATTCCATAAATCCAACAAAATATTGAAATTAAACTTATATATTAGGTCTAACCATTTGAACTTTCCTCAATTGCTCAAATAAACTTTTAGGGTTATAGCCACATTTACATTTAGGTACGTAAAGTTATATCTTATGTATTTCTCTTTTTTTTTTGTTAAAAAATGTGTATAGGCTGGCCATAGGACCCTCACCATGAGGTGTCACTGCCATGATTAAAATAAATAAGATATAAAGGCAAAATGAGAGAAAAGAACAAGAAATTGAGAATCCTACACTTAGTGGATTTAAGTGAGACCTATGTATATGCAATATTATTTTACAATATTATATACAAAAAATATGATCATATCTAACAACATGTTAATGAATATAGTATAATTATAAACTTATTATATCCAATCTAATAATACAACAATAAAATAAATAAAAAAAATATAAACATCTTTTTTTTTGTTTTACTCATTTCTATTCTGCATTCTCTCCAGGTTTAAACTTTTGGGTGGACCAACTAAATTACTAGAAGGGACAGAGAAATTCACTTTAACTCCTTTCCATACATGTAGAGTCATTTAGTAAGGATACACTGGATCTATAGAATACACATCTTGGTGATTAAAGATCTGAACAGGTGGGAGCACTGCTGCAGTTCTTCTACTCCATAATTTTCCACACAATTAGATGATATATGGTTATCATTGTAGAGATGTTTCTTTACTGTATACCTTAATATAAATTACCAATTCATGTGAGTTCCACTGTAAGCTTGTTTTCTATGAAATGGATTTAAACCTTCATTTTTTCCATTCTTCTTAAATGTGATTTAATGATAATACAGCAAATGTTATCATATCAAGGTTTCAATACCACTTTAACAATTAAAATTTTGTTTCTGGTAATTCTAGAATTATACCCCTGGATTCTTTGTTTCTTATCATTTTATTAATGATCATCCGAAATAATTTTTTTTTCCCATTAACTGCCAAACTGCATATGGTTGGAAGATTTCCATAATCATATGAGGGTTGGTAGCTTTAATTAATATCCACACAAACCATGAAGAAAACATTCAACAAAATTTTTATCCATTTCATAACTGTCTGGTCCCATAGACAAAAAAAAATAATGTCACATCACAAACAGCAATATAATTTCCATCAAACTCTCTCTCAAACTAAAAAAAAATATTTAGCAATCCAACAGCATAATGAAACAAAAAAAATAATTGTTTCGTTTCCCCATACCTCACAGGTAGGTTATTATATATCTCTCAGCCCACCCTCATGTTGCGACTGCTTATATCCCCCTTCGAGGTATTGCATCAGATAAAGTTATTTTAAGTACATTCTTTTATAAATTTTGTTACAAAAACCTCTTTTTTGTCAATTTTTTTTAGAAATTTCAAACTCCATATTGGAGTAATAAACCACCCACATTCGTGAGATAACGCACTTTTAATTCGATTTTACAAATTAATTAAAACGATTCTATCTGATTACATAAAAAATATAAATAAAAACACAAAGATGGATTAAATCCATCCTTTTAATGGAATATTCATTTCAAACAAAAAAAAATATTTAAAAAAAAAAAAAATTAAAAACTATCAAAAAAGAAAATAATAAAAAAATAAATATACGTGTTGAAACATTTGCAACAATATGATACATATACTAATAAATGCACACAAAAAGATAAATACATAAAATATTCCACCATGTAAATAAATATTAATTCTCTACTTTCTTTATATAGATTTATAAATACTTTTATCCAAACAATATATATTTATAGTATGTGTTAATTATTGCAAAATAAATAAGGAGATTGGAATCTAGTACAGACCAACTCTCATTGTTTTTTCAACGAATTGAATAAAGTTAACTGTGCCATCATGTGCAATCACTAGATTTTAATAGAATAAATAAATTGTATACTGTTCCTTTGTTTGGCTTCTAAGTCTATTCTCATCCATTGTATTTCATATCCTTGATGTAAAATTATCTCAAAGTTTAAAAATTAATGTGTATTAAATAAGATTCTTACTTTAATCCTTTAACATTATAAATTATTATTCTTGATATGATCAATTATCAATGGGTATTTAATTGTATCTTATTAATATCTTGCAAAATAATATTAAAATAAGGATACTATAATTTATAATAATATTGTAAAACTTTCTTATGAAGGAGAGTTTTTAAATAAAAAATAATGTGACCATATAAATTTAGCAATCAATGAGATTAATGGATCAACAGCAAAGACCATATAATTAACAAGTATATTAAAATTATAAACAATAGACAATAATTCAAAATATTTAAATGAATGCAATATTAGTAATTGAGCATCAATATTTTTTTATGTTTTACTTAATAAAATGATTTATTAATTTAATACCAACTAAATGTGTAGTATTCTAGAAGTGATGTATTTTGTTGGAAAAAGTTAAGAACAAATTAAATACTTGATTATATAATAAGATCTATTTTTCTAGTTATTTCATTTTTAATTTTAGTTTCTTCATTTCACTTTATGAATAAACCGGAAAAAATGTGAAGCACGAAATTTACCCAACTGAACAATGATATTTATGCTAATATGATTGCCAAAGGTATAAATAAATTCTTGAGAGTAACTAGGTGGGTAATAAAAAGGATAATCTCTATAAAATATCTTAACCATACTTTTGGATACAATTATTTATAAAAAAATCAAACTAAATTAAGAGTATAATAGAACATATAAAATGTCACATATTGTTAATTAACCATAAATCGTTTTTAATTATCTATAAAATGAATAATATTGTAACAGTTTAATTTCACTGCATCACTCTCACACAAAGTAGGAACTGGTGTCTATCTATTTTTTAAGAATTAGTGGAGGGGTATGATTATAAAGCATACAATAAAAGATCTGAAAAAGATGTTTGACCCCAAGAGGCACCATTCATGCAGAACCACAAATCATCAATTGATCTAGATCACAGTCTCTTACACATATCTTTATCATTATTCATTATAAATAGGTAGCAAATTAATACAGTTTAATTGAAAAGGGAAATCTTATTGCTGTCCTAAATTTAAGACAAATCCTTTAATGGAAGTAAAATGGTAACTTTTATTAATATTTTTGTACTGTACTTTTCAGTACCCCATTTTTACACAAGATAAAAAAAAAGGTTTCTGTCTACTTTTATGACCTGTGGTACAAAGTAATTATAAACATACAACCAAAAAAATGTAAAAAAATATGCATGATTCCCAAAATAAACATTTTGTGCTCAACCAGCTCTCATCCGTTGACCCAGTCACAATCTTTTATACATATATTTATCATTTTTCAATATATATATATATATATATATATATATATATATATATATATATATATATATATATATTGTACCAAAGTACATTGACATTTAATTGATTTTATGAGTCAAATGTTTTAAAATATAAAAATTTAATATTAAAAGAATAAAATGTAAAAAAACTAAAGAGCAGGGGGGAGGGGGAATTTGTATTAAATAAAATAAACTGTAAACACTTTAAAATAATAAGATTTTTTTTTGTTTAAAAGAAGAAAAAAAGTCTTGTAATAAATAAATGATTTAATATTCTTTAAATGAATTTTTAATAAAATAATAAAGAGATTTTGTTTTATCTTATAATAAAACAATTAAATATATATATATGTGTGTATGTAATTTTTAATAAAAAAATAGTAGCAAAAGTTGATTTATTTCACGAAACCAAAGACGCTGCTGATAATAAAATTTTCCATTGTTTAAAACAGTATAAATACATCAACTTTTGATCATTCTTGGTCTGACTTTCTCATTTAAATAAAATATTTCTTGAAGTAATATTTCCAAAAATGTTGCATTATTAAAACCGACATATTTGCAGTTGACCAAAAGCCACTCTCTACGCATGTAAGATCTGCAAATAGTTCAGAATGTAATCATGTTAAATAGACTAAACGGACAGCAGAGTGCGGGAACACCAAACCAGCCACGAAAATCATATCAAGTCAGAGGATTTATGGAGGAATCATTTAACCGGTCATTGATGAGTTAAAAAAGAATTCCATTATGCTGTTTCTGTCATATTTAAAAACCTAGGTAATTATTTGACTTTGATATCTAAATATTCCTGATTTTTTCTTAAAATAAAGATAGACTTTATTAAAAGAACTTTGAACTTTTTGAATTAAACTTAAAAAAAAGAATAAACTTTAAACTTCAAAAAATAACATTTGCGATAATAAAATAAGTAAAAGCAGCTTCTATTAAATAATATTTTTGAAACAATGACATGCATGTATGTGTGATTTGATTATTTTAACTTAAAAAATAAATAAAATAAAATATGATGTAACGTGTATAATTTATTTACTATAGTAATATATTAAAATGCTTTATTTTAATCTTTAAAAAAGAAGTGTGTGTGTTTCATTATAAGATAAAATGATTAATTTATTTTAAATAAATAAAAACACTTAAATTATTTTTCTTAAAATATTTATGTTTATTTTGATACGTGCGGGTAAGTATAAATATTTATTTTCTTAATAAAAGTAGGAGGGAAAAAATCTAATCATTAATAATAGTATTTCAGAATAGATTTGCTATGTTAAATATATAAATGTTTACCATTCAGTATAATGTTGTTATTATTAGTTTTAAAGGATTGAAATAGTATTTTGAATGGTTCGGGGAAAATTATTTTAGTTTTTTTTTAAAAAAGTAGTAGCTTAAAAGAGGCAGCATTTAAGATATACCTTTTGTTTTATCTATTAGTGGGTGGTTGGAACCGGTTGAGCTAGCAGGGATTATTCAGGTACCAAATTATGCTGATCAGATAGGCATGCTAATTCTAATGTAATTAGCTGGTGCCTAAGGGATTTTTCTTTCTTTTTTAAAAATAAAAATAAAGTGTTTATTTGATTGTCTATATTTGATAGTCGAGTGTTGAATGTTATTGATAGTTTGCTATTGATAATAGTTGACACTTTACCTGAAAACCAACCATTTTCTGAAAGGGAAATTTAAGAGGACAAAGTAATAATAAAATATTAGTTAATATTTTTATTTGTCGATGGTTGTTGTTGTTTCCCGTATTTCATTAATAAATTTTAAGTAGTAGTTTTTTATTTGTTGCTCAGAGGAGGTTGGTTTAATATATATATATATATATATTAAATATATATAAATTAAATTTATGTATATGTTTTGATATATATATATATATATATATATAATCAAAACAATACAATAATTAATACAGTAAAAATATTTTAAAAACAAATATATACTATAGTTTAATAAAAGTACTTGCAACTACCTAAGTAGTCATTATCAACTAAATTCAAACTATTATAGAAAAAAAAACCTTACAAATACATCAATTTTACCACTATTCATTAATTTTTATATTAGCAGCCTGTCTATTTATTAAATGTTCTTTCCATTTTTTATTAAAATAGCTTCTTTAATTTTATGTTTATTATTATTTCTTTCAACACACACAAAATCTTAACTTTATTAAAATCAAAACCATAATTACATGTTACATTATCATCAAAAAATAGTGAAGGTGATACGTTATCATTTCTAACATTCTCTTGTTTTGATTTTTGCACTCCTTTATACAACAGCAATGCTATTTTGATATTTTCTCCAATGTAGACTGAGATTCACCTATATATGCCTTTCTATAAACACACAGCCATTTATATATTGCACAACTTTGCTTTAAAATACTACATCTATTTTTTGAATTATTTATCAATCTATTTAAATTAGGAATATTATGAAATGTGACTTTACATATATTTTTATATATCTGTTTTATAAATTTCACTTGCTCATTACAAATAAATGGTATTGATATCCAAGTATATTTCATTTTATCAATATTTATAGTACTTAAATATTACTATTATTATTAAATTACTAACAATATTATAAATTATTTATGATTTAATCCAATATTTAATAAATCCATAGTAAATACATTTATATTATTTATTTTATCAGAATTATATTTACATAACTTATTATTTCTAAATAAAAATGATTTTAAACTAGATAATTTATGTACTATTGGCAGATTTCAGTCCCAAGGAATACATCCTCTTTTTCAATATCTTTTATTACCATACAACAATCTAATTTATTTTAATTTCTAGTAACTTTAATATCCAAATATTGAATTGACATTTTTTTCTTCAAAAGATTTACTCCATTTTAAACCTTCTAAACTATTTAATTCATTAAATAACAAACTTATAACATCTAAACTTCCACAAACAAAAACATCATCAACATACTTGTAATAAATTTTAATACCTTGGTAATATATATTATTATTAACAATTATATCTTCATATCTTGATAATACAAACTACATATTTTTGAAACTACAAAAAGACCCATAGGCCAAACATTATCCATTTTATAACAATCTTTATTAAACATAGCATATATATTTTTATCAATAAAATATAACTCATCATTTATAAATTTTTCTTTTTTAACATCAACTTTTTAACATTAAAGTATCTAAAATAATTTTTATAGATGTTAGTCTATCTATTGAACCATCCATCTATCAAATGGACAAATACTATCATTTTCATCAATATTAATATTATACATTTTCTTCACAAAATCAAAAGATGATCTAATAGTATATTTCTCAAATCCAAGAATGTCTTTTAATAATGTTTCTATAAACCTACAAGTTTCATAGTAAAATGATCCACCAAAGTCAATCATTAATCTTAAAGGTCTATCTTGTTTATTTACTTTAATATTAAAAAAAATAGGTCAAATTGCAGCAGATGGATAAAGATGATAATATGTATGAGCATCTATATATATATATATTTTTTTTTACTTTTTTAAAATATCAGTAAACTTTACATGAAAATTTCCAATGATTATTTAACCAACCTTGTTAAATTTGAGCATATCCATTTGAATTAAAACTTTATTGTAGTAATCAAGTTTTGACATAACAGACATTCTCAAACCTTTGACTACTTTTAAACAAACAAGATTGTTATCATGAATAAACTTTTGCACAATTAGCTTAACAGGCTGTCATTCTATTGTAATTATAATCATACGCAAGACGTTATAAAATAAATGTTTAATCTAAATATATGCAAATTCCAATTGCAATTAACTTTTTTTTTAAATTTCTTAACATTCCTTTTTTGTATTAATTCATGTGATACTTCAGGAGAACATTTAATTACACTAAAAGAATGTTCAACAACAACTTTATTTAAAATATACTCTTGTTAAAAATCAATATCCATGCTAAATAAATTAACATAGTTATTTTTAATCCTATTTAAATTTTTATATAGAAAAATGATTTTATAATTTTTATATAGTAATTATTAAAATAATATTGACAATGACTTTTATAATTAAACCATTCATTAACATCATGATGATTAATAAAATAATTTAAACACTTTAAATATTTACACTGATAAATTTTATTTCTTAAAATAATCATTTTAATCTCTTGTATTTTAGTACTAGACAAATTACTTTTCTTATTTATTTTAATGTTACAACAATTTGATGATAATGTAACATGTAATTATGGTTTTGATTTTAATAAAGTTAAGATTTTGTTTGTTGAAAGAAATAATAGTAAACATAAATTAAAGAAGCTATGTTAATAATAAATGAAAAGCAACACTTAATAAATAGACAGGCTGCTAATATAAAAATTAATGAATTGTGAGAAAATTGATGCATGATGTAATTGTTTTTGTATGCATTTGTAACGGTTTTTTATAGTAGTTTGAAATTAGTTGATAACGACTACTTAGATAGTTGAAAATAATTCTATTAAATTACAGTATATATATACTTGTTTTTAAAATATATATTATAAGGCTAACCTTTCCACAATTATGTATCTTAATGTTTCTGCCTGCTTTCTAATTAATTCATGTTTGCATTTGTATAGCAGCTTAGCATCATTTAATTTCCTTTTTTTTTGTTATTTTTTCAATATGAAATATTTTTATATTATCATAATTAAAGTTAAAATCATAAATACATGATTTTAATGGATTCTGAAACATTATTATCTACTTTGCAGTTTTGTTTTGATTTCTGAACTCTTTTTATTAACAGAAAGTGCACTTTAGTTCTTT
This sequence comes from Epiperipatus broadwayi, assembly GCA_028023455.1. Lineage (NCBI taxonomy): Eukaryota > Metazoa > Onychophora > Udeonychophora > Euonychophora > Peripatidae > Epiperipatus > Epiperipatus broadwayi. The sequence continues at coordinate 39,324 of JAQFVV010012838.1, forward strand.
TTTCCAATGTACATAACAATTCACCTATATATCCACTACCACACTGACATATCTATTTATAAATGTTACAATTTTAATTATAAATGAGGTTTTAACTTTTCATCTACTTTTAACCATTTTAAGCCATTTAAATTCTTTAATTCTTTGAATAACACTTTAAATATATTTGGCCTGCCACATACAAAAACATCAACATCTGTTTTTATCCATTTCATGCTGTTTAGATTATTTAATTCTTTGAACAACTCAATAATTGTATTTGGACTGCCACATGAAAATAAAAGAATAACCTACTAAATAAAGGCTCAGTGATAGTGGAAGTAAGTTCTATAGAGTTACAATTAATTAGAAATACATAAATCATAAACATTTTACATGAGATTATATAGTAGAGTGTCAGGATTATTATTATTATAGAAGGCTGAGGTTAAGAGACTCATATAGCAGCTACAGTTATTCTACCTTGTCATAGATAGTGGCAGTCCTTGATGCATTTAAGGTCCATCAGAGTTAACATACTAGATCTAGGTTTTGGAATCAGGCAAAACAGGTTGCATTTTATTTATTTAATCTATAGTCATTGGAAAGTTCATAGGTACAGGTTACAAAGTTTTGATCACAGAAATGAGCATGTTTGAATGAAGGAAAAGGTGTAATTTTTCCTACTCACTGCACATTGAATAAAAATTTAAACCACAGTGGATTAGGTTTACCATGTTTATTTTTTGGTTGTCTCTCCCTTTTTGGATTAAAATCCAACAATATTTATATCATTTTTCTGATGATGTAGTTTAGCACTTAGTTGCTGGACTCAAGGCAATTTAAGCACTTAGCAAAGCTGAAATCTGCAGACTGGATATATCTTTTGTTTAGTAAGTTTTTGGAAACAATGCAATCAATCCTTTTACAAGTTTCTCAAATGATTGTTTTAAGATAAGTTTTATGATTTCAAAACAATCTGAAGTGGATTAAATTTCCAGTAATGGATTTTTACTTTACTGTTACAAATTGTAACATTTTAATTTTGACTAATAGGTTTTCCGGTTAATTGTTTTAATTGTGTTTGAGAAACTTCTTAAAAGAATTGCATCATTTTCTGACTGCTAAGATTAAATATATAAATAATAAATTACATATATACATTTTTATATACATTAATAATATATTTTTACTTGAATTTATAAGATTTATTAGCAATTTCCCTCACTGAAAATATATACACATTTATTACGCACATATACAAATTAAAGTAACAATAAATATTTGTTTATTAAACTTATTTGCATTAAGATATCTGTCAGTGACTTTAAATGGTTAAGCAAGAGGAAAAATATGTATTACTAAATATGTATATGTGCACAAGAATGGGGTTTAAACATGGTTTGGTGGTAGAAGATTGTGAGTGGGCTGTGAAGCTCAAGCTGAGCATCAGATTGACTGCTTCATATATATATATATATATATATAAAGAAATAATAATTTGAAAATACAGTATTTAAAAGCTTATAAAAATATATGTATAACCGTCACTTAGGAGCGCTTTCAAGTAACTTGTAGTTGACAAAGCTACAAGTTAGTTGAAAGTGCTCCTAAGTGACGGTTATATATATATATATATGTTTTTTATAAGCTTTTAAATACTGTATTTTCAAATATTTATTTATAAATTTGCATATATATATATATGTATTTTCAAATATTTATTTATAAATTTGCATATATATATATATTCAATGCCAGCATAGTGAAATATAATTCCAACACTTCCAAAACCTGTGTAGCACAATTAACAATATAAATTTTATCCACACTTTCTGTAGATAATTTTCCTTAAATGGATTTATAGGTTTATTATGATCTACAAAACAAACTTTTTAAAAAAATAATTTATTGATTAATTTATTTTGTTTTTCAATCCACGGCAATATCTGTAATTATTTTAAAATGATCTTGGCACATTTAAAACATTTTAACATATTATTAATCTGTATGTTACACAATAAGGATTAAGAAGTAAATATTTATTTATTTCATTTCTATTAGCAAATTAATACATGCTTAATATTACTAAGAAGAATTTATTCAATTGTGAGCAATTATAAAAATGATATCCTTGGGCTCTCATTTAATTTTCTCCAGCATGAATCTCAGGAACTATAAAACGATAAAAAATAGTGATGAATGAATACAAGGGTAATGTATTTTATTCCATGTTTTTAAATAAAGAATATATTGTAATCTTGTTCACATAGATTTTAATTTTACCGATTTTTTAGCTTTTTCTTCTTTATTTTATAGGTGCAGATATTGAAGTTCTTTTTATTCTGATTTTCTTACTTAACCCCCCCCCTAACAAACTGTTAAATTATTTATACCTTGTATTACATTGCATTGTGGTACTAAATGGACCAATAACTGAACAGTGTGAATAAAGTAATATTTTCCCTCTAGTCATAACTAATTAGACTGTTTTATCTCAATTTGACTTGAAATACAATATACTTGAAGATTGTTTACAAAATTTAGAAGAATTATAAATTGATTTTTTTTGTTTTAATTATTGTTTAATAATAATAATAATAATAATAATAATAATAATAATAATAATAATAATAATAATAATAATAATAATAATAATAATAATAATAATAATATGAGATGTGCATGCGCGTGTATGCCTAAGTCATCAAGAACAAAGGTCTTATTAATAACCTTTTATTTCTCCATATTGAAATTGTTTTCCCACTTAAAAACTGTGATATATAACTGTGATAGATAAAGACAGCAATGGCTGATTACTGAACAGTTGTTTTCTAGCAAAAAGTAAGTATTACAGTCGTTCATAACCAAAAATAAATTCTAACGTCATAAACAAGCATGGTGTCATGTCAAGAAGTGAATGACATAAATTGCACTCAAACAAATGGCGATAAAATGAAAACTACGACTAACACAATAACATACGCGAATGTAACAAAAATAAGCCAGCAGCCTCACAGCATCGAAAAAGTCTAGCATTACCACAGACAGCAACATTTAGGAAGGTAAATCAAGCCGACATAAATAATTTAAACCTCATAGAAAACAATAATGAAGAGCCATCCCCAACAATATGGAATCAAGATGAACTGCAAGAAATATACGTAATTTCAACATTACCTATCCCCAAAAAATTATTCGCAACTTTCCAAAAATTTTTTGCACTGATATCATTAGTGTTAGCCAGTCACTGATAGGAATTTAACACTTTATAAATTCCCCAGAGAGCTGCTTTATGAAGAACTGACAGCAACAGCAATGTGGGATATGGTCTCTAGTATTGGAGAGCATCCAAACTCGCGATATGTTGCAATTCAGTTTTTCGATGAACATCAGCATGTAAGATTTCAAACTAAAGTAAAAACTTTGGGAAGCTACACACTAATAATAGTCGATCGAAGCTTGCAAAACTATTGTAACAGAATAATTAAAAACACTTACTTCAGATATACCATTCAGGATTTTCAAAAATTGATACAGTCATTTGGCAAAGCTATTTATATAAAACAAATCTACTTAACCAACACCCCCATCCCGTTTTGGGCAACAACTTTCATTTCAAATAAATTTGAATGACAGTGTAAACCTGGAGGATATTCCAACACAAATAATTGACCAAAATGCAATACTGACCATTCACATAAAAGGATTAAGGCCACGATTTTTTTGCATGTGGTGAAACTGGACACTTAGCAATCGGTTGCAACACCAAAATCAACCAGAAAAAACAACCAAGCTCTGAAGATCAACCAAGAGATGCTCACCAACAGGAATCAAACAGTACAAAACAGATAATGAAAACAACTAATAAACAAGAAAAAATTAATAAAAAATCCACAGATCAACAGCAATTGAATAATAAAAAAACTGCACAAACATTGCCAGCACCTGAAATTCTGGATTTATCAACAAAATGAACCAATAGAATTCAAACCCCCACTGATAAAAAACAAAGTCAACAGCCTCAAGAGGCTGCAATGGAAAAAACAGTGTACAATCTAACTCATCCTATCAAAGATACTGATAAAAAAGAGATAATAAAAGAACAAATAAACTCACACAGTAATAGTGATCAAGAAAATATATATATATATATATATATATATATATATATATATATATATATATATATATATATATATATATATATATATATATATATATATATATAACACCAAACACCCAATATTAAAAATAATACAACAATGGAAATTATGGAAGCTATCACCCCAAATATGCCTCAAATCATCAAAGCTGACACTGAACAGAGAAGAAGACCAGGCCACCCACCAAAGAAAAATAGTGAGCACAAAAAATCAAAATAACAGAATCCAACCTTAGCCTTGCTGATCACAATAATACAACTACAGTGGAAACAGATGAAGATCTGGAAATGAAATATGAGAATGAATGGGAAGATACATCAGATCAACTCTAATATTTAAATATCAACCAAAAAACAATGCATATAATGACAATAAAAATTGTGACAATCAATGTCCAGGGTTTGAACTCAATCTCAAAAATTAATAAGTTCAAATATTGGATCAAGGATATACAACCACACTTGCTTGGTATACTTGAGACAAAATTTATGCTGGATCACAAACTGACCCAGCCAAACATTTAAATATGGAAGGTTTTGGTGCATGCTCCAGAGAATCTTCCTCTCCCTCAGCTGGCACCAGACTCATAATTGCTAGAAATTGCCCATTCACAACCTGCAAAATAATTCACATTGATAAGAACTTATTAATTGCAACCTTCAAACAAAAAAACATAAAAATAAATCTGGTTTTTGTATATATAACTTTACAGGATAAAAAATAGATACCATAATTGCAAACATTAATTCAAAGTTAGCTACAACTTCAAACCCAACTGTCTTAATTGGAGATTTTAATTTAAAATATCAGGAATTTACCCAACATTAGCTTCACAGAATAAATATACCTTTAATGAGTGACCAAGGTTTTTTGCCAGATGATGCCATCTCTTTCCACAATAATCGATTCTCTTCACTTATTGATCTGTGCTTTTATTCTCCAATGCTCCACCACCTTATTGAAATAAAATTAACTCCCTCAACTTTTTCTGATCACTCAGCTCAAATAGTCACTCTTGACTGCACCCAAATTTAAATATCACCTTTTCGACTTACAAGAACAATAAGAGTTTTACTCCCAGAAACAACCCTTGAATTTTTGTTCTCTGAGACCTACATAATGCTAAACAAAATCAAAGATATGACTTTGAACCCGGTCCAGAAATATCTAGCATTTATGGGAATGTTGTCCTTTAACATCAACCATATAACAAAAAAACAACCTCCACCATCAAGAGTTTGGTCTCTGGCAGATCTTTTGCACCAGAGAATAATCATGATTAACCCATCACACTGCACTCAGTAGTATATATTCAAGCTTACCCATGCATACAACAAAGCAATTGATGAACTCAAAAGCTATCTGAAGATAAAAAAGGCAAGGTATGCCTAACCAGGCCACACACTTGGACAAGAGACTATATAAGATGAGTGCTGGAAAACCAACCAGATGTAAAAGTGCCAATGGCACTATATACAAATAGTGGAACATATGCAGGACACAATATGATTAATGCCAATTTTTGAATATTTTAAGGAGAAATTACAAGAAAAACAACCATATAAAATACCACATAATCTGTTTGGCCCACCAGAGACCAAAACCCCATTCACAAAAGATCTATTCACAACAAAACTGAATACTATTTGAAACGCTTGTCATCTAGGTAGTCCTGGAGTCCCATTGTTTGTATTAAAGCATCTATGTAAATTTATAGCAGAATATTTGTGTCAGTTAGCAAACCATCTAGTGCAACAAATTCATCCCATGGAGGGTGTCTATCCAATAGCCATAGTATCCTATAATAAAAAGAAAGCAATTATCCCACCTATTACAGACCTCTGGCCAATACAATCAAAATTATGGAGAAAATTATTAAAGATGAAATTGAACCATATATAATGCCACTTATCTCCAAAGCACAATATGCAAAGAAAAACTCTTCAACAACAGAAGCAGCCTTATTCTTCAAAGCAATTCTAGCCACAGTAAAACAGTGGAAAAAATATGGACCCATTATCATGCAGCTTGACATAGAAGCTGCATTTGACTCAATCAATATATACACACTTCAGAAAATGCTAAAAGACACAGAAATTCCTAGAACACACCTATATATAATTGCTAACCGGCTTCTTAACAGAGAGATCCATATAACTTTAAATGGAAAAAACTCACCATCTTTCACACCCACCAAATCTATATCCCAAGGATCCACCTTAGTTCATTATTGTTTATATTTTACATCAATCTTAAAAGCATACAAAATGCATTCACTGGGATCGAGATACCAGACACAACATAGCACACTACACGCATTGCCTATACGGATGATGTTACCCTATTCCTATCATAAAAAAAAAATACCGCAAATCCAAAAAATATTGCAAGAATATTCACAAAAATATGAATTAACATTTAATCCAGCAAAAACCCCAGCCTGGTCACTATATACTGGTAAACCATGTACATCAATTTACAAATCAAAATGAAACTCTTTCCTTGGGTTCCCATTTCATATGGAAATTACAGGAATGAGATGCCATATCCAAAATAAACTTAAAGAAGAAGCCACAAAAATTATAAACTTCTTGTCCAAGGCATATCTTTCATTATATTACAAAGTACAGTTAATTAACCAGCTTATCACAACAAAAATAACATACTATGTACCGGTTATTTCATTTTCAAAGGGGTTCTTTTCAAAAATTAAAACCACATATAATAAACTACTTTGGGCCAGAAAAACAGTAGCAATTTCCCACAAAAAAACTTAGCCAACACCTAATAAAAATGGACTTGGTTTACACAAAATCAATATTTTTCATGTACAGAAATTAAGGAACTCAATAATCACAATACTTGCCAAATACCCAAAAATTAACCACTTTCTAGAAGTTACTCCAACAGATAGACCACCTCCAAAAGGTTCTTTTTTCACTAACATTATATAGCAATGCGAAACCTCAGACAAGATTCCAGAACAGTATTTGCATAAGTATTCATACTGGGATATTTATGGTTTAATAAACAGAGAAGCAGATACTAATGTTATACAACCTATGCTAGGAAGTAACAACAAGAGACTACTCAAGGAATATAAAAAAATGTGCTCAAATACTTTGATTTTATCATAAAAATCAATCTCATTGCCTTGCCAAAAACCCACTTTATTTATCATAAAAGAATTTACATATCTATTGACCCCTTCTGTGGACTCTGACATCGAGCAGAAGAGACACTGGGCCACTTTATTTATCATTGTGTAGCACTTAACCAAACATGACAGATGATGTGTAATACCTTCAGAAAACTGGGTACAATCATTAATCACATAATGGCTGCTTTTCAGGGAAGATCAATACCTAGCATTAGGGCAGCCATATTTGTTCTATATGCACACTGGTGCACACGATGTCCTTTCTTAATTGGCAATAACACAAAATGACACCCAGCTACATTTAGCAACAAACTGCAACACATTCGAAATAGAGATAAAATAATAACCAAACCCCACTTATATGTAGCAACATGGTCATTATTAAAACAACCATCAATGCTGTGAATGCTGCAAAGAATACTATCATACAACTAACATTCAAAGTGACATGCAGATAAAACAAAATAAGCTCCTCAAACTTTAAAACTCTGATTTGTTTTGCTTTTTTATTTTTTATATTGTTATAATCCATTAACCAGAAAGTGTAACCACTAAATTTATTTATATATTTTCACCCTAATAGTATTCATTGCATGTTAAATTTGGAATTTTCTAGATGTAAACTTATGTAAACCATTGAGATCAATAAAGCCTTTATTGAAACGAAACGTAATAATAATAATAATAATAATAATAATAATAATAATAATAATAATAATAATAATAATAATAATAATAATAATAATAATAAAGTGCTATATATATATATATGTAATAACAAGGTCAATAGCTTTTAACAAGCTTTTCAGAATATACCTATTTCCAGAGCAGTTTCATGCTTTTGGATTTCCACAGTGAAGAGGTAGGATATTCAAGCATTAGATGTTAAATATGAGGTCAAGCCCAGCAATAACTATTAAGTAAAACAATTAATTTTTTAGACATCCATATTTTTTATATCCAGCTTCGTAACTTAAATAATCACAGTGGACAGAAAGTTACACCATATATTTATAGTTTTAGCAATTTAAAATTGCCAATGTCTTAAGATCAAAACACTAATTGTCAAAAGCATGAAACTAGTCAGGATAGGGATTTTCTGAAAAATTTGCTAAAAGATAGTGGCATGTTCATTGTACAATATTTGTAATACAAGCTTAATAAATTAAGTCATGTGATATATGACTTGATTTCCATGCAATATATATATATATTGTAATGGGCCAGTGTATTTGCTCAGGAGAAAGGGAGAACACATTTTATTATGGTCAGACATTGGGTCTTCAGATAGGTTGCAAATGATTATGTGAACGAATACATAACCTATAATTGTATACACTTCCCATAGACTAGCTCTGTATCTTTTTAGTAACCAGTTCATCCAGTTTTCACTGTTTCTGGCTCCAGTATACCACAGTATTCAAACTCAGTGAGTAATTGCTTTGGCATTCTTATCAGGGAACAAAATCACAGTAATTAGAAACTGTTATATCTCTATATAGATGAAAATTGATTATATAAGCTCTATAAATATCTTCTAATATGATTGAACATAGAATAAGGTGGGTGTGTGCCCATATGTATTTATTAAAGATCATCATAACAATTGGCATGAATATATCTATGTAGGTTTTTAATAAAAGGACCCCCCCCCTTCCTTTTTGCTCTCATAATAAATTTGTCAAAAAATGTGAGCACATTTACTTCCAAGTGTGGAAATAAAAAAAAAAATTAACAATAATAAAAAAAATCAAAATTTTCATTCAACCTCATTAGTTAAAGTTTGACTAGTCTGCTGGAAATGTTCTTCATATCATTAATTATTTCTTCTCAAGAAAGGTCTCTTTGGATAAAAATGAACTATTGCTTCCTCATAGAGTAGCATTCTCCTGCTTAGAATTAAAGACAACAGCATTCTCCAGTTGATTTCTCTTGAGTTATATGGCAGAATTTTACAAAAGACAGTGGATATTCTTCAGGTTTTTTATAAACAGGCAAGAGAAATCCCTATGCTTTCGTGGCTCGAATGATGATGCTCTAACCCCTATGGCATCATTACTTATAGTTACAATACATTGTATGATGATATATATTATATTTGTACTTCATTCAGTACCAATTGCATATTATATATATATATAAGACGTATTTTTGCAGGTTTCATCTGTGTTAAATATATATATATTGATATTCCGACATTACGACTTGATCACACAAGTCATCTACTTGTCATGGCTTGTGTGATCAAGTCAAAATGTCAGCTTATAAATGTTTAAAAATGTTTAATACGCATGAACCTACAAAATATGTCTTTTATATATGCAACCTGTGGATATCTTCATTTATATATATAACAAAAATAATAATTGTAACGGTAAGAAACTATTATAAACAATCCCTAAATTCGCAGAAGTACTTTCGGGTTAATTTTTTAAACCTGCCTCATGTGCATTTAAATTAAAAAAAAAAAAAAAACAAAGCGGAAGCAAACGTCATCAATTCAAATTCCACGAATCTCGTATTTTAATGATAGCCGCCTTATGATAAATCATATGAATTGGCTATTTCGGAATTTAAATGGAGATTAAAGAATGATAATATGATTTGTTTGAAAAAGGACAAAGAGTTGCCTATGTGTTTGTTAACAAAATGTGAATATATTGATAAAGTTGAAGTGCAATTGGAGAAACTTGGTTTCTTTTTGATTGAATAATATAATATGGAAGGGTAAAGAAAATTTATTAACAATATTTGAAAAAGTGCTAAAAATAAAGCTTTAAGTAATAATGCATACTATATAATATATCCTTCTTCAGCTGTATGTCCTCGTATTTTTGCAAATATAAAATTACATAAAGAAGGTAATCCTTTGCGAGTTATGATAGATTTTGGTGGTTCATTCATGTATCAGACTTCTAAATATATTGGTAAGCTTTTACTAGATTTTTTAGGATTTGGGGAAAATACTATTGCTTCATCATTTGACTTTGTAAATAGTATTAAAAAGTTTGTAATTAGTGAGAATGATATTATTGCTTCATTGGATGTAACAGAAATGTATGGATCTATTGACAGAATGAATTCCATAAAAATAATTGGACATACATTAAAAAGTAAAAGTATTTGTAAATATATGACAAAGTTTGTTGATTTTTTAAATTTTTTTAATGATAACATTGTTGCATCTTTTGAAGGTCAATATTATAAAATGTCTAAAGGTTGACTTATGGGTCTGCCTGTAGTTGCACAAGTTTGGAATTTTGTTTTATCTACATTTGAGAGTAGTATTTTAAATATGTGTAGTTTTGGAGATATTAACATTTACAAAAGATATGAGGATGATGTTTTTGTTTGTGGAAGCACTAATACTATAAATTTGCTTGTAGAGAAATTAAATAAGATAAATGGCTTGAAATGGACTATTGAAAAGGAACAGGACAAAAATATGAAATATTTAGATTTAATTATTACAAGATATAACAGTATATTAAATGATAAATTAATAATTAATCCACTGCAAAAAGGGGGATATATAAATTGTAAATCAAAAGTACCAATTATGCATAAGATGGCAAATTTTAGATAATTTCAGTTTCATAATGAAAAATTATGTCGTTACCAAAGTGATAAAATGAAAAATATTGAGATATTTTTGCCTTTTTCTGAACAAATAATATAAATAGATTACCTAATAACTCGTAAATTCAAAATTTAATCAAAATTCTATTATATATATATATTGATATGTGGATGAGGCTTACAATACATCGGTGAATCTAAGTGTTCATTTAAGAAGAGAATAAAAGAGCATTTGCTTTTATATAATAGAATTGAAAAAGAGAAACAAACTGTAATAGATGTAAATAAACCTTCATCATCTGTTATATTTGATCACAATAAAGCTTGTCAATATGGATTTAAATTTGATTATAAAAATATGAAAATTATTCAAATTGAATGTTGTCATAATAAACGTAAAATAAAAGAGGCTATGTTGATTTCAAGAAATCGTCTAATGTTAATGAATCACCAGTCATCAAATGTTAAGATAACAAAATTGTGGGAAATCTGAATTGAACTATGGGTATTGTTATACGTTGTCTCGTTTTGATTATTCAATGTTATATAGTTGATAAAGACTATATAATGTATAGTCAAAAGTACTTCTAAAAATAATATAATTTATGTAAATTTCACTGTATTTTGAGATATATATTGATTTGTTTATTACATATATTGTGAAACGAAACAGATATCAAACGTAATTTATCACTATATATATATATATAATATTCAACGTGATATATTAAATACAGAAATATTCATATAAGTCAACTTATTCTATTAGAATAATTTTTTATTATATTCCTTTTAGTTTTTGTCAACTTTATTATGATTTAATATTGAATAATTAAAACGATACATTATTTTACATCTCTTACAATCCCATTGAGTTTTCCCAAAACTAGAAATATTCTCAAGATAAAATGTATTGTAATGTCATTTATATCAGATGAACAAGTTAAATTTATGAGAAAGATTTATAAGGGTTTGTGTCAAATTATTTGTTTCTTGACAAATAATACAAATAGACTAATTAATAAATTTGAAAGCAAAAATTAAGTTTTAATCAAAGTTGTATTATATATAAGTTAATATGTAAATATAGTTTACAATTTATTGGAGAATCTAGATGTACATTAGAAAGAAGAATATAAGAACATATTCTTTTATGTAAACGAGTGCAAAAAGGTAAACAATCTGGAAAAGATGAACATAAACCTTCATCTGTCATATTTTATCACAATAAAACTTATAAGTTCAAGTTTCATTTTGATTAAAAAAAACAAAAATTATACAATAAGAACTTTGTTACAATAAAGATAAAATAAAACAATCTGTATTAATTTGCTGAAATTGTCATGGATTAATTAATCCTCAATCATCAAACATTAAAATAAAAGAATAGTGGGAAAACTGAATGGAAATAAAATGAATATTCCAAGTTATATAACATTATATTGTTGACAAAGACTAAAAGGAATATAGTCAAGCATACTTTTAATAGAATAAATTCAATTACATGAATATTATTATATTTATGTTGATACAAAGATTTTCATGGGTTGCATATATAAAAGACATAATTTGCGGGTTCATCCATGTTAAAATAGTTTAAATATTGATATACCAACATTTTGACTACGTCACACAAGTCATCCACTGGGTAATAAAAGGTAGAAAGATGGTTGTAGATGCGCTATAATCACTGATTTAAAAAAAAAAACCCTTAAAGTTCCACTAATAGCAAAAATAATAAATTAAGAATGTTTTTTTTTAAAAAATATTGCCAAATAAGAGGAAGTTTTCATGTATCATCTTATTTATTGATACAATATGGCCTTTTAAATATCTCAATGGCTTCTCTAATTTTGCACTGGTATAGATTATCACATCTGGATATGATCCTGGTACTAGAAAAATCAATTTTATGATTTGAATCCATAGTATGGAGTGAAAGTGCTGCTGATGATGAGTGTTGTTTAACTGCATTAGCATCCTCATCTCTCCTAAAACTGATGCGATGATTACTCATATCTATGTAAGAAGCTTTACAATTTTCACAAGACTTTTTTGATAAACACCATGAGATTCTAAAGTGATTAAATCCTTAGACTTGGTTATTATATTGCTGATTTTTTGCTGAGTAGAAAACACTGTATTCATATTATAGCATTTTAATATACACCAATACTGTCTGTAGTCCCTTTTACTTATAGAACACAAATCCTAATAGCTGATTTATCATCTTTTGTTTTCTATTGTGTCCATTTTGGGCTTAACATAAGGCTTCTTTAATAAATTTATAATTATAACTATTTGCTAATAAAACACTATTACTATGATTTATTTCTTTTTTCAGATGTGACTTATCTGAAAGATTAATTGCTCTTTTTAAAAGTGTTTTGGCTACAGAAACTATCTGAGTTGAGTGATGATGAGAATGAAAATGTAAATATCTGTCTGTGTGTGTATTCTTTCTGTAAATTGAAAAAGATAAATTATTTGGTAATCTGGTGACTAGAACATCAAAAAAAAAAAGGGGGGGATTTTTCCATTAGTCTCTGTCTCCATTATAAATTTAATATGAGGATGCGTATTATTTAAATGTAAGAAAAAATCATCTAATTTATTTTTTCCATGTTGCCATATGACAAAAGTGTCATCTATGTATTTGAGCCAAATGAGAGGTTTTCAAGTTAATGATTCTAAAGCACAAGGTTCTATATTTCCTATGAATAAATCAGCTATTACTCCTGAGATAGGTGGGCCCATAGGAGTACCAAAAACTTGTCTGTAATGCTGTCTATTATATACAAAATATGTATTCAAGAGACAATGTTTAGTCAAAGCAATAATATGATTTGGAATATTGTAACTTTGTGAAATTATATTTAAAGTTTCATCACTTGGAATGTTTGTAAACAAAGACACAATGTCATTAGCATTAATTTTTAAATTTGTTAAAACAGAAATAAAATGAAAAGAGTTTTTTTTTATTATATATATATCACAAGTTAAATATTACATATATTTTGAAGGAATACAGACATCAAAAATAATATATTAATGGAAACTCTTTATAGCAAATTTAAATTGACATTTTTATAAATACTGATTATGGTTAATTTATGATCTAAATTTTAAAAATCATAATAATTTATATAATTTGAATATACAAACAATTGTGTAGATGGATAATTAGGTAGAGTTGATAATAAAAAATTATTGATCAATTTATAGTCTGATTGAATTTTTTTTTTTCAGCAACTCGACCTCCTGATAGAACAATCATTCGTGGAATAATATTTGAGCCTCCTCAGGCTGCAATTGGACAACCATTTTGTATGAAAGTAGATTATGTACTTAAACCACAACATGAGTTGACTAATATTAACTTACTTAATCACCCAGGTGGTAGAACTTTGATTTATAATTATGATAGCGGTGCTAGCAGACCACAACAAGTTTATCGAGTTACAGGTTTTGAAGGTCTAACGTATGATGAAAATGACGTCAGTCGTCTCTGCTTTAAAAAGGTTCCTGAAAATATATATCAAGACGGATTGCAGTTTTATATTTTGAGTAAATCTCAAGTAAAGGATGAACGTAAAGACAACTCCTATACATTTAGAATTCCTGTTGGTAAGTTGGTAGAAGCTCTCTATTGCAATATATATATATATATATATATATATATATACACTATGTATATATATATATATATATATATATATATACACTATGTTAATTCCATCGTATGAAATATATATATTAACTGTATGGAAACAAAATACAAAACCTTTCAATCACTCAGCCAAATATAATAGTTTAAATGTACAATATTTGAAACATTTAAAATGCATTGCAATTTATATTAAATATAACAAACCCTGCGAATACCAATTTAATATGCACCCTATACCATTATGGAAACCAGGGTAACCGACCATTGCTATTACAACTAAGTGATAAAATATCATAAATAATTTTCTCAGAATTATTAACAAACGGTTCCAGATATATTGTATAGTCTAAGTAAAAGTTTTCAATTTTCATCAAAAACTAAAAAAGTCAAAAACAAAACAATTTTTTTTATAGGATTAAATTATAGCTGTTTTCTTCTGTTAATTTATTTTCAATTTAATTATAAAGCTAAATAAAAATAACTGTCAAATATATGACGATATAAATTATTAAATCAAGATTAAAAACTTGCATAGTAGGATAAATTACTATATCAATATCGAAATAAATTTTATCGTAGAAAAAAAAAAAAATATATCGAAATATGTCAAAATAAAAAAAAAATATTAGTATCTATTAAAATCGAAGCATTAAATATATTTTTAAAGGCAAACAAACTAAAAAATGACGAAACGAAAGTATTTAAGTTCTAATATTAACTAGTGGTTAATGAAAGTATTTTTATTGTACTATTTGCATGGAAGGAAAACACAAATGGATTTTAGGAATTGTGAGAAAATTCAACCGAAAGTATTTTAATTCTACAACGAACAAACATTATATTTTAAATGTCATTAAGTGTTCAGTTACAAGAGAAATATTAAAATCCTAAAGTATGGTTGACAAAAAAGTTCATGAATTACCTTAAAAGTTCAAGAAAAATATCAAACAAAACATTACAGATATTATGTTAAAAGTAAAAAATAAAAGTTTCAAAGTAATATTTACTTTTAGCAAATATTAATATTTGACAAAAAAATACAAATTGCTACAATTCCGTCCACAAAATTAACAAATGTACTTTTATCGAAAAATATTTTTTTTTACAATGAATTTAATATAATTAAAAATTAAAACAATAAAACATCAAATATACGATTAAATTAATTATTAAACTAACATAAGATTGAGTAAAATACATGCATTTATGGCAGCAGAATTTTTTTTTTTTTTACATTTTTCATCGAACACTTTTAAGTAAATGATATTCATTTTACTTTGTTCAACAATTATTTAATATGTTCTATGTGATCAGAAAATATTAAAAGGAAAACATTATGAAAATTTTGTTATACGCAAGAAAAAAATACAGACTTTTGCATGATAAAAAAATGGAAAGATGAAAAATTCAAAAATGATAGTGTAGTTAATATTAATATTTGCTAAATTATTGTTTTTGAAAATTTTAAATTAATATATATTACTCATGAATAAACTAACTTTTATTGCTTCAAACACTGATAAACATGAGAATAAATGAAAAATAGAGTGGGAGACAAAAATTTCACGCGAGCACCTTTAATGTTTGAAAAGGGTTTATGTTTAATTTCAAAGACATCAGCTGAAATCAAAAATAAAATGTTTTTTCCAAACTCTTAAATTACATAGTGAAAAAAGTAACATAAAATAACACCAAACATTTATTTCATTAGCTAGCTACCAATTCATTCAATCATCTATCTATCTATCTATCTATCTATCTATCTATCTATCTATCTATCTATCTATCTATCTATCTATCTATCTGTCTGTCTGTCTGTCTGTCTGTCTGTCTGTCTGTCTGTCTATCTATCTATCTATCTATCTATCTATCTATCTATCTATCTATCTATCTATCTATCTATCTATCTATCTATCTGTCTGTCTGTCTATCTATCTATCTATCTATCTATCTATCTATCTATCTATCTATCTATCTATCTATCTATCTATCTATCTATCTATCTATCTATCTATCTATCTATCTATCTATCTATCTATCTATCTATCTATCTATCTATACATATATTTGTCTGTATATATGCCTGTCCATCTGACTGTATGTCTACATGTCCATCTGTGTGTCCATCTACCTGTCCATATGCATGTCTATCTACCTTTTTATCTACCTGTATATCTATCTATCTATCTATCTACCTACTTATCTATCTATCTATCTATCTATCTATCTATCTATCTATCTATCTATCTATCTATCTATCTGTCTGTCTGTCTGTCTGTCTGTCTGTCTGTCTATCTATCTATCTATCTATCTATCTATCTATCTATCTATCTATCTATCTATCTATCTATCTATCTATCTATCTATCTATCTATCTATCTATCTATCTAAATATCTATCTATTTATTTGTTACATAACTATCTATCAATCTGTCACCTGTATATCTTTTTTCTTTACCTACCTGACTGTATGTCTGCCTGTCTATAATTATCTATCCATACATACATCTATATATCTAACTCTTTATCTTCATATTTATGTTTCAAACTTTTACATTTCTCTCTATGTATCTATTTACTTGCTTACAGTCATGCCTATTTATTAATCTTTAGTCTGTCTTTCTATTCCTCTATATATCTACTTGCCTCTCTATATGCTTATTCATATAACTGTATGTCTTTATATGGTTTTCTACATATTTATTTATATATGTATCCCAATCACATATTTAACTATCTACCTTCTTTCTAACTTAATATCTATCTGTTACCTACCTATCTACTTACATGCCAACTTTTTTGACTTTACATATGTTTGTGTATCTACATACTTATGTATCTATCTGTCTGTCTGTCTGTCTATCTATCTATCTATCTATCTATCTATCTATCTATCTATCTATCTATCTATCTATCTATCTGTCTGTCTGTCTGTCTGTCTGTCTGTCTGTCTGTCTGTCTGTCTGTCTGTCTGTCTGTCTGTCTATCTATCTATCTATCTATCTATCTATCTATCTATCTATCTATCTATCTATCTATCTACCTACCTACCTATCTATCTATCTATCAATCAATCTATCTGTATATCTATCTATCTATCTGTTTATCTATCTATCCATCTATCTATCTATCTATCTATCTATCTATCTATCTATCTATCTATCTATCTATCTATCTATCTATCTATCTATCTATCTATCTATCTATCTATCTATCTATCTATCTATCTATCTATACATATATTTGTCTGTATAACTGCCTGTCTATCTGACTGTATGTCTGCATGTCCATCTGGCTGTGCCTGCCTGTCCATCTGTGTGTCCATCTACCTGTCCATATGCCTGTCTATCTATCTATCTATCTATCTATCTATCTATCTATCTATCTATCTATCTATCTATCTATCTATCTATCTATCTATCTATCTATCTATCTATCTATCTATCTATCTATCTATCTATCTATCTATCTATCTATCTATCTATCTATCTATCTATCTATCTATCTATCTATCTATCAATCTATTTATCTATCTATCTATCTATCTAATTTGTTAGATAACTATTTATGCATTCAACTAGTCATTCAAATATCTAGCCAACTAATCATCTATTATCACTCTAAATATCTGTCTACCTACCTACTTACATGTATAGGCTATCAACTTATGTGTCTATCTGTATCCATTGAATTATCTGTCTATTCACTTGTGTCTCTATCGATTTATCTATGTATTAATTTATTTGTCCTTTTATCTAACTAACAATCTGTCCACCTATTTTTCATTCTCTCTGTTTATGTATGTAATTAGTTTTAATTATATGCCATTCTGTTTATCTATACAACAAATATTTATTTATATATCGTTATATATAATCATTATTATCTATACGTAAATCTATCTATTTCTTCTTTAACTATCAATCAATTCATCTATTTAATTCTGTATATATATTTTCAAATATTAATAGGATTATATAGATGAATAGATTAATAGTTATATAATTAAAACTATGAAAACACTCCAAGATAGGTAGATAGAGATGAAGATAGTTGGATTTATTGATGGACCAATGATATATATTGCTAGATAGACAAATAGATGCTTGCAGAGACTGATTGGTGAATTAATTGATAGATACAAAGGTAGATGTTTTGATTGATTCTTGAATATATATATATAGGTTAAATAAATGAATGGATGAAAAACAAATGGATACAGAGATAGAAAATGGATATGTTATTAGACAATAGAACAAAGGATAGATAGATAGATAAATTGGTGAATGTTGGGTTAGATATATAGAAAAAATGATGAATAAATAGTTGAAAATAAGTACAATCAGAGATAGAGAAATAATTAAATGAATATATAGGTATATAAATATGTGAATGAATGAATGGATAGGTAGATACATGAATTGTTAAATAAATTTTTGAACGAATAGATAATGATAATGATATTTGAATCGATTAATGGAGAAAAAAACAAAAGATAGGCAAATTGATAGCGGATAGATAGAAAGATAGTTAGAAAATTTGGTGAATGTTTGCATAGACAGAAAACAATTGGGTAGATACTTCAAAATAAATACATAGGTAGATAGGGAGGATGATTAAATGAATAGATAGGCAGATAGATACAGATTGTGAAGCAATTAAAAGAACAGATATATAAAATAGATTAAAAACTATATAGTTATGTAAGTGAATAGACTGTTAGGTAGATAAATAGATAATGTATGTGTGTGAGGCAATATAAGTGTTTGGTTGAATGTTTAAATAAATGGATAGATAGAAAACTGAATAAATAGATTAGGATAGATATATAAATAATAAACAGATAGTTAGTTGGATAGATAGTTAAAGATATTTATATAGATAGATAGATAGATAGATAGATAGATAGATAGATAGATAGATAGATAGATAGATAGATAGATAGATAGATAGATAGATAGATAGATAGATAGATAGATAGATAGATAGATAGATAGATAGATAGATAGATAGATAGATAGATAGATAGATAGATAGATAGATAGATAGATAGATAGATAGATAGATAGATAGATAGATAGATAGATAGATAGATAGATAGATAGATAGATAGATAGATGGAGAGATTGGTAGGTATAAAGGTAGATAGGTAAATAGGTAGATAGGTAGATAGATAGATTGACAGATAGATAAATAGATAGATAGATAGACAGACAGCTAGATAGATAGACAGATAGATAGATAGATAGATAGATAGATAGATAGATAGATAGATAGATAGATAGATAGATAGATAGATAGATAGATAGATAGATAGATAGATAGATAGATAGATAGATAGATAGATAGATAGATAGATAGATAGATAGATAGATAGATAGATAGATAGATAGATAGATAGATAGATGAACACATTGATGGGCATATACATAAGTAAATATGTAATTAGATAAGTAGGTTAATAGTTAAACATAGATGGATGGGTAGATTATTAAATGTTTGGTTGAATAACTAAATAGAATTTAGTTTAAGATATATAGGTAAAGTGATAGTAAGAGTAAATATATAAACAGAGTGTGATAGGATAAAAGATAGATAGTTATGTATGTACATAAACTCATAAATCTAACAAGATATATAGGTAAATACATAGATAGATAGTTTAATAGAGAGACAAATAGAAGATAAATGGGATAGCTAAATATATCGATAAGTAGAGAGAGAGAGTAAATAACTAATATTAATATTTTTATTAGTCATTTCTTAGACTAGAGTGGTGTAGTGAAAATTACATTACATAAATATAAATAAATGAATAGTGGTTTTTCAATATATTTTTTATTACTTTAATATAAGTAGTTTGTCTAAAATGTTTTACTTTTGACCCTAATGATAACATTGAGGTCAAAGTTGAATCTCTCTAATTATCAAGGATGCTCCTATGAACTTATTGTTTCTGTCCACTTTACTTTTCTTTCATGTTTGAAAATGTGGCATAACAGAATATGGTTTTAGGTAGTAAAAAATTAGATGAATCATGTACTGATTTAAAAAAATGTTAAATCATTTAACAGCAAAACAGCTTTGATTTTATAATAAATAAAATTTATTATAAAACTAAGCGCTCTAAATGCTGCATATTATCATAATCTTAGCATTATATGATGGAAATTTGGATTTAAAGTCGCTTTAAATATTACAGAATAAATTATCATAAAATAGATTTTTTAGCAGATTCACATACTAATGGTGAAAATAGTAGCTATAACTGCCATGTTTTAGAATAAAAGGTGTAAGAGTTTTTTTTGTTTATAGTGGGATTATGTTTAGCAATTTACCATGACGCCTTCACTTTTCATTTTCTCTCATCTTTATATAAAACAATTTTGTTGATAGCAATATAAGTGCCATCTACTCTAGCTGCATTTTCTAAAAATCTATCTGTACATAAAATCATATATATTTTATCAAGGAAAGAATTCTAGATTTAACCAAGTCTCTATAAAAAATATTTAATTCTGCACACATTTAGTTCCCACCCTTCTAACATTCACTTAAAAACAAGAAAGCCCTACCATATCAAAACAAAAATAAATCAAGAATAAATAAATGAAATCAACTTAAGAAAAACGAAAGCAAGTATAGTGAATAAAGAAAATAAGAAATTAAAGAAATTAAATAAAATAGGAAATAAGAAATCAAGAAATAAATTAAAAATTTAAAAAATTAACCAAAGATCCATAAAAAAACAATAGAAGTACTGTGAGGCCATAAACTGAAAGAGAATAAATCATGATGTTTATGATTAGGAACAGATATATAAAAACAAGAAGTCTTCGATTTATACATATTAATTATATGACACACGATCCTAGTTCTTAAACTATTTTCAGAAAATAACTTAATATCATATGAACTAAGATTCACTGGCATATTAGAAATAATATATCTATTACATTTTGTATTAACATTGTTATGAATTTCAGAAATACCCCTCCCCTCACAGGAAAATAAGGTATTCTACCTTTTTTACTAGAAGTTGAAAAAGATCATCCCAAACCATTTCCATCCTCATTATCTATATATTTGTTATATTTTGAGAAATTAAAATAATTTGTTCTACGAGCAATAGAGGAGCAATAGAGACCGTATCAGCATTTGCTAGATAATTTTTTTCTGAAACTTAATTGTGAAAAATCACGAGAAAAATTATTACTATACTTTTTTGGAATATAACGTGAATAGTCATCCTTCAATATATATTTTTATCAAAGAAATTATCATAACACCCTATCGATGAATTATTGACACAAAAGTCAGAAAACTTGTTAAATTTGTTAAATTTTTCATCATCATTAATTCTAGAAAATTGTTTTTGATATTTTAGGCTGCCTATAAATTTTAGTTTTGTAATTTTTTACTTTATTATATCTTGTACTATTATCAATTACACATCCAATATATTTATCACAAGAATAAAAATCCTGATCCAGTATTATATTATCACCTTTATAATAATAATAATAATAATAATAATAATAATAATAATAATAATAATAATAATAATAATAATAATAATAATAATAATAATAATAATAATAATAATAGTGCGGTCCTGCTATCAATAAGTAGGAACAAACTTACAAAAGCTCTTGAATGTACTTCATTAAAGGCAAACAAAATCTAATTATTAGTTTAAAAATCTTATAAATTTGAAAAGTATAAACGATTCCGGATTATAAGAAAAGATGCTGTCAACAAAGTAATTTTTTTATTATTACTATTTTGTCCTTAGAAAAATCTCCTCTAGTTGAAATGGCGTCTGCAGATAACAATTGCGTTATTAGTAAAATAAATAACAATACAGATGTCAAATCAGTTGCAGAAGCCAGTAAGGAAAAAATCTTATGCAAATATTGCTGCAATGAAACCTCAAAAAGCAATATTAGAAAATATTATACAGCAAGAGAACAAAAAAAAAACGAAGGGGAAAGACAAATAGGCAGATTTAGGAGAGCCAATTCAATAGACATCTTTCAACTAAGTGCAGAAAATGAAGATGAAACACTTAATCATCTAACAGAAGAAACTGAAGATAATTGGACAGAAGAAGAAATTCGAGAAATCAATATCCAGTTTAATAATACGACACCGAACAAGTTATAGGAATCTTTAAAAAAATTTTTTTAATAGATCATTAGTGCTCGCAATTACAGACAGAAATCTAACTTTATATAAATTTCACAAAGAGTTATTATATCAAAAACTAACAGAAGAAAACGTATGGGACTCACTCTCAGAAATAGGTGAACATACAAACTCGCAATATATAGCTATACATTTTTTCAATGAAAAGCAAAAAATGAGATAAAAATCACAAATAAAAACAATGGGTGGATACGTAATGATTGCTGTAGATGAAAATCTGCAAAATTATTTATTGTTCAGGAAACATTAAAAATGCATATTTTGGGTTTAGCTTTCGTGGTTTCAAAAGTATGGTCCAACCATTTGGATATGTCATATACATTAAACAAATCTTGTGCAATGATACACCCACACTTATATACACCAACAGTTATGATTTTAAGATAAAACTGCACCAGCATATTAAGCCAGAAGACATTCCAAGGCAAATTATGAATCAGGGACCAGTGTTATACCTAAACATTACAGGGCTAAGGATACAATGTTTTGTCTGTGGAGAAAAAATCCATTTAATTATAGGCTGTCCAAAGAATGAAAATAATAAAGGATTTGATATATCAGAAGAAAGACTAGAAAGGAAAACAAGCTGTAAACAAAGAGATATAAAGCAAATACTGACATCGGATGTGGTAACTCAGAGAAGTGAAAAAGAAAAAATATATATATACAATCATACATGAATATAGATAATAAAGAAAGTGAAACTGCAAATGTAAATAATGATGATAGCAATATTGGTGAGATTCTATATTCTTCATTAAGGCTGGAGAAAAAGGTGTGCCTTAAGATAAATAATACAAAAGTAAAAGAAAAAAGGGAATGATATACAAATGAATGCAGTTAAAGCTTTAGAAAAAAATATAGACAAACACACATGAAAAAAAATGTTGATGGGAAGCATTATTAAGAAGAGAATATGAATTTGGACAAAGAACTAGAATTAACTAAAAAACAAAGAACTAGGAACCATACAAATATTTAGATTACTCAGACAATAATGTCAAATATGCAGAAAGTTACTAAGGATAATATTGAACAGAAGAGAAAGCTAGGAAGACCCTCAAAAACAGGAAAAAAGCTAAAATTAGGAGAGCTTATGTTTGATAACATAGGAGAACGGTATCGAATGGACAGATATACTGATGTTGAAACTGAAAGTGAGTTTGAAGATGCCCAAGATTTACAATTGATAGACAGCCAAAGATAAGTATAATTAAAGATAAAATAAATTTAAAGTAAAAAGTAAATCATTATAAATGAAAATTAAAATTGCTTCTTTTAATGTACGGGGTTTGAATTCAATAGACAAAACATTTAAGTTGATACAATGAATCAGGGAAACAAAACCTCATATAATGGGAGTGCTTGAAACCAAAATTAATGCAGGGTCACAAATTGATCCAGCAAAATTTCTAAATAGTGAGGTCTTTGTTGCATGTTCAAGAAACTCTACCTCTCCATCAGCCGGGACAGGTCTTTTGATAGATACCTCTTGCTAGTTTACCAATTTTCAAATCATATACATTGATGCAAATCTATTGATCATTACTTTATTTCACAAAATAATTAAAATAAATGTAATCTTCGTTTATATGCCATTGCAAAAATATAAATTAAATACAATAATTGGCACAATTAATTCAACACTGGGATCTACAGCTAATCCAACAATTTTGATCGGAGACTGCAATGTAACATATGATGATTTTTCAAAAAGTGGAAAAAAAAATTTTTTCTTTCTTTTGTGAGAGAAAAAATTTTTTCTTAAATAAATTTTCTTTTTCTTAAAAATATTGATTTTCTATATTAAACTCTTTTTTTTTTTTCTTTACTCCCCAAAAATTAATCCCATCAGCAATTTCTAATAACTCAGCTCAGTTCATATCAATTGACCTCAGTAATATACAAGTCTCTAGACTGCCAATAACTAGAACAATAAGAACGTTGATTCCAACTTTAACACCCGAATTTATTTTTTTCAGAGACTTATATTATGTGGAATAAGATCCTTTCAATGACCTTTAACCAAATACAGCAAATTTTAACTTACATTTTTATCTTGTCATTTAACATTAATCATATAGTGAAAAATCAGCCACCACTCTCAGGGTTGTTGAAGCTTGCAGAACAAATTCATAAACGTATTGTGGCGATAACCCCTACTCAACACACTCAGAAACGTATACATATACTAACAAATGTTTATAACAAAGCATGTGAAACACACTGAAGAGCTATTTCAAAAATAAAAAAAGAGAATATGTCTAATGCATCAACACACATGGACTCAGTAATACATTAGATGGGCATTAGTGAGGGGATATGAAATCAAAGTGACATTAGCAATTCAAATCAACAATGAAACATTTACTGGAAATAATATGATCTTACCAATTCTTAACTATTTTAAAGATAAGCTGGGAGAGGGAAATTGATACAATACTAGCCAAATGTATTTGGAATGGCAGAGATTGAATCCCCATATGCAATAGATGATTTTATAATGAAAATGAATGAAATGCCCAACAACTGTGACCCATGAAGCCCTGGAATTTCACTGTTCATATTAAAACACATTGACAAGCTGACTAAAAAATTCCTGATCCAGCTGGAAAATTATTTATCGCAGGGAATAACAATGGAGGGAGTTAATACATTCGCAATGGTGCAGTTTAATAAAAAAAAAGCCAATCCCTTTGTTATCAGAGATAAGGCCAATATCAATGAGTCCATTGCCCATAAAGATTTTAGAGAAAGTAATTAAAGATAAAATAGAACCATTTATTTTGCCGATGATTTCCCCAGTCCAATTTGAAAAAAAAAAACGTTCATCTATCACACAAGCTGCTATGTTATTTAAGGTTATTTTGACATCGGTTAGAGAAAAGAAAAGATATGACCTGATTGTTGTACAGCTGGACATTGCTTCGGCTTTTAACAATGTTGATATCTGTACTGTTGAGATTATTGAATGACACTGAAATGCCAAAATCACACATATATGTTATAACAAATTTATTCTTAAATCGTGAGCTTCACATTACCCTAAACCAACTAAATCACTTTCACAGGGGACCCCACTTAGTGCCATCTTATTCATTTTATATATAACCCCCCTTCTTGTTTGACTACAACAGACATTTGAGGGAATGGAGATCATGCAAACAGGTCAAAAATTGACCTGCATTGCATACATGGATGATATTACAGTTTTCATGACATCAAAAAAGCTGATACCAAAACTACAGATGATTTTAGAAGAATACTCAAAGGATTTTAAACTAGGTTTCAATCCAGTAAAAATAGCAGCATGGACCATATTCACAGGAAGGCCATGTACATCCATTTTCCAGGCAAAGCCAGACTCTCTCCTTGGATTTCCATTCCATCTAGGGACTACTGAAATGAGATGTCATCTGCAAAACAAATTGAAAAATGAAATCCAGCAAATATCAGACTCTCTAACCAATACCTATATTTCAGTATTATCTAAGATTCAATTAATTAACAGTTTGATGATGACTAAAATAGTTTATTTTATGCCAGTGGTTAACTTCTCAAACGCTTTTATGTCTAAAATTAAGACCATTTGCAATCAGCTACTATGGTCAAAGAAAGGTGTGGCAATATCAATGGCAAAACTATGTCAATAACTGAATAAAAATGGTTTGGGGTTACATGATATTAGTATTTTTGACAAACAGACAATGAGAAACAATATAATTGATATTGTTAAACAATTTCCAAAAATGAAGCAGCTCTTAGAAGTCATTCCAACTAATAAACCACCACAAAAATTATCATATTTTGAACAATTATTATATCGTAAAACAGAATCAAAAATCCCAGAGCAATTTATTAATAAGTACAAATACTGGGAAATTTATGAACTAATAAATTAAGATAACACAATTGCTTTGGAACCGATACTGAGAATTAATAATAAATAACTGGTTAAAAGGAATAAACGATGGGCCTTAGAACCAAAGTTTTTCAAGTATCTGATAAAACTTAACTTGTCCGAATTACCTACCATATATTTTCTTTGCCATAAAAGATTGTATACATCAATTGATCACCTTTGTGGGTTATGCCATTGAGCTGAAGAAACCCTATCACATTTGATATATAACTGTGAGGGACTTAGGCAGATAAGAAATGTGATAATTAGAAATTACAGGAAGTCTAATGTAACATTGCAACAATTAATTTCTGCATTTAGAAAGGGATTAACACCAAGTGTCAGGGCAGCAACGTTTGTGCTCTATGAATACTGGAGTACTAGATGCACCTTCCTAATTGGTTACAATTTCAGGATGCATCCGGCTACTTTTTCAAATGAAGTTGCAATGATACAGAAAAGGGATAAGACACTTGTCAGACCTGACATTTATGCAGCCACCTGGTCATTACTTCAGATTCAATCAATGTTATAGTGACAAAAATAATAAAACTGTTAGGAATCGGTATAGTGTGTTTTTTGTTAAAACCCGAAATCTTGCAACATCAGTGAATTTTGAGAATAGGACACATTTAAAAGAAACACAGGATCAAAACATGGGAGTTAGATCTAATAAGATCTTTCTAACACCAGTTTGAACATTGCAAGTTGGGAAAATTAAACATTATAAAGAAACTTAGAAGGATATGCATTTCAAATTAGCAACAAGGACAATTTGACAACAATTTTCCCCTTCTGTTATACGTGTTTGATTTGCTAGTGGTGTTGAAATGATAAATTATATTTGACCCATTTGGGACATGAATAAATTGAAAATTGTGTTGTAACATTTGGACTGTTGACCTAGGCAGATTGGACAATCCAGGGTATTATATGTAGACAAGAACTATGTTTTAAGCTCATGTAAATCCAGAAAGAACTCTATCAAAAATGACAATGTAAATGTTAAAATTTTTAATCAACTTGTAGCAGTCAATTTACTACATAACCACTAGTGTTGTATTCTTTTCCGAGAATAAAGGCCTTTTGAAACATAATAATAACAACAACAACAACAACAATAATAATAACAACAACAACAATAATAATAATAATAATAATAATAATAATAATAATAATAATAATAATAATAATGATAATAATAATAATAATAATAATAATAATAATAATAATAATAATAATAATAATAATAATAATAATAATAATAATAATAATAATAATAATAATAATAATAATATCACTAAACCTTACACAAATGCAGACATCACTTCTCCCCCTAACAAAAACAATCAGAGTACTACTCTCAACAACCATACCAGAATTTGTTTTCTCAGAAACATACATAATGATAAACAAAATAAAAGATATGAATCTCAACCCTATACAACAATATATTCATACATAGGCATTCTATCATTCAATATCTCACATTGTAACAAAAAATTAACTGCCACCATACTAATTGTTGACATTTGCAAATGAAATTCATAAACGAATAACCATGATTATGCCATCACACCACACAGTGTGGTGTATATATGGTCTAACAAATACATACAACAGAACATGTGAAACACTAAAAAAATATGTGAGAAACAAAAAAGACAAAATATGCATAGACCAAACACATACATAGACCAGAGAATACATTAAATGGGCATTTGAAAACCCACCAATTATCAAAGTTCCCATGGCAATAGAAACAAAAGGTGACACATATTCAGGACCCAATATGATCCTTTCAATTTTTGATAATTTTAAAACCAAACTCCAGTCTAAAACAGCACTTAAATTACACTCAAAGCTATTGGGACCAGCAGAAACACAAAAACCTTTCACAACAAATGACTCCCTGACAAAGCTAAATACAATACCAAATGCATACCATCCAGGAAGTCCTGGAATACCATTATTCATTCTAAAACACCTAAATAAATACACAGCACAATATTTGTGCAACCTAGAAAACCACTTTTCTCAAGAAAGTCATGACATGGAGGGAGTTCATCCTATTGCAATAATGGCATTGAACAAAAAAGTTAAAACTACATCACCCCTCACAGAACTCAAACCAATTTCCATGGGATCATTGCTAGTAAAAATTCTTGAAAAATAATAAAAGAAATAATAGAACGACACATAATTCCACTGATATCAGAAGTTCAATTTTCCAAAAGAAACTCTTCCACAATTCATGTGGCATCATTATTCAAAGCAATCCTGGATTCAACAAAACAAAAAATATAGTCCAATAGCAATTGAACTAGATGTTGAGGGAGATTTTGATGTCATAGACTTTTTCATATTGCTATACATGCTTGGAAACACATCTATCCCCAAGACACATATGTACATCATTGCAAATCTACTTCTCAACAAAGAAATACACATAATGCTATATGGAAGAAATTATCATTTTTTCACACTAATCCATATCCCAAGGCTCTCCTCTCAGTTCACTATTATTTATTCTACATATTAACTCTTTAATAGAAAAAATCCAAAAATTAAAAAAAACATTTACCGGAATTCATGTACTTGGTGCTACACAATACATAGCTTGTTTGGCTTATATGGATGACATCACAGTTTTTCTCGATTCAAAAAAACAATTACAAGAAATTCTTAAAGAATATACGCAACAATACAAGTTGAAGTTTAATCCAGAACAGACTATTGCTTGGTCTATATTTATCAGAAAACCATGCACGTCCATTTACAAAGCAAAATCAATGCCATTTTTAGGATTCCTGTTTCATCAGGGAATAAACAGAACGAGGTCTTTAATAAAAAATAGATTAAAAGAAGAGGCACAAGGCATTGTCACCTCCCCATAAAAAATATATATCTCTATTTGTTCTAAAGTCCAGCTAATAAATCATCTTTTAATGACAAAAATAACATTATTTACCAATAATAAAATTCTCAAAAGTTTTCAAAGCAAAGATTAAAACCCATCTATAACAAACTTCTATGGTCTAGAAAAGTGGTTGGAATATCAACAAAAAGTCTAAATCAACTCCTTATTAAAATGATCCAGGTTTGCACAATATTGACATTTTTATACACAAAAATTAAGTAACCTAGTAATTCCATTATGAATAAATTCCCAAAACTTAAATGCTTAATTCAAATTACTACAACTGACAAACCACCCCCACAAGTCTGTATATATCATCAATAATCTATCAATATAGAACAACCATGAAAAGAACAGAACAATATACACACAAATATTCATATTGGAACATTCATGAACAAATTCAACAGGAAAGAGACCTAAATAACGATAACACAATACTCAGAATGAACAACAGAATATTACTACATGAATACAAAAAGTGATCACTAGAACCCATTTTTTAATTGATTCTAAAAATAAATCTCATTGCAATGACATCATCATACTCCTTATTACAACTTAAAAAGATGTATGTTTCAATAGATTCTTTTTGTGGACTATGCCACATGGCTGAAGAGACTCTACAACACCTATTGTATCATTGTGCTGCATTACACAATATAAGAACAATGATGTGTGCAATATACCACCAACAAAACATGACTATTTGTAAAATAATCAAAATTTTTTAAGGCAGATCAGTACTAACATTAGTGTAGCAACTTTTGTATTATATGCTTTTTGGTGTATCGGGTGTGTGTATCTAATGAGCAATAACCCCAGAAGGCATCCATCCACCTTCTACAACTAATTAAACCATATACACAATAGAGACAAGATAATAGCAAATCCTCATATTTACATAGCTACATGGTCTCTCATCAAACAACAATAAATGCTACAAGCATCAAAAATTCAAGTACACTGAAGATTGAATAACAATAAAATATGGAAATAAAAAAAACATTTTTTTCTCTTTCTACAAGAAATATTTTTTTTACGTAAGAACTAGATAACTTTTCATTGCAAAATGTGTAACTGAAGATGATAAAATGCTTGTATCCAAAACCAATGTCGAAATCACTGTAAAAAATCAATGTAAAGTCAATGTAAAAATCTTTGTATTTTTGGTGGTTGAGAGGTCAGCACAGCTGCCTTAGAAGTAGTTGTCTCAGGTTAGTGACTTTACTTTCTAGCTGATGCTATGACACATGAAAAAAATCTTTTTTGAAACAAAAAAAAAAATAATAATAATAATAATAATAATAGTAGAGAGAGAGAGAGAAGAGAGAGAGAGGGGGATAATAATAATAATAATAATAATAATAATAATAATAATAATAATAATAATAATAATAATAATAATAATAATAATAATAATAATAGTAGTAGTAGTAGTAGTAGTAGTAATAATAATAATAATAATAATAATAATAATAATAATAATAATAATAATAATAATAATAATAATAACAACAACAACAACAACAACAACAAAATTAATAGTTATCTCATTCTATCATAAAGCTTCAATTTTAAATATTAAATTTGCATATATACCTCCAGGGTCAACAATAATAAACATAATAATAACAGTTAAAATCAATCCTATCTTCTTTTGTCTATCCATATCTAATACTGGGTGATTTTAATATACCCTACAGTAAATTTGTATCTATTAGGCTGTATAAGTTTGCTTTTTTTTAGGATTGGAGAGGGATTTCTACCAAATGATTCTATATCATTCTATATTGGGAGACACTCTTCACTATTACATCTAATATTATATTTACTGATACTGTATTATCTAATTAGGCCATCTTTAAAAATTCAACATTATTTGACCATTTAGCTTTGTTTATAGTTCTAGATCTGGATCTCACATATAGAAAAGTACTGTCAGCTGAAAAGATGGTAAGAGTATTACCCTCTAGCAAGACTAATAATTTTTTATTTTCACAAATCTATATAGAACATTTTAAAATGGATAAAATGAAGTTGGACCCTGTACAAAGCTGGTTTGTTTTTGAAAATGTTTTCTCTTTTAACATTGAGCCTTTTTCCCAAACATCCATACCTCTGACTAGATTATTAGCACTTGCAGATGACATTCCTATAAAAACATTCACTACTAGACCACTGAAAACAATTGCAGTAAAATATCTGCCCTAAAAAACTTATACAACAAAACCTCTGAAACACTGAAGGAATACATACTAATTTTATCAAAGGCTTTTTCTGGATCCTACACATTTTATTCTCTAGACATTTTATCCAATTGTAATGCAAAATAATACATGGTTTCTGCACAAAAATTATATATATATATATATATATATATATATATATATATATATATATATATATATATATATATATATATATATATATATATATATATATATTTGTGACCTTCTGAATGGGCACA
Source organism: Epiperipatus broadwayi (assembly GCA_028023455.1). Classification (NCBI taxonomy): domain Eukaryota; kingdom Metazoa; phylum Onychophora; class Udeonychophora; order Euonychophora; family Peripatidae; genus Epiperipatus; species Epiperipatus broadwayi. The sequence goes on from JAQFVV010012838.1 coordinate 71,377, forward strand.
AGTAATTAAGCTGTGTTATATCAGTAACGAATAACTGCATTGCACTAAAAAAATGAAATCGCCTTAAAATTTAAAAAGTTTTTTATTAATGGCTCAAAAACTCATATGTGGGCCAACTGTGCATTTTGGTTAGCAACTTTTCAAGCATTTAGTGTTGTTATTATATTTTGATAGTGTTTAATACAAGGAAGGAAGTGGATTATTACAGAAAGTGTTATGATAGTAGTTGGATTGATGCAAGATTTGTTTTATTTATTTATAAGGTAGTATTGGTGTGTTGAATGGTTTTCTGATTTATTATTCATTGATACCCATTTATTTACTAATATTATAGTCGGTTATAACCCATTGACATATTAGGTACATTTTAATTAGTATAATTTAATATTCACATAGCAGTGTATATGTATGAATGTATCATTATCTCATTTCCATTTCATATCCTAATTACAACAAACAATATATTCAAACTTACAATAAAACATTTAAATTACAGTAATTATCTTTAATAATTTTGCAAAAATATATCTTCTTTAATGATTAATGCATATATGAATTAGTAAATTATTTGGCCAACTTAAATAATATTATAAACCATTTTATTTGATAGCTAATTGATATTCATTTGTTTTAAGTTTGTAAAAAGCTATTTTTTTATTTATTATTTGATGAAGGTCAAAGTATTTTTTTTTTTAGAAAAGATTTTTTTTAAATATTAATTAAGGTTAAAAAAAACATGGGAGTCAAGCTTCTGCTGATCAGGTGACTTTTTTTGATTGGTGGAAAGATTTTTTTTTAACTGATAGCTAATAATAGTTAATAATAATAATAAAAAGACATTATCTTTTGTAATTTCAACAAGTGTAATTTTCATTTTCTGCTGCTATCGATTATATATCTCTCTTCCAAAACAGTTTAAAGTGAAACTTCAAAACAGCCTTTTCATGAATCTTATTACTAAGATGATTAAGCTTTATTGGGGGATGTCTGAATAAAGAATATAAAGGTATCAGTCTTGCTTCTTTTGTCTAATTAAAACATTTAAATTAACACTTTCATTTTGTTTAAAGATGTGCTTTTATAATGTTAAATTTACTTTATTTCATTTACTTTTATTTATCTCCATTAAAAAGAATATGAAAATGCAAGAACTTTATATTTTTTTAAGTCCCATGTGTGATGTTTCTAATGTTTTGTCATCATGGATGTATATTCAGATCTGTTTAACAAAATTTACTTTGATAAGCTCTCTGTTTAACTTATATTTTACTTATACAAAAGTGAAGTTAAAATTTAAAAGGATACATGTACTTGATTATGTGTTTGATATTTAATAATTGTTGTGGGATGCTAATCTTATATTTCATTTTATGCTTATGGAAAAATAAACATTTTATTAAAGAAATAGAAATATGATTTAACCAGGATAGTTAATTACTACTACTTTCCAAATATAGATGTCTAAATTGAATAGAAGGACTTTAATATTACATATTTTTGTTCTCTTCGATATACGGATATTTGTGTTAATGTTTGAGGAAATGCAAATTGCTTGTGGACAATTACCAGTAATTTATTAAAGTTAATAATGCAAATACCAATCTATAAATTATGAAGGTGAATATTTTCTGCAGAAAAATATGTTAAGTTATTATTGAATTAAATACCCTAGATGTGCTTAAAAATAAATAACAGAATATACCAATTAATAGCTGAAACTGTCTTTCCATGTATTTATTATTATAAATATTTATCGTTATGTATGATATATAAGTAAACTTTATTGGATTATGGCTGAAGGACATTGGATGTTTACTAAATTAATTGTGAATTGTAACTGTTTTGTCTACAAGAACTTGTTTTATGTTTCATATTCATATTTAAACACACACTCATTTTGGAATTCATCTCCGGATCATTTATTAAGCTTGAAAAGGAACTTTGCACACGAATATATATATATTTCCTCAAGTTAAAAGAAGAATGACTCTATTTATTTATTTGTATTATTTATTGTTAATAGTATATATATCATAGATAGTTAGACAGATTTAGTGTTGTATGTATTTAATATTATATATTTATTTAATTTGCGAGCATCGAGAACGTCTCAGGATGGCATACCCACAAAAATGATGGATGTGCTGGTAAAAATCTTATTGCTTAAATATGATTTGCTTTCTTTTATTTGAAAGTGAAACATATATATTTTGGGTATATTATTAAAGAGGATTTAATTTTATATATCTCTCTTTTACCTTGAAGGGAGAGTTAATTTCAAGAGTAGCTAGAAAAAAAAAAGAAAGAAAGAATATTGTGTTAGAGGTAATAAAACTTAAGTTATTAGACTATTACTGTTTAAAGTATAAAACCCGTTCATAATAATTTAATATTATTTAAATTTGAAGCAATTGAATGTCTCATTTAAGATAAAAATTTATATTTTAATATGTTATTTATCGGTCGTAACTTTCGCATATTATATAACCTAGAATTATTTTTCATACTCGTATTTATGCATGTGTGTGTTTATTTTGTGCAATTATTATATTTACTTAAAAAAACATTTAGTTTTAGCTATTTCTCAATATAAATTTCAGAGGTTGTCATATTCTAAATAATTGAAGGAATGAGTGATTTATCTGTGCGTATTTATCTGCCATCGTATAATGCTAGATATGTAGAAGAGCTGTGAAAAGGAAGTTATTCTTGATACGTTCCATGTTTGTAGGGATAAAAGATTTTTCCCCTTAGTATATTTGTAAGTATTTTGCCATGAGTGGAGCCTATTTTAGATTGCATACGTACGTATTATGAAATGATATTTATGAAGTCAAGTGACATTTTCCCATTGTTTGTTTGGTGATGAGAAAAATTCCACCAATAGTGTATTTCAGATTCAAATAAGTTATTGATGATATATTAGTTAAAGAGTTTGTTCGCTCCTCATGTGCTGGACTTCTCTTGAATGTATGGTTTGTATTATCATAAAATAATTCAGTCAGTGGTCAGATAAATAGTTAGGTTAAATTCTTTATTGAATATTCGAATAGATATAGTGTTCTATCTGCTGGTAGATGTATGACAGTGTCCGAAATTAAATAATTATTTAATAATTCCTGAATAAATTGATAATGTGTAGAAATATTGTTTTCTGTTATTATTGCATGGGATGTAAAACACACGTATAATTTAGATAATATCGCGTATATAAAACAATATAATATTGTTAAATATAAAATAGGAAATAAATGTTTTGAAGCATCTCATATTAATTTGCCACACGTTAGAGATCACCAAAACCATCAGAATGATTATAATTTCATTGCTATGTCTGAAAAGTGTACTTATTTAAAGCTATTGTTTAATTAAGATTATTTAAAGCTGCTCTCTTGATAGTAAAGTGTATATTGTGCCCAATATTATCATGTATTATTTATTCAGTGTTTTATATTAATAAAAATTATTTAGGTAGCCTGGATATTCAAAGTCAGAATATTAAGGTATACTTTGTTAGCTAAATTACGTTTATAAATATGTCAATAATAAATTGTGTAATAAGTAATGGGGATAATCCTAAATTTCAATCAATAAATTTGCTTGTAAATTTTAGAATTGAGATAAAAGTCTTATTCTGATATTATTTACTTTTAACTAAACCTTAAGTGTAAATAAAAGCTTTGTTTATTATCTAAAACTGTGTTTCAAGTTGTTCTTATATGCATTCAAATTTTGGTTTCCACATATCCATATTTCATACATCTATTACAAAATTAAATATATTATTTTATGGCTTTGATATTAAATGTGCTAAGATCTGATAATATTGTTTCCTAGATCCAAACATTACATGAAATATTTTACCACGTGATAAACTTATAAAGGTGTTGCCTAGTTAAAGTATTATTTGGATGATGATGGGAGATTAAAAGATACCCTATCTCCTTCACTATCTAATCGCTAGCCCAGTAATCATTGTTCAATTTATTTCCTTATACCTTATTATAATTTAGAGTTATAAATTACTGGCTAATATAGTTCTTAATCTATAACTGTGTTATACATTCCCCGAGATCTAATTTTTGTGTTCCTAGATCAACATTGATTCATCTATTTAGATTGGGATGTTCTGGACGGTAGAGTTATTTGGTGTTGTGCTTTTCTGTTCTGTCAGAGTTATATTGAGCTATTATAGAGTGTAACTGGGTGGAAGAGATCAAATTGAAATTATATTCTGTTAGATGGAATAAATAAAATTCTGCTAGCCTGTATCATTTGGTTAATTAAAAAAAGTTTATATTTTATTTGATAGGTTATAGTATTTCTTCCTTCATTTATTTATATTCTCTATATGTTATAAACTTTCTGTAACCTCCCACTGAGTGAAGCTGTAGGATAAACATACGTAAAAGAGTCTCAGCATTAGTTATGAATCAGATAAAATGATAAATCGTTCTATTCATTAATAGAACTGGCGCCCTGGATATTTGCTCGTATAATGTACATGAGTGGTGATGTGTGAGTAGGTTATAATATATATATATATATATATATATATATATGCATAGGTTATAATATATATATATATATATATATATATGGGCATAGACTCTACTCTATCTGTTATATCAAGGTGCCACTAGGATATTAGAACCTAGAAAATTTATGTAGTACACCGATAAATATTGACCATTAGCCCTAGCCACTAACTCATGATGTAGCTGAGTTTTATAATATATCATGTCAAACTTATTTTAATTATGTATTTCAAAGTATTATTAATAAAGATATAATAATAAATCACAGTCAACACTATTAAGACAACTATTTATTATGCATATAACATATCTAAAACAGATTTAAGGATTAGATTATTATCATTATTAGATAGACTTGATATTGTTATTTATATTAATATACACAGAGAAAATTTTTGACATAATATAATATTTGATAGTGTTTAGCACAATTAGACTACATGGAATGGGCACTTAAAGACATTAAAATCATTTAACCTCAGGCTAAAAGTTTACATCTAAACCAACACTAGCCTCTGTAGGAAATACCTTTTACATTAATAACAATGCAATGGATTCACTATTTGGGCCATGCATTCATCTGAGTAATATGTCCTATATGATAGTGCTGCAAAAGAGAATGAGAATCTAATGCCCATCTACAGATTACATTAACGTAAAATTTCCACACATATTGCCACCAGCCTCTATTTAACTATGAAACAAATAGTCCAACATTAACCCCACATAATGTAAGATAAATATAATGAATCTATGTAGCTACCTACAGTTCACTTTAAAGTTAATAATGTAGTTAACAAAAATGGACATACCATTAAGCATCACATGATCACTATCTCTGGTTGGCACAGGGTGGCAATATTGTATGGAGAGTTTTGCTTTGTTTAAAAATGGACATAATTGATAGCACACATTAAACGTAAAAAAGAAATATTAATTAATAATTCAGAGTTCTTTTGCTTGTCAGATAAGTCTTTATTTAGAAGTTATGTTTAGGTTACTAATTGGAAGTTTTTTTAAAAATAACTATTTAAATTTCATATTGAATTCAAAGGTTGATAATTTTCATGGTATATCTTGATGAATCCTTTGGATTGTAGTTGGTATATTGAAGTTCATCTCAGCTATAACATTTTATTGATTGTTCTCCTTGAAGATGAAACCACTGATTTACATTTATTCAGGAAACATCATTGGGGAGCTGCCTCAGGCACCACAAAAAAGGAAATAAAATTTATTGCAGAAATTCTACATTATGGACTTCAAAATACAGCTACAAAATATTTTTAACTGCTCACAACCACTTGATCAATAATAATAATAATATTTCCTTTTATTTTTTATTTTTTCATCCTTTGTTTTTATAGTAATTTGCATCCCTTCCAGACAGTTTTTTAGATCACTAGATCCTGACATTGCTCTGATCTTATTAGTCATAATGTTTTTCCTGTCTGGTTTGTGTGTTTATTGGTAACTTCATTGGCCAGTTTGCTCTAAAGTGGAAAACATAATAATCTTTTAATTTTTATTTCTTATCTGACTTTTAATCATTTAAGTGCCCCAAGGGCCTATTTGCTTCAGATTAT